>JABFEB020000079.1:12624989-12635760 GCA_019775895.2 Stomatorhinus ivindoensis
AGGCTACGGACCTGCCAGTCGGTACCCGCTACCAGGCTACGGACCTCCCAGTCGGTACCCGCTACCAGGCTACGGACCTGCCAGTCGGTACCCGCTACCAGGCTACGGACCTGCCAGTAAGTACCCGCTACCAGGCTACGGACCTGCCAGTAGGTACCCGCTACCAGGCTACGGACCTGCCAGTCGGTACCCGCTACCAGGCTACGGACCTCCCAGTCGGTACCCGCTACCAGGCTACGGACGTGCCAGGCTCTGCTGACGCGTGACAGACAAACGACGGCGTCCTCACCTGATCGGCCACTCTGTACACGTCGGCTTTGTTGCTGCAGTCGCACAGGTACGTGTGAACGGTGGGGGCCCCCTTCTCCGTGGCCAGGCGGGCGGTCTCGGCGTTGCCCTCCACGCTGATGTCCCACAGGACGAGCGAGGCCCCCAGCGAGGCGAACTCCAGTGCCATGAGGCGGCCAATGCCGCTGCCCGCGCCCGTGATCAGCACCACCTCACCGGATACGCTCTTCTTCCGTGCCGGGATGAAGAGTCGCACTAATACCTCCAGGTTGTAGTAAATGCTGAGGACCAGCATCTGCAGCGTCTCCAGGAGGAAGTTCATGGTAACGATCCAGGGACCTATGAATACCCATGATTGCAATATTGTTTTACTGAAAACATGTCGGACAATTCGAGGCCCTATTCAGGGATGCCTCAGTCCCCCTGAACAGTAAGTCTTGGAAATCCATTTATACCCGTCCCATTTTGTATTTACTTCCCCAAAGAGTGAAAGCAGACACATTTACTATAAAACTTTCCCATCAGGCTCGTGAATAACAAAAGTTGTGCTCTTTTTCTAATAAAAATTTTTTTTCTCCGATTGTGTAATATGGCAGGTTAGCAAACTATTAAGTAAATGCATAGTGACTGTACAGGCCAGGGGGCAGCGCCCCCCAGAAAACAAGCACGCCTCCCCCCCACAGCCACATTAAATACATATGCTACTTGCGTTTGAAATTAATGCATTACTATTGATGCTATTAATATTTACATTTTTTATATATCTTAGCTAAAGTAACGTTTTCTAGATGGATCCGCCGGCGCCGGGGTCGCTTCAGTTGGTGAAAAGCGAAGTTAATGACAGAAACATTAATTAAGCTTGTGGGAGGCAAGACTAAGTCTAAACAAGAAATCAGAGTGACTTGTTTGTAAAAAGACTGCAAAGTATTGCAGAAATAATTTCCTTTTTAATGCTGGAAAAGTAGGTTATACTTGCCCCCCCCAACAGAACGACCGGCCCCAGTCTGCCCCCCGGTGAAATGGGAGGGATCCAGCGCTGTGGGCTGGAGGCCAGGCCGCGTGCCGCCGGCGTAGCATTTTCAGGCGGTTAGTTATGAAGCCGCAGTAAGACGTCAGTTACACGCGGACAGGCGGCGTGCATGTCTAAGGGATAAGTGTCGCTGCCTTTCATATCTGTGCATTTAGCTTATTGCACGTAAAACACGACGACGTTAATCAGCCAGCAGGTTAAAAAGGCACCGAAGGTCGCACTGCTGCCATTAATCACCAAATCAACCGCAAGGATTTAGTTGGAATTTGCGCTGGTTTGGCTGAACAAGCAGTCTGGCTTATGACGGAATTAGATTCAATTTCTTATAAAGTGATGTGTCGATGGCTATTGGATGTCTGGTGATTTACACTAACCGGCTAGTTAAGGTTAACTGGTAAATTGGGTGTTTTTGTGACGTTAGCGTTAGATATGAACTGGTCGACGTATTTAACGCTGTTAACCCGAATAAAAGTCTGCCAGCATATTTAAAACTAATGGAATTAGCTGCATCTGTATCAATACATTTTAGTTACTTAAAGTTATATGTGGTCCGGTACCATAAACAGTTGCATTGCGTGCGTTGCACAAATGGTTAAAAGTTAAGAATTAAAGTACCGCGAATTGCAAACCAATATAACGGGACTTCGGTCCTCTACTAAAGTTCTTGCTGCCATTGCAATAGTTCATGTGAAGAAGTACACAAAACACATTAACTGCGGGATCAGAAACAGCCTTGAGGAAAAAACTGCCAGAAACACGCAGCGGATCCGGCTGGTTAGCGGCCTTAAAGCAGCCCCACGCCCCGCTTTCAAAGCTCCGCTATCGGCGCTCACATTACCTGCAGCAGGACAGAGGAAAAGCAGCTTCTCGGTCGCACTTCGCGTCTGCGCGCAGCCACGATGCGCCGCTTTTGGGCGCCGCTCTCCCCGCCCGAAAGCACAAGAGCCGCATGACGCCTTACGTAACCTGCGCGGAGGATTATGGGTCCTGTTCAGCTTCTGATTGATGTTTTCATTGTATATTGTTCTTCACATGTTGTGATTGTGCATATTTCAGAGAAGTCGTCTCCTCCACCCAAGGTGTACTTAACACGTGCAGTGATGTCCACTACATTTGTTTGCGGCATTCCACCCAGGCATAATGATTTCAGGGAGGCGGATGGTGGCTGCTGGCAATCGTTTTGGTGGGCAGATGATCGGCAGCGTTTTTAATTCTCTGTGGTCACATCACCGGGGCATTGCACATCACTTGCTAGGGAGTTGCTTGCGATTTGCATAAAACGTCAAAGAGAAACGAAGCGTCTGTGCCTTTCTCTTAATTTCCCGGCAACTGCATTATAATCTCGCAATTTAGCAGTAATGAAATATACGGCTTTTTGTGTTATTTTTTTACGACTGATCGAAACTTACGTCTGTTCTTCTTCCCACCACGTGAGATTTTAAAAATAGGGAATCCAAAGAGATCGCCACATTTAATAAAGTCATTAAACGTGTTTGGCTTGGATAATTCAAAAACAAAGGAGACTCAGTGAACTGAAAGTTGATGGAAGAGAACGTTCATTATGCACAATCCTTTTTTCTTCCAACAGCTTTGTTAACAGTTTATGTTTTTGGATCTAGATTCTAGATTAGGATAAGGGCGTGAGTTGAAATTCTGGTTAGGGTTCTTGTTAGAGCTACATTAGTTAGAGTTAGGTTTGGAATTAGGTTTACAGTTAAGCTTAGGGATAGTATGTGGATGAAGTTTAATGTTTGAGTAAGGGTTTGTATTACCATTCGGGTCAGTCATACCTTAGTGTGTTGCTATTCAAAGTTTATTAGATTGCCATTAGGATTAACATAGGGATGGCATTAGGGTAACATTTACAGTATATATATATATATATCATCCAGCCATCCATTTTCCAACCCGGTTATCCTTCTGGGTCGCAGGGGGTCCGGAGCCAATCCCGGAATCTACGGGCACGAGGCGGGGAACAACCCAGGATATATATGTTAGATGTATCTGTGTGTGAAGCTGAACCCACAGTGCCCTTCAGATTGGAAACCCCAGCATAATGAGAAGCATGTCTACACTTGCAGTTAAGATGACTTTATTTTCATTTCAGCATCTAATCATAATGACTTACACACAGAGATGGAATGTCGTTAAAGGAAAAACATGGTTAATTCATTAATAACTACGGACACATTTTGGTTATGTTGTAACATAATCAGGAGATCGAGACGGATGTGATATATTTCAGATGTGACAGGTTATACTGAATCTTGTGGGAATTTTTGGATTGTGTTATGTTGGAATGTTTCAGTTCCGTTCATTTGTAGTGTTTTTCTTCTGTTCTTTGAATCCGAATTTCTGCTTTGTGGCCGGACTCGAATGACCTTCACACTGAATCATTTTAATTAGCGTAGCACATTTTTACAAACAATTAGACACCATGAACCATGATTGTAACCCAAACAGAAATCTCCAAATCAGTCCTCTCTAATCATTTCTTCTTTATACAGTAGGTGTGTGAACCCCCCCCCAGTGCCTCCTTGTAATAAATAAAACTCTTACGGTGTAGTCTGTGCACGGTGTTGTCTGACAACAAGACAAAGATGTATGCTTACTGGTAAAAAAATAATAATAATAATAATTATATATATATATATATATATATATCAAGCAAATGAGAAGGGCAGGTGATCAGCGATAGTGTCCTTTGATTGGTCAGCTAATCCATAAAGCCTCCATATCCCTTTTCTGCTGCCGGTGAATAGGCTCCACCCTCTTCTCCCCGGGGTCCCTCGAGGAAGCCGATCAGCCGCTTCTCATCCTCCTTCCACGCAGGGCGGCCCATCCTTCTCATGAAGCCGCCGTAGCGCTTTTGCAGCTCCCTGGCACCACCGTCCAGCTCTGAGCTCCGTTCGACGCTCTTCATAAAGCCTCCATACCTTTTTGCCACCTGTTGGTCATCTTTGAGAGCTTCTTCAGGGTTCAGAAGTTCCTTCAAAGCACCAATGCCGTCTCCGCCGGCCTCCGCGTCCTTCTTCATGAAGCCTCCGTACCTCTTCACCAAGCCGTCTCTGCTGCCGTTCTCATCCTCGGTCCCAGCGACGGGCTCTCCGGCCTTCTTCATGAACCCCCCGTAGCGTTTCATGAAACCCCCGTACTTCTTTTCCAGCTGTCGCTCGTCGGCCTCCTGTTTGGTGGCGCCCTCTCTCTCCACCCGCTCTCTCTCTGCTTGGAGTATGTCTTTGCAGAGCTCCATGGACTTTCTTGACGTTAATTTCCCTTCGCACTCCAGCGTACATGTCTGAGTGAAAGCCACGGGAAGATAAAACAAAAATGTGGTCACCATCATGGCTGAATTATTCCACCCATCCTCCGGTCCCTTATACAACGTCCGAATGTCTATTTATAGGGGGGTGAATTAAGTCAGACTAAACACTAGGGTTCTTACACTCCTGTCCAGAGTAAATCCACACTACTCAGGGAAACCATGCACACTCCACACGCAGACAGAGCGGGAGCAGTAAGGCACGCCAAAGCCCCAGATGTCCACCCAACACTGGTAACATACTGCCCCCTTTGGTCCGTTATGGAAGTACATTCTCGGGAAATTGCTCCGTGAGGCAGTTGTGCGGAAATTACGTAAAACATATTCATGTAGGTTAACGATATATAGTTGCGTGTAAACTGAGTAATACTGTTCTCTGCAGATACTTTTATGTTCTGCTTATAAGAAACGCGTTAGTGTTAGTGTGACCTGCTGGGTTGTGGGTTCAGGGTGAGATGTCAGTAATCATAGTGAATGGCGCTATTGCTCAGGACCAAAGGTTCCGCGTGCCATACGGACCATCAGCCCGTGTCTACTACATTTAGGCATGACCAAACCTCCGGGGCGAGAACCAAATAGAACATCTTATTTTTTCTCCACAATTTCCCCAACACTATACTGAGCACTGGGTACCCCTCTAAAAGGTGTTGAGTGAAATAGTTGAAACTATTTAATTTGAAAAATTAAATGCAGTATTGGATTCATTTTAATATTTGTCTTTAAACTAAAACAGGTTCGTTAAAAACACTCTATAAAGAATAAATCAAATTATGTAAGATTCTTCTGTATGTCTATAAAATACGTCCGAATTTCACTATTTCTCAGATAGTCTTCGATAACGCGACAGGCGGTTTAATTTCGTTATCTACTGTAACCAGCATAAAAAGAAACAGATATCTTTCAAACTGATCAACAAGAATATATTATCCCTGGAAGGAATGGGACAGTCCGTACTTATTTACCGTAAATACTACACGGTTTCAGAATTTGTATAAATAATAAAATAGCATTTTTATGGTAAAAATTTACAAACTTAAAATCAGTCAGTGGGATTGCTGTTATTGTACGATTGACATATGTTTAATTTAAACTAGTTTAGGCAAAAACAAAGGAGAATCCACAAAGTTTTACGCACTAAGAAGTTCGGGTTAATTATAAACATAGAGAGATGCACTAGAGCGCTTTCACTGGGGCGCCTTGCTTTCGACGCTAATATCCGCATCATCATCATATATACATCGCAACTCCTCGATGCCCTAACATCGTCTGGATGGAGGTGGACCAGCGGCTGCGCCTTACCAGCGTGCTCACCTCAGCAGCTCTGCCCTGCAGACGGAAGAGGCAGAGCGCGCAGTCCTGGCCGCAGTCTGCGCAGACCGGCAGCGCCAAGCAGGTGCTCAGAATCAGCGTCCAGCATGATGTTACCGTCAACCCCATGGACTGTAAGACAAGAAATAAAACTTTATCTTCAAAGAGAAAATGTTGAATTTCCTATTCTTGCCATTGCTATTATTCTGCATTACCTGTGAGGGAAACGCAGAATGAACAATTAAACAAAATTTGATTTTAAATAATGTCTTAACGTAACATTTATGTACTATATATACTGCGAAAAATAATCAGAAAACTCATAAATAGTTGATAGTACGCTATTTCTACAATTTGTATGCTATTTTTAAATAATTCAAAGAAATAAGGTTAATGCTTAAAGAATTATGGTACTTACGTTCTCTTTGATTCCTCCCGTTAGATCTGCGAGCTTGCAAGTTTCGGAAATTATATCTGTTCGTTCTCCCACCAAGTGCGTATTTATACGCCCGGGAGTCAGCCAATCCCCTTAAAGGGAGCCAAGAGTCGGATCAGCGCAGCTCACCGCTATAATCTCAGCCTTTACGATGGCAGTGAAGCCCCCAGTCTCAGTTTCGGTAACTGACCCGGAGTAGTTGTGCCAACCTATCAGCGGCCGAACACGGATACAGCTACGCGGTCCTGACGGTTGTACCAGGACTTAAGTACGATGCATGGACGATGAGCTGACCCGACGTGGAGTGACGCAAACAACATCGAGAATTATCTCATTTGCTTGGAAACAAAATTAGGCTACATATTACGTTTGCAAGAAGCCCTGGGACGTTTTCTGTAAAGTTATTGGGAAGTTTAAACAAACGCGACTCGTGTTCGTCTTCATCCTGAGATGATTCTTGAACTCCCCTGATGAGAAGAGATCCTTATAGTCTGACCAAGGCCTACGTGTAATCGTCAGACGTTTGAGGGATATCAATTTCTAATGACGTTTCATTTTAAGTTTGCAGCTTTTTAGACAATGTATTTTGTCAAAGGTCGAGCCAAAACCATTTACCACTTTAAAAGCAAATATGGAATTAAAGTTACACCAGTCCATGCGAATGCACATCACTGAATAATACACATTACTTATGTTAATAACCGATTGGAATACTATGTTACATGAAGTAATTGGCCAATGTCTGGACAAAACAGTCTAGTAACCCATCACCTAAAGAATAACATCAAGACTTTCCCTGTTTATTGCTGCCTGACGAGGCAGTAACATACAAATATGCTCATTGCAATAGGGACTCGATCAACACATAATCTTCCACAAGAACAGACCTAACGGATAATGAAATGCAAGCATAGTAAATAAACACGCATTTAATTCATGCACCATTGCGTACCTTTCTAATATTGCCAGTATATGACGCCGCATGGTTTATATTACAAGGTGACGTTAAGTGTAGGCATGTATGTTAACCTAGTATATCAAGCGACAGTGAGATTTTCTGAACAGTTTTGAAACTGGCTAATAAAGTTGAACATACCGGTATTTATAAAACCATTCTTGGAGAAAGGAAACCGATGTTAAGATCGGTATTAGACATATAATGTTAAAATGAATATAAACCTCATGATATAGAAATGTCGTCAGAAACCACAATTCATTTCAAATTCCAGTAATAAATACGGTATATGTACATAATTTGATCATATCTCTAAAACTAGATATTTTAGGCACCGGTGAGATGTTATACTAACGATCTAAAGTAGTTTTAGGTGTTAATCTGTTTGACGCCTATATAAAAATATTGAAATCTCCGTTTAGTGCTTAATATTAGGATCGTTCATATATGATATTGGCTTCACGGAAACATTACAAGGTCGCCACATGATGGACGAAGCGATAGTGTTCATGTTCACCTCATTTCCCGGGCACCTGCAGGTTTTTAATGATATACTCATTCAAACTCACACGTCTCGTAGCTTCCTATGTTTATCTTTGTATTACATAAGCCAGATAAGGTTTAGTTATTCAAGCAATTAATCTGGCATGTAGAGTGAGCGGGAATTGCCGACTGAAATTGGAGTGCTAGAGCACGACACCCAATAGCTAATTAAACGGAGGTCGCCTACTTAAATTTGGTTTCGTGTGATTAAAGGTTGTCAGTATACTATACCCCCCAACAATGAGTAGGCTACACATGTGATTAATCGCTATTAATATTCTAATGATCAGATTTAAAGGTTTAAACTGATGTTTATCCTTGAAGTTACGGTGCTAATATCACACCATGACAGGTCCGTTGTATTCCACGCATGTTGTGATTGACATGCGGCATGGCGGCGCGTCATCAGGCTGCAGGGTTTGGACCTCATCCCTGCTCTGTGTGTGTGGAGTTTGCGTGTTGTGTAGGTTTATTTTTTTAATCTCCAGCAGTCTATAGACATTTGTTTAGGTTAACTGGTGCTTTCGCCTTGCATTACGTGCAACACGATTGTCTTTGTCGGAAATCCTGGACGGAAAAAATCGTACCCTTCTTTAGAATGATCGCGGCAACACGCCTGTAGGCAAGAGCCAGAACCGAGGTGCGAGTTTGCCAGATCAATGTCATGCTTAGAGAAGCAGGAAAGATCTGTGGAAACAGAGTAATAACCTTAGCATGATAAGCCTGAGTCAGATATGAGGATGATGATTCGGCAGCTTAAAGGTGTCCCGGTTTGCATTGGGGAAACTTTCGACATGCACATGTCTGCGGTACCTTTGGATATAGGTGTCCGGCACACTAATATGAGCTAATATGTTTTTAAGACCTATATGTGTTTGTAGAAGCAGGGGAAAGTCCGCCATTAAATCGCAGACGATGGGCAGAATTTGAACAGAGTTCCTGTCGAAACAAAGCACTCCATGGGTTAATCAGCCCCCAAATTCAATTTCCTGATATGAGAAGGAAGGACAGCATCTTAGTTATTGCTCTGTAGAATTATCATTCTGTGCAGATAAACGTGAATGGGTGTCCGGCAATGGAGGTAATTAACAGTGTTGTCTCCCAAATGTAGACAAAAAATGGTGTCAGTCAGCCCAAGATTATCAACAAAAAAAAAACCTCACCGAAGTGAACCAGCATCTGTTTAAGAAAAAGGATTCGCCTCTTGCACGATTTCAAATGACTTCTGAGAAGCCTCGCCTTTGAGTGACGAGTGCCGCGGGATATCGGGCTGAGGTTGTGGTGACAGTGGCCCTTCTGAGCTGATCTCCGGCTAATTACCACTGAAACACAGACATGGCAGTCCTCTCTCATTCCGGCAGCCGTGTTTAGGTGAGATACACGCGGCTAATGGGTTCGCGGCCCGCCACTATAATACCGTAATTGACTGAAATCGGTGGCTTTGTGTGCTATTGATAATGGTGTCAGCTGCAGTTACGTAACTAGTGTTTTTTGCGTTGAAAAAAAGAAAGTCAGAAATCATTAAATTTACTTTATTAAAGGTTAAAATGTCACACTCGAAACTCTGTATTTCTTGTTAATGTAGCTTTTTGGTCCCCTTATACTGGCAATGTAATGCTGGCTATAGTAACTGATAGCATCAGAACTTCGTAGATGTAACGATAATGTCACGTTAACCTGCACTTCTTGTCACTTTGTGGCAAAACGTTATTTGCAATGTTACCTCCTGCCGCTAACGTCGTGTCACAGGGGTGGCAAATGCCCTCGGCCCTCTGTGCGGGTCTCCCGTCGCTTGGCAACACGACATTCAATGTTATCATTAGCCTCCTGCCTTTTGACGCTAACCTGCAGGCGGCCCAGGGTGGGCTTGACCCACCCCATCACGAGCATGCCCCCCCCCCATAGTTGATCACGCTTCCCCCCTCTCCCTAGCCCCAGAAAGTCCTTCAGTCCACCCTCCATCTGGGAGCTGGAGCCAAGCCCATGCTATGCTAATGTGCGCTAACAGACGTGCACGGGCTCCCTGCGCCGTTGTGACGTCACGGGATCACGCACGTTCCTACGTGCATCAGTCCGCGTGATCGGCGTGCAAGACGCTGGCGCCATGCCTGAGCGCGGGGGAAACTTTTTTAATTTAAAAATAAGCCCCCAGACAAAATGAGGCCCAGAACAAGACTATGCATTCATTGTCAATTAAATTACGTAAATTGTCTTGTTTTTTTTATTATTCTGGCCTGTGCCTGAGTCATGATTCTGCAACTTCCAGCAGTTATGCCCTTCCTGCCACGTCCCCATCAGACAAATAGCTGATCTTTTCCACATGGGAAGAATACACATGCTTTTTTGTGGGAAATGTTTTGAGCTGCAGAACCAGAATATTTTCTCCAAACCTAAGTCGGCCGAATGGCCTCCTCTCGTTTGTAAATTTCTTATGTTCTTATGTTCGTGTGTGAGCATATCAGGAGGGCTGCCATTCTGCTCAGGGCGCTGCCTGTGTGATCCCCTATGTTTCTTGCCACGAGCTCCTGACTCACCATAAGTCTATACTGAAAAGCAGCTCTGGAAGATGAATGGAAAAATACGCAGCACTGTGGAAAAGTCTTAATCGGTCAAAGAAAATGATGCCCGAATGAACTTCATGACTATGATATTGTGTCTGTCAAAGTGTGTCATCTTAGCAATTCAAAATTTCTCCTACAATCACTCCGGAATTTGCTGGAACCGCCAGCCCACCTGGCTTGGCTGATCAATGCTAGATCAGAGACATCCTCTTTACACACTGTAACATCGTGGTACACACTGTAAAATTGTGGTCTCACCGCCTTGTTCTTCTGGGGGAGTTGTTGAGTTCAGCAGCGGCCTTGGCCAAGGCCCTTGCTGATTAGTGGG
>JABFEB020000079.1:12638749-12649811 GCA_019775895.2 Stomatorhinus ivindoensis
TTACCCCCCCCCCCCCCCCCCCCATGTTCTTTCACTAGTATTGATAATGCCGTGACTGAATCATCTCAAGACAAGATGCTTGCTGTTCAGGCTGGATAGTCGATAAACCCATGAAATGTTGTATTGTTGTATTTACCAGTTTCCTGGAATTAATGGAGAATTATTAATTGTGCACTCAATATGCCCAAGTATATTTTTAAATTAAAAACTACAAGTTGACCTTCGTAGTGAAGCTAGTATAACAGAGAAAGAATGAAATGTGCTTTCCTGTGTAGGGACTTTCAACCACAGGGGTATATAGAGTCTGGTCACGTGCTCCCCAGCCCAGGAGTAGCACACTTCCCCAGGGGAACTCTCTCGCTCCTGCGTTCCGGAGAGAGACGCCCGACACGAGTCGAGCAGACTGCGCGTCAGCTTCCCCGGGGAGCGCTCTGGTTAGGAACGCGTCGACACTGCCTCTGTGCATCTCCAACTGTGACTTATTCCTGTGAGACAAGAGAAAAAAACACTGATAGCTTGACATTAGACACAATTACCAGTGTAAAAAACGACCATTCACGGTAAACTAAATATGTAGTAAACTACCCTCTTGTTCCTGCATGCAGTATAAGGGGACCAAAAGTCACCATTTTGCCCGGCATTTGTCTAAATATTCAGACCCCAGGTTACAATTAAACAAGCAAGCAAAGCGAACCATGGAGAGGACAGCATGATTTGTGTGTTTGGGTCCGCTGCAGTTTCCTATGAGGATATGTTGCTTCTCTGCCCAACCACCAGGTGGCGTGGTGGCTATGGACCCAGGCTGGTAATATGGGGACAGGTTGAATAAAGTGGGATCAAACCCCTGTGGGGTGGGGGGGTTCCCATTACTCTCTTGAGCAGATGATTAAATCTGAATAGGTGTCTGCCAGTTCACTGAGCTGAGCTGTAGTCCTGATGAGTTCCTGAGGGTTTTATGACCTCCAGACAGATGTGTGTTGCTATGGGAGACTGGCAGCATTTACACTGGGTCTAGCTTCATGTCATTGTCAACATAATGTCCTGCACAAGCAGCTGTTGGAGTCTCACAGAGGCACAACAGAAAGTCTACATGATTTCTGCTGGCAAAAAAGCCATTCATCGTTGTTTATTTAAGCACCGGGAGTCATTATTTATGAATTTTCTGTTTGCGTTATTTTTTTAAATACATCATCAAAAAAATATCCCCACATAAAATAGTTAAGCACTAAAGGCAAGAGTTTTATTTCTGTACTACGTAGCCCCGGGGTATTATCTGGCCGAGCCTCATTTCTGAGCACAGCGAGAGATTAACCCTCCTCACCTTTCCTCGCGCGGAGCCAGGAGGAGCAGGCAGACAGCTGTGCACCTCGTTTAATGGAACACCAGTCGATTTCCAAGATACTCCTGCCGTAGCCGTCGGCTCAGATCGATGTAAACTGCCGAAAAGAGGAGGAAACCTCGCCGGCGTGAAACCAACACAAACAGACGTTTGGAATATTTCACACAACAAAAGCGTAATGCTTTGGTTAATCATGCCACAAAATATAAATGAAACGGCATATAACATATCAACCACTCAATTAGTTGATCGTGGTTATAAAAATGAATGAGGAGCTCTTGTGAAATGTTTAGTAGGCTATATTACCAATGTACAGGCCAACCTATAAGCAAGAGAATAACTTTGCATTGAGCATTCGTGGGGGGCGGGGCTGAGTTCTCCACCCAATTAAGGAGGGTGTTGGCTGGTTCTGATTATTGGAGACGCTTGGCGTATTGTCAAACACAAGAATTATATATCAACCGGGGCTAAAAAATATATGTGTTTGTTTGATTTTCATTGCAAAAACAAAGATAAGTAAATGATTTGCGTGATGTGTTATAATAACCATAATGGGGAGATTATTGGCAATGACTGGCTCTGTTGATGTTTCGTATAGTCAAACACAAGAATTATATATCAACCGGGGCTAAAAAATATATGTGTGTATTTGATTTTTATTTCAAAAACAAAGGTAGTTAAATGACTTGTGTCGTGTGGTATAATAACCATATTGGTGTTTTATTCACTGCTGAAGCCTCGAGGAGACGTGACAGAGCCCACCTCCGGGTCCCTGACGGCAAGGCATGATACTCCTGTCCCACCGGTAAGAGCGCAGCAATTACACTAAATCGGCACATCTGTTCTACAGCACCGAGACGCAAATTAACACATTACTATTAATGCTCTCCATGTAAAGGGATTTTACAGAAGTTCCGGAATGATTAGAGGAAAAATCCGTGATGTCAGTTAGGGGTCCATTGATTAGTTTAAAGTACAGTAGAGTAACGGTAGCCAAAGTCTTTTTTACTTGTTATTGGTTATTAATGTTTATCTAGGTGCTTACCCGGTGTTACGTGCGCAGTGCGCAGTGTGTTTGCACTTAGTACGACGTGAAAGGCGTCATAGAAGTTAACGTTCTTTTTATTGTCATGCGGACAGGTGGCTCCTGCTGTTCTGACATGGTTATGAGGAGGTAGGGGGTGGGCTGGGTGACACTATCGCGTTCGTCAACATCATCGCCTCGGGCAAACTGAAGATACACACGTCCTGGGAAAAACGCCAATCCCGCGCATGCATTTGACTCTACAGCTCCCGGCATCTACTGATAGTTATGGCAGTCAGTAATTCACATTCAGCAATCAACGCTAACATGTTTTATATCATAGACTCAAAAGTTCTTCGTTGTCAACACATCCATGTACCAGCGCGCAGTGAAATTCCGCTTCCCTTGGCCCCTCTGCGCTGCCAAATAAATACAATTTGTTTTATATATATAACATCAACGACATAAAAAACACAATGTAATGAATTAAAGCAGGAAAAAGCAGGACCCAGCATATTACGTTTTTAAACACTTTACTTGATCGCCCATCATTGTGATTCTCGGCACGGATACAGCTTTTCGGAAGCTGATGTGACCTGAACCGACAAATGACTGACATGTTTGGTAAATGAGGCATCAGACAAGGGAACTACATGCAAACGTGAGCCACGGAGTCGAAGTGTGATGCTTGCTGATGTCTGCTGCATTTCTGACGTCACCGAAACGATGAGGATGAGACATTAGATCGTTCTCAGTCTGCATCTCTCCATCCTCTGTAGGTCTATTCCTGAGGGGGTTTGCAACAGAGACTCCGGATTCTTATGTTTGGGTGGAAATATCGCTTACAACTCTATCCAAAAAACAGCATACTCTATCAACCTATTGTCCATTTCTACTATGGGCTATTCTAGAATTCTTTAAGGTGGAGGACACGACAGAGGCTATAATTTATACTGAGAGGCCATTAGCCAATGATATGGGAGGGGGCACTACGAGGGCCAATCAGCTTTCATCTAGGGCCAGGGCCCCTTCTAACATCTACTTACTTTTCCTTGAGTTACATTGAATACTCGTGTAAACAGGAAACAGTCATTCTGTTTAACTGGTTATTGAAATACACAGTATTCATGATAGATCAAAGGTTGAATTTCAAAATAAACTGTTTTCCTTGCAAAAAAAAATAAGACATAAGATATTTTTTATCCATCCATCCATGAGTTGCTGTTCATCGCGCTGAACATGCCTTGTTCAGTGACTTCCTCAAAGGGATTATTCATGAAATAACATTATTGGTGGTTTGCTGGGCAGATGTCAGCAAATCACACGCGTTGATGTTGGGTAACTACTCATGGTATCATGGCACAGCAGAACAGGCTCTTTGATGTGAATAAACAAAGTGCTAATTTATTTGAAGATTCCGTCTCTTTTGAACTTGAGTGTCTGGCACTGTGATGACAAACCCATCTCCCATCTCGCGTTCTGCTGTTGTCTTATCACAGTGCTCTGAAAAACTAACGCCAAGCTAAATAAAGTTCTGATATTTTAGTAACATGCAGCTTTAAAAATGGTGTAATTTACTCTTGGAAAGCACGCTTGAAGGTTTATTTTGCTCTTGATTGCAATACCTTATTTTAAAACATGTTAATTGGTGCTTAGCGTCATTTTGCCTGTGTTGTTTCTAAACAGCTAATTTTTAGGGTTTTTTCTGTTGTATTTTCCTCTCGCTCCTCATATCTTTGCATTCTTGTAAGATTTCATGGGCTTAGCAAACAGGAACAAACAAACTGTCAAAAGCCAAATCCTTCTCTACCACTAGCCTACATGTAATATTCACTGTATAACGTCAATGTCTGAGTGAGCTTTCTCAAGACGGCCTTGTCTCAGAACCGGACCGTCCCAGAACAAGATCATCGTCTGCACTTTCTGGATTTGAATGTCTAATCGGCGGCAGCGGAGGAGTGAAAGATGCATATCTGACAGAACCAACGTGACACTCGCTCTGCAGCTGACAACTCTTCCTACTGGGAAGGTTACAGCTACGATGGCTCTGGGTTCAACTTGGAGGGTGAAAATCAGTTATAGAGTGCATGGTTTTAGATGTTTCTTAGCTTGAATTTGCCAGATGCGGTTGTAGGAGCTTTGCATTCGCATGCAGGCTGACAGGCCTTTGTCACGTTGACATCAGTCAGGATTTGATACTACTTGAACTGCTCTGCAGTCCTATGGAATGTTTCCCCTGTTGGCCCGGATTAACATATGGGCATTTGGGCACATCCTGGGGTGGAGGGGGGACACCAGGCAGAGCGACCCCCTCATAAGCCCTCCTCTCGGTCCCATTTATGACTTTCTTTGAACAAGTTAATGATGCATTTTAATATCTAATATATGATTGCATATTGTTCCTTTAAATATGGCCCTCACTCATAAGCCTGTGTAACATTTCCCTGTGTTAGACGCACACCAGAATTTTGCGAGCCACCAGTCAACTCTGTTTCTCCTGTGCCAGATAAATTACTGTGTTGCTAGTTAGTTTTCACATAATGCTGTGGCTCCTGGTTGTTAGTCGGTTTTACTTAGATGCCACGATTCTGTTTCTAGTGAGATCTTTACATTACTGTGCATATGAATGAAGAATATAATACAGCACTTTTTAAGGCACCCAAAGCACTTTACAGGACCAATGGGGAGCCACTTCAACTCCCCCCACCACTGTGCAGCCCCCACCTGGATGATGCTATGGAAGCCATTTTGCACCAGTACGTTCACCACATAGTAGCAGGGGCAGGAGAGAATTCACCAGTTAGATACTGGGGATGATTAGGAGGGCAGATCTGAAAGGGCCACAGCGAGCGATTTCTGTGCCACCCTGACGCTTTCAAAGGGCCACAGCGGGCGATTTCTGTGTCACTCTGACGATTTCAAATGACACCACTGGATCTTTTTTGCCTTCAGAGGGTCAGAACCTTGGGTTTACATCTCACCTGAAAGACAGCACCATTGATGAAGCACAGTGTCCCCATCACTGCACTGGGACCGGTATAGATCACAGCATGGGCTCCACCAACACCTCTTCCAGCACCAGCGTAGCTTTTTAGCTGGACACCCATCCAGGTACTGGCCAGACCAAAGCCTGCTCAGTGTCAGGTGGGTTTACCCAGTAGTGCCGCTGCTGAGAAGCATTGGCTACAATGTTACTTCCTAACGAATAGTGGCGGTGATTGAATTGTATAAGTGTGGTCATGACAGAGCTGAATGGGAACAAGTAGGAATTCTGGTACCTTTGTAATGGTCACATGAACAGAGAGCCTGGGTTAAAACCCGCAACCCTGCTTACCAGTTAGACACTGTGCCAACCCAGTCACATCTAGGTGGGGGAGGTGGGGACCCTACTAGGTGTTGTTGCCCAGGGGCACTGTTCAGCCGTGTTGCCACTATTTACCAGTCATCCATTCATCCATCCATCCATCCATCCATCCATGCAGTTGCTATCTTTCCAAACCCAATGACACTCATTCACCCTTTCATCCATTCACTCATCACACACATCGAAATCACCTTCCAGTCTCACCCAGTATAGCTCCTTCGCACGAAACAACTCTGGTTCCAAGACACTGTTGCTTTAAACTTTTAGGCACAGAGAAATTTCCATCTGCTAGACGCGTTTGGGCAGATGGTTGCAATAATTATCCGAAGCCTGAGCAAGAATGACAACAGCCGACCACATGAGGAGGCAAGAGGATGTGAACTCCACAGGATTAACATATTAATAAATTAATTTACTGAACGAGGACACTAATACCTAAGTCAAATGAGTCTGTAATTTCAATTAAGTTATACATCATAAATATACAGTTTAACTATATTTATCCTTTTTATGTAACAGCTTTTAGTAAAGCTACCATGTCTTGTAATTATTTATAATTATGCATGTGTAATCCTGCCTTCAAATTATCATAAAAATGACGACTGGTAATAATCTGCAAAGCGGAGTGAACATCCCGGCCTGTTAGTAAACCTGAGAAGTACAAAGGTGTGATGCAGGAAGCCTTTCACCCAACGCCAGTGCATGGGTGCATGAATACTGATTCACTCGCGACTCACAGAGCTAACAGAGGTTATGAGACCGAACTTTTGGGAAAGTCGACCAGAAGATGCTTGTGTGTGAAGTCCCAAGAGGAGACCCCCGCTGCTGACTTCTTCAGAGACACCATTCACCATAATTGCCTCTGTCGGCTTTCATTTATTGCCTAAACGAGAGCATCTGCTAAGTTACAGAAAGTGTCATCAGGCTCTAGCTAAGCACAGAGGTGGCATAATTCACTCTTACTTCCATAGCATAGAATTCTGCATTAATGTGCATGCCCGTGATTGTGAGCATTAAATGGGAGCGCTAATCAGAGTCCTGTGTCACATGTTGTGTGCACAAGCCACATTGGAAAGGAGTGGAACGTGTGATGTCATTTTTCAAACTGGGCTCACCGCTGAATTCACTCTGCACAGAAAGCATCACCTTCACGGTCACTCACGGAGATCAGCCGTACGTTAAGGTCACACAGCTCTCCAGAGGTGCCCAGGTCCAAATGGGCTTGTATGATTCTTTCCATTCTCTCTCTCCATTATTGCTATTATTAATATTATTATCATTAGCTGAAAGTTTCATTGAGTGTTTGAGCTACAGGTCACCAGAATTTCCCTGAGGGAATGGATAAGACATCCATCCATCCATCCATCCATCTATCTATCTATCTATCTATCTATCTATCTATCTATCTATCTATCTATCTATCTATCTATCCATCCATCCATCCATCCATCCATCCATCCATCCATCCATCCTTTTCGTTTCTAACAATCTATATTAATCCAGAAGCAGAAGAACAGCTGAAGATAAAATAGCAAGTAAAATAAAAGTAAAAGTGCAAGAACAGGAAGTTTGTCCTGTAGTAGGAACTGAGTTGTTGCAGGTTTAAAAATAAAGATCCATTAATTTCCCCAAGCCGCTTATTCTGTGCAGAGTCACGATGAGCCTGGAGCCGATCCTGGGCAGCAGGGGAGGTCTGGATGGGGCGTCAGTCTACCACAGGGCATGAGCGCATACACTGAGGGCCAACAAAGAACACCTGGGGTCTGTACTACGAAGCGGCCACTGGTCCTCCAGACTGGGAAATCGGGGGACCTGCACACAAGATCATGCAGAGAAGATGCTAATTATTCTCCCCAGATCGCAAATTTTCTCACCTCCTTTTGAGGCAAGAGACTGGAGGCAATAGTTGCTGCATAATTTAGTAGCTCTGTATTAGCTTGGCTGTCATTCAGAGGCATCCATTAAGTTACAGCAGCTGAATAACTTTCTCACTGACTGTGGATTCTCAGATGACATGGAGATATACAGAAGCATCAGCATAGCATTTAATTTCATGATATTTAATTACTTTTCCAAGAGTAATTGATAGGCCTATTTTTTAGAGCTACTGTCAGGATTGCTAAGTGATCCAGTTCCATAAGCAGTATAGCAGCGTTATTACGTGACATTTGATAGTGTTGGGGTTACCTTAGGTCCCCAGAGGGTGTTTCTTCTCAGATCCGGAGATCGTTTGACCCGGTTGGGTCAGGCTTGGCTCAAAGCTCCGCTTCTCTCGGAGAGACACATCTGAGCGGTCGGTCAGCGGACGCCCACACAGCAGACCTCGGTCACATCAACACGCCTTTATGCTCGGTCTTGATAGCTGGCTCTCAGAGAGGCTTGCTACTGCAAAATACACATTACAGAGACATACCAGCTCTTGAAAAACATCCATGGATTATTATTATTATTATTATATCTTGAAATTCTTAAATGAATAGATCACAGACGAAAACACATTCATTTTACTTCCCTGTAGTACTGGTTGCTTTACACATGATTACTCTTTAGGTACCTTTACAATCTTCCTGCAAACACTTAAAAACTACGTCAGTGTTTTTAAAAACGTCCTAAGTGCCTCCTAAGCGCCATCTAAGCAGCCCCAACAACGCCCCCTGCAGGCACCTCATAAAAAGACATCGATGACTGCAGTTTCCAAGCTCTTACTCCATCCAGCCTTATGGTCAAAAAACAATACTGGTGCATTTGTACAGGGGTTGGATAATGAATCGGAAACACTTGGTTTTAGACCACAATAGTTTATTAGTACAGTGTAGGGATTCCTTTTACAGCATCAAGTCCTGCACAGTGACCAGAGGATCTTTGAGCCATTTGTCTTGGTCAGGTTTCCCGACTCGCTCCTCCAACATCCCAAAATAGCTCAACAATATTCAGATCTGGTGATTGTGTAGGCCATGGGAGATGTTCAGCTTCATTTTCGTGTTCATCAAACTACTCTGCCACCAGTCTTGCTGTGTGTATTGGTGCATTATCATACACAGCACTACCTTCAGGGTACAATGTTTGAACCGCTGGTTGAACATGGTCCTCCGGAGTGGCTTAGTAGTCCATGGCAGTGACAGCAGTCTGGGTGGCGCCTCTTTGGGCTTTCCCGCACCATAACTCTCCCGGATGTGGGAAAGACTTTGAAGACGGACTCATCAGAGAGGGATATATGTGTCACATTGTCCACAGCCCGAGATTTGCATGATCGAAATCGACATTTGGCCTTGGTACTGTGAAGCTCCTGATTAACAGTTCTGGTGGAATCAGGAGAGTCGAGGTGCACATTCAACTCTGCAGTGAGTTGGGTAGCTGTGGTTTCGTGTTTTTTGGATACAGTCTGGGTTAGTACCCGCACGTCCCTACCAGGCGGCTTCCTCTTGCGCCCACAGTGGTCTGTCCTTCTTGGTGGTAAGCTGACATTACCATGGATACCGTGGCTCTTGATACATCACAAAGACTGTCCTGGCCACAGATGCACAGACTGGCCACCAGCTCACACATATCTGTCTAGCTTGTCAAGCAGGTGTTTCAGCTTCATTGTCCAACCCCCATATCTCACATAATGCTACAACCTACTCTGAAACAGTACATTTAACATCAAGGTGTTTGACTTTTTAGTAGGCTGGGTATGTCTTCCATCTCCATTTGACTTTTATAGTAGGCTGGGTATGTCTTCCATCTCCAGTATCCCCTGAATTGTGAGCAATCACACCATGAAAATGGTGAAATTACTAAATGTATTCTTAATATCTTTCTGATAATTTTCTATGATTAACATATCCGCTAATACTTTCATTGTAAGTAATCTATATATGAATCTGGCATCTTATGAAATCCAGTACAATATTAATGTAATCAATTGCTAATGAAGAGGATGAGTCACATTTTCACATTGCAATTATAGCAGCTGCTGAAATTAATCTCCCTTATTGCAGCTGGAAAATGACATGATTCAGGCTTATATTGCATATTCATCATTTGTATATGTTTTGTTAGACAATTGGAGAATCTGCATAGGGAGTTAAACCAATTATGCAAATGAAAACAATAATAAAATAAAACACTAATGTATAGTGATGAGGACATCGCACTATATTAGTGTCGTTATCTGATATATTTACGGTTTTCTTTTAAAATGTTATAATAAATGGGAGTTTGTAATGAAATTTAGGACACAGATATACTGATGCGCAAGCACACAAACGTGGATTAAGTGGGGCTCTCGGCACCGTATGTGACCTATTATGCAGGAGTGGGTACACTCCTATCTCACAACACCTGATACACTGCTTCAAAAAGATTGTTACCACCTGGCCTCTGCTTGTTAATCTGGTACCATACACTCTACCCTGTGAGGGCTGATAACTAAGGTTTTCCATGAAGTCGTTTCCATACAACACCCAGAATTATTCCGATGTATGCAGAATCGGTGTATACAGCAGCCCTAAGTTTACCAGGCTGTGACAATTGATTTGAACCAATTTGACTCTTGTGCTAAACAACATAATTGGCTGATAGATGATGCTCTCTATTTGCCTTGCAGTCATAGTCAGTTGCTTTCTGTAATTATGAATGCGTCCAGGGCCTGCTTGCTCTTCACCAAAGGGACCGTGGACATATTTCTCCAGAAAAAGGACGACCATTATGCTATCCTTTGATGAGAAAAGCACTTTATGAGAAATCAAGACCACCTGTCGTGGCCTATATATGATGAAGGCAATCAGACAATACAGGCGTACGTAATGCAGAGCTGCGCAGAGACCTTTTGGTGCTCTACCAGGTTGGGGGGGTGAAAATTTGTGTGATTATCAATGACCGAAATGGGGGGCATTTTCAATCGCTTGGCCAAAAGGCGCAGGTCCTCAGGCACCTTCATTGTGGGGCTTCCTCCACACACTCCACCCCCCACAGTCCAAAACATGCTGAGGTTCATCTGAGTTACAAAATTGCCCGTAGGTGTGCATGAATGGTGTATGTGAATGGTGAATGTGAATGGTGTATGTGAATGGTGTGAGTGAATGGTGTGAGTGAATGGTGAGTGAATGGTGTGCGTGAATGGTGTGCGTGAATGGTGTATGTGAATGGTGAATGGTGTGCGTGAATGGTGTATGTGAATGGTGAATGTGAATGGTGTGAGTGGATGGTGTATGTGAATGGTGTGCGTGAATGGTGTGCATGAATGGTGTGCATGAATGGTATATGTGAATGGTGTGTGTGAATGGTGTGCATGAATGGTGTGCATGAATGGTATATGTGAATGGTGTATGTGAATGGTGTGCATGAATGGTGT
>JABFEB020000079.1:12649911-12673543 GCA_019775895.2 Stomatorhinus ivindoensis
GTATATGTGAATGGTGTATGTGAATGGTGTGCATGAATGGTGTATGTGAATGGTGTGCATGAATGGTGTATGTGAATCGTGTGCGTGAACGGTTTGTACGCCCTGCGATAGCTTGGCCCCCCAACCTGGGTTGTTCCCTGCCTTGTGTGTCCAAAGTCTCCAGACCCCTTGAGACACTGAACAGGAGAAGTGCTTACAGATAATGGACGGCTACATTCAGTGATGTCCTACGTTTGCGTTACGTCTATCTGCCATGTACCCCATGCTAGGATGAGAGGGAACAGGGCTCATTTGTACACACACACACACACATACGATTCCATACGTCTTTCAAAATCCTTCCTAAAACTGTTGGCATTTATGCAAACCCTGCATACCCAAAGCACCAAACCACCGCAAACAGAAGTGCAGATTGGTTTATCGGAGCACATTGGAGATCCCTGTTGACTGCGACATTTTAAATTGGGGGAAAGCGAGCAACTAAATGGCTTTGTCGTGACTTCAGAGAAATCATCAGGCCTGCGGTTTCCACTCGTGTCTCAATAACCAAATGACAGCTCAGCCTTTGGGACCTGGAGTAGCTGGGTGGGAAGAAAGCCCGTTTAGTACTTCTACTACTTTAGATTTATAAAAAGTCTCACCCAGGATTCAAAATAAAAGTTAATTCCAAAAAGACTATATTGTTTATTAAAGCGTCAAAACGGAAGGTTATAAAATAAAATCAATTCAGAGCTTAGTATGAATGTGAGAAGCCACACGCCGCCTGGGAGCCTCAGGACACACACAGCACATTAGCAGTCAAACAAGCTAATTATTTCTCTAATTGAGCCATTTATCTCAGATCATCTTTTGACACACAGACAAACGATGGAATAACCCTCATTTCCCCTTTAGGCACAAACACCAACTCTTACGTGTCAGTTTTCATGCTCCTGAATTGACCAGCATCAGGGTCAAAGGTCACTCAGGCTTATGTCAGTGTTCGGCACATGCAGGTCTTTCATAATGTCCATGAGATTCTCAAGCAACTGAATTTCACACAGAAATAACATTAATGACAAGAGGTGCAGCATAAAATTATTCCTAAATGTAAACACAGACACCTTTAATTTTTATTAATTTTACTTCAACAGTCATTTCAAATTAGCAAACCCCAAACATTTTCAGTTACAGAAGAATAGAAGAGAGACAGAAGACGTTACCCTCATATTCCCTCATATATACTCAATCCCCCATAATTCTTCAGCGTGATTTTTGGCTTCCCCCCCCCGTAGATCCCCCACTCCAGGCCTCACACAAACATCGCCGTTCCCTTTCTGTCAAATTACCTGTCACCCCCACAAACAGAAACGCAATTCAGGCAGCTGGCCTCCGTTCCTGCTCATAATTCTCACAAAAACTCAACCAGCCGGCTGACCAAAAAGCATGCCGGTGGGGTACAGCGGCACCATAACGCAGGGGCTTCGATGCCCTCGTGACTGGGCACGGTGGGAAGGGTCCTGGCCCAGCAGCGCTCGACAGAGAGCCCTTCATGTCAGAGAAAATGCAAAGAGCCTCAAACCCAAACCCAAGCGGGGGGAAAAAAAAGAGCGTTTAAGAGCAGAAACCCACATCTGATCTATAATGAAACCTCCATTGAACCAAAGACCTCCCAGTGCAGAGAGCTTGAGACACCATGCAATCAGCTCCACACGTTCGAAGCGGGAAGTGTTTTCACAGTGAGCGCCAGGCTGGAGAGACCTGTCGCTGATCCCTCAGCAGCATCGAACACCCGCCTGCTTTACGGTGCTTCACTCATTTGGCGGCACTGAAGATGAGCAGATCTATTCCATAGATAATGGGATCCAAGCGCTAGGAATGTGGCTAAAACCTGCCAAACAGATTGCATGTACCGGACAATCAGAAAGCACATCTGAAAATAAATACTTCCCATTTTTTAAATAAAACAACAGGTCATGCATTTGCTATGACCCCCCCCCCCCCTCCACCCACCCCCAGAGCAAATAACACATTTAAAAGTCCCATCCCTGACTGTAGGGGTGGGGCGTAAAATATTACCAAATATACAGTCGAGTATATTGGTCGGGTCTCTATTTCACAGCGCGGAATAAGTAGCATTCAGTACAACTATTAGCTGCTATGGTCAAAGGAAACTCACAAATGATCACAGAAGCCCCCCCCCTCCACACAAGCCACGACACATTAAAATGTACTAAGGTGAGAACTGGCACTACATACTGCGACAGTAGCATGCCAGGATACTGTCCACAGCGGCTGACGTCCCAGAGAAATGCAACTGTCCAGAGGTCCTCCTTTCACGTGGCGTCCGTTTCTGAGAACCTTGGCAGACACCTTCACACCATATTTTTTCCCTTGTACCATATTTGTTGATTTAAAATGGAAAAGTGTAATGACGTTAGCGACAGGCTAGTTATCTGTGCTTCTCCGTGTCTCGTGCCGGCAGCCGCAGCACCAGGGCCTTGTGGTCCATGTGGATGCTAGCCAGAAGGCCGCCGTTATTCCCCTCCGAGCCCGTGTAGTCTATCTCCTCGCCCGTCAGCGTGGTCATGTGACCGCCCAACGCCCGCAGGATGGCATTGCCCGCACAGATGTCCCACTTCTTCACGTAGGTGATGTGGAGGTACACGTCGGCCTCTTCGTACTTCTCGTCTGTGGGGTTCAGAAGCGCCAGAACTTTGTAACCTATGGATGTGGAAACAGGAAAAAAAAACAGACCATAGGAAGGTTCAGTTTCACTAAATATTAAACAAAATTAAATAAAATATTTTACTGCAATGTACAAGAGAAATATCACGAATTCATATTGTTTTCAAAAATTTTTTCCTCTTACATTTTAAGTATTTTACCTCAAATTCACTCCTGGACATAAACCCTTGCGCCTCTCAAACAATGCATCTGATAGCGTACCTGCGCCCCCTGCTGGAAAGATGACGGTGCTGTTGCCGAAGGCCGCTTCCACGAAGCCCTTCACTTTGCCGGCATGAGAGCGCGACACGATCACCCGCGGCGACTTCTCGTTGTACGAGTCACGTGGCTTCACGTTGGACCCGCCATCGACCATCGCCCAAGCTGCAGGGGTGAACAGTCATTTCAGAACATTTTATATTTCAGCTGCAGGGGCTGTTTTGGCTGGTTTTGATTATGGAGAGCGGATTTTACATTTTACAGCTAAATTTACGTGGACGTTTATAACTAATAAAATTGACTGTTAAACTAGGAAGACATTTCATGTATAGTCTCAACCTATTTCTTTACAATTACAGATATTTTCAAAAGATAAAAGACACAAACTTAGAAAAATTATCTTCAGAAACAGTGACACACATCTGATATGTGAATGTGAGCACTGACAGTATCATTAATTACACTTACAAGACTAACACTAAACAAAATGTCATGTAAGTATTTTACAGATTTCTGAAAATGCACAGTACTTTCAACGGACTGACAAATTAATTTTTAAAAATGCTTGACTAGTTCGGTTCCATTCTCAAATTGTAGAACCAAAAAAATAATCCCAGAGCGTGAGACATTAGACAGCAGCTCTTGAAAAATCCCATTAAGGATTAATGAAATGCAGACTTTTGCTACGCTAAGTTCCCAGACTCGACTCCCAGTATGCAACCAGCAGCCTGGACTCAATAACCCCTTTGTACCATGGACCGTACCACGCTGCCCAGGGTTCATAAGACACACACCTACTAACCCTGTATAACACCCCCTTATTCAGCTCTCAAACTGGCGCCAATCCTGCCTGTTTGTTTTTAGACCACATGTGGGTATTCAAGGCCTGATGGACGTATTAAGCATTTTATAATAACAAAC
Organism: Stomatorhinus ivindoensis; assembly: GCA_019775895.2. Classification (NCBI taxonomy): domain Eukaryota; kingdom Metazoa; phylum Chordata; class Actinopteri; order Osteoglossiformes; family Mormyridae; genus Stomatorhinus; species Stomatorhinus ivindoensis. The sequence continues at coordinate 12,653,758 of JABFEB020000079.1, forward strand.
ACTGGCATGGCAGATTGGTGAATAGCAGACACAGGCCTACCTGTATACCCAGTAAATGGTTTATGGATTACACCAATAACGGGAGCCCCGTTAACCGCAACGCAAACCATCGTCGTGACGTACTTTCGGAGGTTCTCTATCAGACGGAAAAAAATAATAAAAAAAAAATTGGCAAATGAATACTGTATGTTCAACAAGATAACATCATAGATGCGAAGGAGCAAGGAGCAAGGGCCGCCCACCCGTGTACTCCTGCGTGGCGTCCAGGGGATCGATCCACACAGTGATGCTTTCCGGCAGCACCTCACGGCTCCGGCCGACCACCTGGGCAATCTCTTCGGGAATCTTGCGGTCCCACGCCGGCAGATCCTCCACCCTGGTGTTGTCGTGCTCCTCCGAGTTTACCTGGGGTGCGAGAATTTGACAGCTATGAGCAGATAACACGCAACCCCGCCGTGGCTTCCCATCCGGCCCCGCCACTGATAAACATCTCTAAATAGGAGCACTTCATACGGTCACATCATCAACCCCTGTTACAATGAATTATTCAGTTTTAAGATCACAAAGATCTCACGCATAAAGCTGCTCCCATGTGTAAACGATAATTAGATTTTAAATACATGCATTCAAACCATCTTGCGCATTTGCTAGCGCTGCAGTATTGGAAGAGAACAACGATCTGCATCACCTCACCTGTAAGGAAGGAAAAGCGCTTTTTATGAGCTGATACATCTTACGGTGGGAGCTCAAGTCCCCCAGCGTGAACTTTTCCTTGGCTCCTTCCTTGGTCTCCCCCTTTGATTGCTCCTCCAGGACGTTATCTTCCCGGACTCGCTTCACCTCCCGGCCGCCCAGCACCGCGGCTTCCACCGACAGCGCCAGCAGCTCGCGCAGATCCACCGTGTCGCGCTGCCTGAACGCCGCTATCCTGCTGGACAGCACCCCGTAATAAAGGTGATAGATGATGCCCACCCCCAGTAAGCAAAACACGGCCACTCCTAGCGGAGACAGCCGGATTCCCATCGGAGCCATTTCGGATAGCCTAATGCCAGGAGCTAATTGTCCTACGGAAAATGCATTTGTATTTCAAGACCTTCCGTGCAAATTTATGACTAACACCAATAACGCGATCAGTGCTCACGCTGCTTGCTCTACGGGGACAGCGCAGCTAAAAGAGCATCCGGAATAATGAGACCGGCAAATACATATATGAGATCTAGAAAAACATCAGGCAAAAAACTAATCCACGTCCACGTTAAGCAGGGTGGAAAAGGGTAAAGGTTCCTGTTTCTGTTCCAGGTCAGTCCTCCGATTCTTCTTCTACGCTCCGTTCGGAACGTAGTCATTAGGTGCTTTGTGGCGCATCACTCTCACCTAGCGGACGGGATGTTCATAGCAACACCGCGTTAAAATCGTACGCCCGCCCAGAAGACATCAGTCAGTGTGCAATTATATTTTCAGGTTAGGCTGCATTGTTACACCAAACAAAATATCAGAGCTGTTTTTATGTTGTTATATAGTACAGAGCAGAACTAAACTTGATTTTTATGCTAAATCCACTATTATCAAGTAAATTAAATTAACTACATCAGTTTGCCTGCTTAGGAAATCGTGGAATAACGTGTTCACTAACGGCTTTCGTTTTCTTGCTGCGTGCTGTAGTCGTTTCATCTGTAATGAAAGACCAATTCAGCACAAAATAAATAAAAGCCAGTACTTTTAAAAATAGAATGCCATTATACAATTTTATTATACAAAATTCACTGCGGGGTTCAAACTGTGTAATCACCGGATTTACGCAATACATATTTTTTTCAAGCACCATTTTCATTCACCACTAGATGTCAGTGGCTATGTAATAATCTTACTCTAGAACGACAAATACTATCTTAGAACTGTACAGCTCAGTGAAAATGTATCATTCCACACGAAGATTTGAATAGCCGTCTTCAGGCAAATGCGGCGCAACATTTTTCCATTACTATGGGTGGATAAATATATTAATTGTGATTCCAAAATGGTTTATCATTCAAATACCATCTAACAGCATAAACGTATTGTGACACAACTAGGATACGTGAATATCTGCCAGCGTGCCATTGTTTAGTAAATTAAATTTTCCAGTAAAATGGGGTTTGTGGTAAGGTATGTTAGGATGCTGTGCTTTTGATCAGAAGGTCGCTGGTTCGAATCCTGAGACTGCGCAGGGGTTCTGACTAATCGCTCTGAGGAATGCCTGGCTATGCTTTCTCGATTATATGTTGCTTTGGATAAAAGTATATGCTAAATAATGCAAGATGGAGGGCTTTCATACAGCGACACCTATGAGGCTCCCCCATTGTTAACAATCACTTGACTTACCTGAGGTTACGCAGATAGTACGCAGCAATGATGTACACCGTCCAAGTAACCTCACGTAAGCCAAACGATTGCTAACAATAATCACACGTGGCAACTGCAGACAGTTGTCATGACAACGCATGTTCTCCACTGGAATCCTTCAAAAGCTCTCGCACCGTGTGATCACCGGAAAATCACCGGAAGTCAGAAATGAGAACACTTCGTTCTCATTACTATATTTACAGTTGAACATCGCATGTGCTGTTGTGGGTGTTTGTCCAGTGCTGCTAGTTTGGTGACTGACTGGGTTGGATCGCGGCTGAATTATACTGACACTCCTGCTGTTCGCGCTCGCAGGATAGAAACCAGTGGGAAGCGCTCTGGAACAGACCTGGCTGTACGATCATACCTCTGCTTTTATGGTATCAATGTTTGCGTCAATAACAGCAGTCACATCGTATCGGTGTGATTTATGGTTAGTTGTGGCTATAGTTCTTTTTCCCTAATATGCGATGTTAATATCAATTAATTGAAAGTGATGTATATATAGGTTACATTTAAGTAAAAAAAATCTATGAAAACCGATTTAATTCGCGCTTCATTTGCATGGCAAGAGTGTTTCAGGCCGTCAGATCGTTGCCAGGGTAACAGTAACTTTAATGAACGGGAGTCGTGCACCATCCGGGTGCAATTTCTAATTTTTATTTCTCCCTTGACAAATGTGCCATACTGCTGACTTCCCTACTGCCCCTCCTCCCAAGTCCTGGGGGAAGGCTTACTCTCTGGAGTGATAGTTGAGTTATTGAAATGGCACACCTTCCGAACATCTCTGGAAAAGAGTACAGAATCATCTCAATGCATTGAATCCCAACTTGACGCCATTCTAAATACATCAGTGCCACTTGAACACTATATAAAAGAGAAAATAAAGTATTACTAAACACGTATATTAACTGCGACGTTTAACTGTCCCATTTTGCCAGGTGTCTCATTTTAGCAATACTCAGTCTGTCTTTGTGTATATGAACGTAGGTCTAAATAGATAGATTGATTGGTAGTTTCCGTTTTTATTGTAACTGTTCAGCCTCAAAATGTTTTCCCCTCTATTATCAGAGCCTGGAAAAAAAATAACACACGATGACTAACTGGATTGCGCACTTAGCTTACATGCTAAATTTTTTGTTATGAAGCTTCTGATAAGTTTCAGGGTCATGGGATAAAATTTAATCGTGTTCTCGGGAGGGAGCGGATGGATATTGTCACCTAGCATTATCTTGTCGAGTTTGTCAGTCACATTTCTGAGGTGTTAACTGTGCTGTTGGACACCGATGACCCTTTGATGACGAGTTTCCGAATTATCATTTTAGCGTTACGCTACTGAACCGACGTCACGCCCCCTATTGTCTGGATCAACAAAGACCTTTCGGATTTCACAGCTGCGCTGGGATTTCATTAGTCGCATAGCCATGGCCTGAGAGTCTTCTGTTTTACAATTGCTTTTCAGTTTATTGTAGATGTTTCTTTATTTTTGGTTCTGCTGGACGCTGGAAGGCGTGTCCACACTATGAGCGGCCGCTAAGGTCGGAAGCCGATGTATGTACTTGGCCGGCATCTAGCCTCTGGGAGGGGTACAGAACTGCACATCATCGGTGTGATGGTGTGTGTGTGTGCGTGTGCGTGGTCCAGGTATTCGTTACATTGTGGGGCCCAAATGTCCCCACAATGTGATAAAAACCTGCTATTTTGATGCTGTGGGAAACATTTTTCAGTCTCCACAAGAGGAAATTAAATTTTATAAAAATCTGTGCCTGTGATCAAAAAACTGAAAATGCCAAACGTATATTTTGTTTGGTTACTTATGATTAAGATTTGGGTATGGGTTACGGTTATTGGGATTAGGGTTATTCCCATAGAAATGAATGGACAGTCCCCACAAAGATAGGAGTACAGGTCTATGTGTGTGTGTGAGTGTGTGTTTGTTTAAACATCTGAACATTTATGTTCCCCTGCTGACGGGTTTCAGAGTGACTCGGCTGTTGTTTTTCAGTAGTGCTTCATATGTTTGAGTGTATGTCCATATGTTCAAATGCATGTATGAAGGTATGTGTTTTGTTCGAGTGTCTGTTTCTACCTGAGCATATGACTCTGTCTTCGGACGTAGCCTCTGCTTTGGTCATTAAGCTGGCTAATGCATGTACGCTTTTCTCTGGTTACTGTTGCGGGTCCCTCTGACATGAGGAGGATCATGGGGGCTGGAAAAGTGGAATCCATAAATCTGCAGGATCTAAAAACCATCCCTTCAGGTGATGTCAACGAACTCCAAGCAAAATAGACTTTGCAGTCCACTCTAAATGCTACATTTATGGCATACTATTTCCTTAAATGAGATCCTTGTTTGTTATTTTTATAACAAACAAAAGTGGATTAAATAGAATATAGTATTTCAAAGGTTACATTTATACAATAGGAAATTACATGTTGTAAAAACAACATTTGCCAAGCAATCATTTGAGTTGCATGAATATCTTGGATTATATCAATATTGAGTATCTTGGATTAGACAAACACATAGAAGCAGTATCTCTGCACCATTTAGCATGAATGACTGATAGTCAAGAGGCACCAGTGTTACAGTATTTTGAGAGGAACTGAAAAGTGAAGCTTGACGATGAATTTACCGCTATCGTCAATCCAACAAGCTAAACATGTGTAAACATGCCGCACATTGAAAAAAAGAGCAATTTGTTTTAAAAGAGTAAATATTTGGTTTGGATTAATTTAGGTCAATTCCACAAAAAAATTTTAATCCTCCTCTCCACTCATCCATCTTCTAGGAAGGCTTACCCAATGCAGAGTCACCATCAGCCTGGCATCTACCCCAGGAAAGAGAGGGTACAAGGCAGGGGACACCCCCCCCCCCCCCGGAAAGGATGCTAGTCCATCACAGGGTGCCCACTCACATGCATACGATTTGTCATAGTGCATGGCTGTACGCGTGTCTGCATGTGTGCCTGTACCCTGTGTTGCCCAGAACTGACTGTATGTGTGACTGTACCCTGTGTCGCCCGGGACAGACTGTATGTGTGACTGTACCCTGTGTCGCCCGGGACAGACTGTATGTGTGACTGTACGCGTGCCTGTATGTGTGCCTGTACCCTGTGTCGCCCGGGACAGACTGTATGTGTGACTGTACGCGTGCCTGCATGTGTGCCTGTACCCTGTGTCGCCACACTGAATCGTCACTGATATTTCCTATGTCTGCCTGAACAGAATCACCACACAAACATGTGTCCTGGCAGGCGGAGCAGAAACTCAGCCGCTTTATAGACATCAGTAGAGAGAACTGTGCAAGCAGTTTCTACCAAGTCCCACATTTTCAGATCTGATTCCTGGGAATAGGAGACAGACACATGATGCAGATCTCCATTTAGGAGTTGGTGCTGAAAGAGCAACTCAGAAAATATCGGAGCTGATCAGATACCACCTAGATCATGTTCATGTTGCAGCAATCTGAGTTAGATAAGAAGCTGTAGACATCATCGCCTAAAGTTAAGCCGCTCAGATCATTGATAGTAAATCAAAAGAGAAAGATTCCCCTCCTTGGGGGAGATGTTGATGACCAAATGTATCCTGGAATGGAAAAAAAATAGGCTTCTTGTTTTCTTGCTTTGGGAGATCAGTGCTTGTTTGGGAATAAAAGCGTGACATTACTTATGAGGTCAAACAACCACTGATGAGGTCATACACGCTACTCATTGCCGCTGACACCTTTTAGAGCTTTATTAAAACGTTAAAACGTCTTTTATAATTTCCCATGGCGTTTAACAAACTGAGCCTTGGCATAATTCAGTCTGCACATGAAGCATGTGAATGTGGCCAGAGCAAACCCCATATCACCGCAGGTGAAAGTCCACTAATGGACGATACTTCATCACGGCAGATATGAGGTGGGACTATGAGGCAGTGACCCACTTCGAAAAGATCTCTGGCCAAGAAAAGTGCCTCCAGGCGTTGTCGTGTTAGGATGAAAGATGGCAGAATGACCCGCTGCCTTTCCCTGGGCTCTGCGGAGCAGCCGCCAGCAGAGGCTAGTATCCTGTCTGGGTTCTTGCCTGCATGGAGTGGAATCGTGACAATCAGGCTCAAAGCATTATGGGAGAATTACATGCATCACCTGCAGGCTGTTAAATTGTTTTTTATAATCACTGGGTTCTTGACATACAATCATCTGTTAGTAATAATAATAATAATAATAATAAATGCAGTACACTGGCTAAAAGGGCAGTGAATGTGGATTTGAATCCTGCCTTGCATATTCTCCAAATATCGCATGGGTTTCTCCTGGGGTCCCTAGAGACCCCCTGCAGTTCAAACACATGCGGTTAGGCTAATTGATGTCTCTAAATTCTTCGTAGTGCGGCTGTGTGGATAGCTTGGGATTCCATCCAAAGTGTACCCCAGCCTTGTGCCCTGCGCCGCCTGGGATGGTGTCCAGGCCCCCCGGAGGCTTGTCGGGGATAAACAATTGCAAGATGGCGGCGTTGCACTGCTAAGAAAACATGACTGTTTCTTTGATTTTGTTGTGGTTATATCACAACTGTAGAAGTAAAACGTTTGTGGAGGGAAACCATCTGTTTCTTCTGACATTCTGTGGGGCATTTCCCATCTCGCCCCTGGGGGCTCTCAGCCCGCACGGCTCTGATGAAACACACCTGCAGGGCCTAATTCTGCTGGGATCTGGACTGCGTCACAGTTAAATGCTCCTCGTAGTAGTTCCAGGGTTTCCGCTTTCCCTGAAAAGCATCCTGTTAGGAGTATAGCAGAAAACAAAGCCAAAATTTCATCCATATCATACCAATCAAGTTTAATATCATGTATGTTGTTACCAAGTATGTAAAAATACTTTTCATATATAATCAGAAAAGGGGAAACTCCCATAAGAGGAAAATGAAAAATGATTCCATGACAAAAAAACTTTCTTCCCTGTCTTCTGGAGGACCTCCTTCAGAGGTGATGAATGGCTCATAAATCAGGTTCCCTGCCTAAAAGCTCCAAAAACCAAACAGGATTCACACGACTGTCTGACAGCCTTTAATACATATTTGTTTTCTCCATACAATTTGCTCAGTGCAGAGCAATTTCAGACAGAAGAGTCTCAATCCAGGAAGGCTGCATTTTTAATAATGACTTTAATTTCACAAACAAGGTTATTTCACGTGTAAATAATTTACCAGCTTTGACAGTGCTGTGTGTTTTATAAGCTGAGAGCCCCACTGTTTCGCCCTCCCGACTAGAATGTGTAATTTCAGCCCAATTTACAGTTGCCATAGTAACTTTGTTTCCTCCGCCAGAAGTGAAAACCCTGAAGGGCTGTAACTGGTTAAAGCCCTCACCTCCACAACAGGCCGTAAATGAACTGTCCTCCATATTTTGGATGTTTTCATTTCCTGGCTGACATCAGCACCAAAGGTAATGAATGTACCCTGAAACGAAATGAAACACAAACAGACTCCAAAATGAAACACAAGGAAAGTACGTGCTGTAGCTCATACTTGTATTTAAAAAGCACAGAAGGCCCACTTTGTTTTGAAGACTTTTCCATAAATCCTACCAGGATAATTCGCACACATTGATGGTCACTATGAAAAGTCCGGCCTTCCAGATATGTCCTTGAGCAGTTTATTTTCATGCAGTTAAATGCTTAAGTCCCATTCCATATTTGGGAGCTCACTCCATATTTGGGAGCTCATTCCATATATGGGAGCTCACTCCATATTTGGGAGCTCGCTGCCCTTTTCCCTAACTAGTTGTCCTTGGGTGAATCGAATGTTGCATCAGTCAGAAGACGATGCGCCCGATTTGCTGCCTTTTAACAAAAACAAGCCTGGATTAAGTAAAAACTTCTTCCAAACACCTACAGATAAACTTCAACCACAAGGTGGAAAGATGGAGATGCTAGTGGCATTGTTTACTCCCAGAAAGGACAGTAGGTGGCATGAAATTTCCGTGGGGCCCCCCAACCATTGGCACCGAAAAGGGTGGGGGGAGTTAGGACAATAAAAAAATGGAGCATAACTGGATTGATCTGGATTGGGGGGCCTGATATGATGTGCTTTCATTGGGCCCAAAATCTCCAGCAGTGCCCCTGCCTTCACCCCCCCCCCCCTCCCCAATATGGTAAAACCATTATATTAGTGTGTCTAGATAGTCTATATTAATAATATCCACAAAGAGAAGTTAATAAACACAACTCATTTGTTTTCACCTCTGTGAAGAACAGAATATACAATGATAGTAAATTTGTTGTCGTAATGTATCCTCGGGGGCCCCCTACTGGCTGGTCGTCCCAGGCATTTGGCTACCTTACTTGTCCCGTAGCTGCCCCTCTGCTTCCATTAAGTCATCAGTGAGATACTTAGTTAATGTGTTGGGAACTAAGCAAAAAACTATTGCAAAACAGAGTAAAGTTACAATGAAGAAATGAATGTACCACGCGTCTGAATGAGTGTTACAAACGGATGCACACGCCGACACAGCGCGCCCAGGGCTGGCACGGGTGCCCGGCTGCTGGTTGGCAGGCTGCTCCTGTATGTGCGATGCCAAAGCGAAGCTTCGAGTCCCGCTTATTCGTCAGACTGGCGCAGCTCGCAGTCTGCCGCGCCACTCGGAAGCCCTCAGCGGGCGACATCGAAGGCTTCGTGCCGCAGTCTCTGGGTGCCATTTACGGAGGCAGAAACGTGACTGGAAACAGCCCGTAGAGCAAGCAGGCGAACCTGGAGAAAATCTGAAATAATAATTTTAAAAAAACTGGAGCACTTTCTGAATGAAAACAGCTGAAAATAATATTCAGAGCTGTAAAATGATATCAATTTGAAAACCTAGTCTGATGACAGCCTTATAGACACTCTTGGCTATTTACATTAGTGCTGTAGCTGAGCGTCTTAGCATATAGGTGCATAAGTGTGCGCATGCATGGAAGTGCACGCGAGAAAGATTAGGAGTATCTGTGCGCGTGAGAGCACGTACGTCATGCATGTACACCTCGACTATGAGTTCTGGAAATTAAAGGCAAAATGTGGCTAAACCCCCTGCTTTAAAAAAATGAATATAGAGAACGCGACACCTGGGAGGTGCCCGGCCGTCTGTATTAAATAATTAATGGGCTAAGTAAATGTCCGGCCGCATAAAATGTACCACTGCAGACAAAAGTGTTGTCGAAGCAGATCAGTGACAAGTTTGACCGATCGTTGAACCCTCCACAGTCCTTTGGCTTCTTGACTAAAATACATTTCTTGAAAGAGAGGAAAAGTTTGACTGTAAATATAAAGTAGCGGATCGATATAAATCGCGTTAACTGGGGTACAATCCCGAGGCTGGACTTGCTTTGAAAGGTTGCTGGTTTTTACTTAACATCTGAGTTCATTGCTGACAGTGATATCTAACAGCGGATAGTGTATCACTGAGCAGTAGTATGGAATTGCTAAGTCAGGGAGTCTGCTTTGATTTGCACCGGCCTGAGCCATACCTGAAACATGATGTTAGACGAATTACTGTCCTATTAAACTGCATCAAATACGTTACATAAGCAAAGTGAAAACCAGTGCATCCTGTGAACATAGAGAACTGAAATCTGTAGTAAATCTAGTCAAGAAATCAATGGCACTGTATAGTGCAGATAAATATCTGGGTCATTGTAAATATCAAAACAAACAAATAGCAAGCACTCGAGAGTATTCCCTGGAAGACAGACTTTTCACATCTGTGAAGTGCAACTTCATCTCATTTTTTGTAGGTAGGCCCGTTAAGGTCCAACAAAATTTCAATTTTCATAATGACCGCTAAGGTAATGTTTTCCTAGAAACGTGGGTTTTAATCCAACAGTAGCCTTTTTTGAGATATGTCCTTATTTACTGCCCAGATGTTCATGTGAGAATGTGTCTGTTGTGTTAATGTAATTTAGTCCCTATGCGCTGTTCTTCAGCTCCAATCAAAAAATGTATCGTCTCACGTTTCCCGGGATTGACTCGAAGTCACTACAGCCTTTAACGGAGGAAGCTTTATAAAGTTGTTGAAAAGGTTGGGAATAATTTTCAAAAACTTGATAACGAAAAAATATTTACTGAGAGTTCATCTAGAATGCAACAACTGAAGTTCAGGTATATTTTTGTGCTATACATTAGCCTCTATTAACAATCCCGTTCACTTTAAGAAGGAATGGGACGTATCATTTTGGACTGTGGGGGAGAACTTTGCATTTAGTGTTTTGCATGGACCTTTTAAGTATTAAACCTTTTTTATAGTTAATTTTTAAAAAATATTCATGATGAAAAAATGTAAAAGATCAACCATGTTGCTTAAAAGCAAGTACTCGAGAAATTCACATTTCGGTCTTTCTCTGGTTCCCCCCTCATGCAAACGATGAAGCCGTCCTGACTGTCCGCCGAGGGGAGCGAAGTAGCGGATCACAGCGCTTCGGCGGCGCCTGGATGTATCGGCTGCGGCTTGGCTCTGAAACCCAAATAGCGGCGCGTCCATTTTGCACGCAGGTAGGAAGCATTCAGGTAAATAATTATATTACGGGGTTTCCTTGCTTGTGTTAAAGCATGCTTGTTTTGGTTTTGTGACATCCGACGGGGAGGCTGCACCGATCTTCTTGAGATAACAGCCTTTGGCAAATCTTTTGTTCGTCTGGCTTGGGGATGCGTATTGCAGTGGGTTTCAATTGCAATTGCGCCTCACCACTTCTGCATTTAAAAGCATAAAACACTAAAAGAGCTGGCAGTTTCTGTTTTAATGGCTGACACGTTTGGCGGTGTACAGGCGTTTCTGTTATTATCTGGGTGTGCATCTTATTCTATTGTGTTTGTGTAAACCGCATGAAAAGGTCTGCGGACCGCATACTGCATCCGTATCTGATGTGCGTGGATAATTGTAATATTAGACAAACATGTGCGGAGAGTCATCAATTATTAATTAATATTCAGACCGCTAAATTATTTTTGATTATTTTAGGCATCTCTGTCAGTTTGGCAATCCTGTATGACTTAAACGAAGAAAAGGCGTCTAATTACCGCTGCTGTCTGGATTTTTAATTTTTATTTTCAGAAATTAAGAACCTTTTCAAGTGATGAGCAGGCAGTCGGTCGCCGCCCCAGGGTGGTGCGATCGGGTGCCACAGGCGAAACAATGTAAGGAAGTTGAGCGTCGCTAATGTTCCTGTTGATGCCAATGTGTCAGCATAATCTGGAGTCGCCCAGGGGGTCACGGCAGGGCTCCGCAGACGGGTCTGGGGGGCAGGCCACGCACTGGAGACAAAGGCTGCAATAACCAGCACTGGGGCACGGGATGGGCACCCACGGCCTCAGAGGAGAAACAGGCGTTGGCCCTCCACCATCTCCTGCTTCTGCAGAATGACACGTGCTGCCATTACAATAGATGGGGTGAACTGTTAACGGAAGGGCTGAGCCCTGACAGCTTGATCTTTCAGCATCCGTGGGTTAATTCTGACGTGGCAATCAGGGCATCCGTTTGTAGGAAATGCATGAGGTTTTATTTGGAAGACACACCTGTTTCACATTTCCCGCTGTGCGCCGTCGACTGACTTCGAATGCAGGAATCCAAATCATAAAACACAAACACCTTGAATGTACTGTGGGTATAAAAAGCAGAGCATTTGCCCAGGTATGAAAATGGCAGTTCTTTTAGAGACAGCTTAAGTCTTAACCCACATACATCCTTCCATGGGTATAATGTCGTCGTGTCATCGAGATGGTGCTTACTGTAAGTTCTCCCCACAATCTTTCCTATTCCACATTAGCACAGAACGACCGGCAAGCAGTAGGGTGCAAATTATTACGTTTGTTAGCCCTCCGCATCTGTCTGGGACTGCAGTGACTGGTTATGTGCCTGCTAAGAGGCTCTCTCCCTGATAACATGAATCATTTTAATGCTCGCCCATTGTCTTTTTTTTTGCGATTCGCCACATTTCCTACAGATTCTGAATTATAAATGACATATTTGACTGCTTAATGAAATTTCAGGAATTTTACTGCATGTAAGTAATTTACGAACCTTCCACATATGTCCAGCGTGCCATGAAATGTGCGTATGTTCTTAAAATTAACTATGGTGTGTGGTTCACGTGTCATAGGTACCAGGATGGGTGGAGAATCTCAGAGAGATGATGGCAAATATCAGGAGGCATCATGATGTGTGTCCCCGTCGGGTGAATGGCACCGCATCGGCGTGATGTGTGTCTCCGTCGGGTGAATGGCACCGCATTGACGTGATGTGTGTCCCCGTCGGGTGAATGGCACCGCATTGACGTGATGTGTCCCCGTCGGGTGAATGGCACCGCATTGACGTCATGTGTGTCCCCGTCGGGTGAATGGCACCGCATTGACGTGATGTGTGTCCCCGTCGGGTGAATGGCACCGCATTGACGTGATGTGTGTCCCTGTCGGGTGAATGGCACCGCATTGACGTGATGTGTGTCCCCGTCGGGTGAATGGCACCGCATCGGCGTGATGTGTGTCCCCGTCGGGTGAATGGCACCGCTTCGGCATGATGTGTGTCCCCGTCGGGTGAATGGCACCGCATCGGTGTGATGTGACTGTCGGGTGAATGGCACCGCATCGGCGTGATTTGTGTCCCCGGCGGGTGAATGGCACCGCATCGGCGTGATGTGTATCCCCGGCGGGTGAATGGCACCGCATCGGCGTGATGTGTGTCCCCGGCGGGTGAATGGCACCGCATCGGCGTGATGTGTGTCCCCGGCGGGTGAATGGCACCGCATTGGCGTGATGTGTGTCTCCGTCGGGTGAATGGCACTGCATCGGCATGATGTGTGTCCCCGGCGGGTGAATGGCACCGCATCGGCGTGATGTGTGTCCCCGGCGGGTGAATGGCACCCCATTGGCGTGATGTGTGTCCCCGGTGGGTGAATGGCACCTTATCCTTCAGCTCGACCACCTCCCGCTGCTCCCGGCTGTGAGCATCTGCGTGGGTCCGCCTGTCGTAAGCGGCACATTAAGGAGAACGTAAACAGATTCCCGTAGGCTCTCCACATGTCGTGGTTTTCCGTGGGAAGTGTGAAGGGCGGAATTCCACCATTGGGCGTAGTAAGCAGCCCAGAATGCAAGAATCATCAGTGATATTGCCAAGTATTCTAGCTTTGGTTTAATTTTTTTTGACAGGTTTTCTTTACATGCAAACAGGAATTTGGACTTTCGGTTGTGGTAACAGAAGTGAGGTTTTTGAAGCCTCTGGCGGGTGGGGATATCAAGAGCTGTCAATCACTGTCTACTTCAGCCATTAAGAGACCAGAGGGAGGAATGAGGAAACCAATCAGCGATTGACACAGCATGATGACCCCACTCACCACTATTTTCTCCCTAATTTCTCCCATGTGTCCAGTTCAGTGGTATTAGTAAACAGCATATTGTAAATTTGGCCAGTACTTGGAATTCATTGTGCATGATCGTGTGAGCCGAAATACCAGGAACACAATATTTCTGTACGCTGCGTGGATAAACGTCAGTCCAGACAGGAGGGTAATGGATCGCTGTAATGGGAAAGACCCATGGTTTAACTGGGCCAGTCATTCATTTACAGACAGATCAAAGTGGGATTATAATATGTGCTGGAATTACACGGGGGAAGCACAGAATCTTATGCCTTCCTGTGATCCGAGGAGGTGAGATTTGTGGCGAGGCGTGTCGATAAGTAAAAGAGGGCCACATTCCGCAGCCTAGTCAGGCAGCTTTTCTTTCACAGATAACAAATGAGATGATTACTGCAGCCCTAAACCCACCACATAAGCGATTTGCAGCTGAAAATGTAGACCAGGTCGGAATTCAGCCCTGCCCAGTATAGTGGTCACAGAACCCGTCCTGGGTGACTCTTATGCCCCCTAGCTGCTATGCCCTTTATTGCAGGATGGATCTTGTACTTTAATGAAACCTTAATGTAGTTTGAAGACATTCCCAGCTTCCCGGCTTCCTCAGCAGCTGTCGGTCTTTCCTTATCTCAACTGCGGGGTTGTAGCCTTTTCCCCCAGTCTGAGTAGAGTTCTGCAGGTGTCGGTCTGTCCTTATCTCAACTGCGGGGTTGTAGCCTTTTCCCCCAGTCTGAGTGGCTTTCTGCAGGTGTCATTGCCAATAAAGCTTCTGTTCTGCAGTTGGCCCGCATTTCGGGCTCCCGCGTGCCTCTCGCCGGTTCTGCCAACTATCGCTCGAGCTCTGGACCTTCTTAAGTCCATCACACGTGGATTGTGTGCAGGTTCGTGTCTCATGCCTGCCACAGCCTCGTCGCACCGGGCCGATCCTCTGTGCACCACGCGATGTTCCGGAATGCTCCGTAAATCTGATGGGGACATTTTTTGCCTTTGGTTTATGCTTTCTACCAGTGACAATCCTAGACTCGCGTTCCACGATTGCTAGGACAGTGCAGTGTCGTCTCAGGCTTCGGATCGTCTGGGATCAGCCGTTGGTGGCGACGTCTCCAGTTACGAGTTAATACGTTATGTTACATGCAGTTTGCTGGAGGACAGCTTTCTGCTATGAATGTGAGTGAGGGGACAGACCGAGGAGGAAATATAAAAGCTCTAAAGCAGCGAGATAACGGTAAACACATTCAGGGTGGCGGGATGATCCTCTGACAAACGCTGGCAGAACAATTACACCGAGTGCTGGGCAAGTACACGACACTTGATCGTGAACAATTAAAATGTCTCCACTGCATCTGAGGCTGTTTTACCAGCCAAATCCATTTCGACACACCGATACCCTGGTAATATCAAACGGGAGGTAGTGCTTTGTCCCGTCTTCCTTTCACGCACATTCCTTGTTTGGCGATGTAGCGGTATGGACGACATAAACAGACTTCGACATCGGCAATATGGAACTTTGGGATTTGGATTTTATGAAACCGACATGCCGCAGACAGCAGTTATTTTTTAAGGTATGTTAAGGTATGGTTTACACGTCGGATCGCAACACGAAGCGCCTGAAAGACTGCGCTGACACTTGATTAAAATCTATTAGAAAAGGTACTTTGGTGTAGATGGTCTGCAATTTTTTTCTTTTAGGTTTTGTTACCTAATAGGACTATTTTTAAAAAAAATATGGGGATTAGTTTGATTGTACTGTTCAGTAACTTGTAAAACAGTCTTAAAAACCAACAGGGAAACAGAATTGTGATAAGATCATGGATGGTGATCCCACCTGAAGCACGTGGTGATATGATATTTTCAGCATGTTGCCCACCCCTAGTTAAACTGCTGTTACTGTCGAACAACGGCGGCGGTTAGCTTTTCCAATTGCATGAGATGGTCGGATCAAGTTTTGTGTGGCTCACCTGTTTAAAAAAACATGTTTCTGCATCGTGGACCAGTTTGAACTTTGGGCTTTACCATTTTTAATGGGGATGGGGGTGGCTGGTGTCTTCTGCCTTGAGTAGCCTCTACCATTTTTAATGGGGATGGGGGTGGCTGGTGTCTTCTGCCTTGAGTAGCCTCTACCATTTTTAATGGGGATGGGGGTGGCTGGTGTCTTCTGCCTTGAGTAGCCTCTACCATTTTTAACGGGGATGGGGGTGGCTGGTGTCTTCTGCCTTGAGTAGCCTCTACCATTTTTAATAGGGATGGGGGTGGCTGGTGTCTTCTGCCTTGAGTAGCCTCTGCCTTTTCGGATTCTCCGCCTGATATATGCAGTTCCGCTGCACACCAGCTTGCTTCCAGCCGCAGAGCAGAAGTGGCACTGACATGCACTGACCAAATTAAGCAGCAGCTGATGCCAGTTCCCTCGGCCGAGGAGGTCCAGTGGGCGGCGGGTAGAGATGGTAGAAGGGGATGCTGGACTCTCATGCTCCCATTGTGGGGTTCCCTGCCCTGTTTCCTCTGCTGATGTGTCAACATGTTTCTGCTTTGTTTAAGGTGTTCCTGGGCAGCTGGGTGCTCTTCCCCCAAACGCCACCAGGGGGAGCACAGGAGCAGTTGTTGTTGGTTAACCAGCTGTCTGGGTCAGACGCCTCTTCGGTTGGGCTGGGGATAACCAGATGATCCACACCCGCATTTCAGAGCAGGATGGTGCCTCCCAGGCATCGTAAGGAGGGCAGCAGATTTTGTGTGTTAGGCTGTCCAGGGTGTCACCCAACAGGCTGGGGTGAACTGGTTTGCACAGACCTGAATACCTGAATCCCTGAAACCAGTGCAGCTGAAGCAAGAATTCTGCTTCTGGACTAATCAGGACAAAAAGGGGGGGAAAGGGCATCTGGCCTGTCTGGATTTCCACTCCAGCTGGTCCCTGCTGGTACCTCCCCCCATCCCCCCCAAGGATGGATCGCTTTCAGCCATACCAGGGGTGGCTGTTTCACACGCTGCCAGAAAACGGCATGCTGACTCGCAGCCCCTTCTGGGAGTTACGACACACGGGAGACGTACTTCAGAAAATATTTCCTGTGCTTTTCTGGATCGGTGGAAAGGTCGAGTAGAAGCGGACAAGGGCTGTTCCAAGAACAGGACGGTACTGCTGCTTAACCTCCTGCTATGAATCTCTGCAGAAACAATGAGTGTGTAGTTCCCGTTTCAGCCGTTTGGTGGTTAGGCTCCATTTGCCCTCCACTGCACTTCTCGGGCCACCTTACACCGGAGATCTCTCGCCAGCAGCTCATTGGCTGACAGCAAAAATCCTATGTTTTTATTGGTCCTTGTGTAGACTTTTCCTCTTGCAGTGGTTTCTTAATAACACCATAAGTAAACAAGTTAATTCATAGTGAGACAAAGGTTAGTTTTTTTTTATGAATGCACCAAACCTCTAGGGCATAGTTGGCTGAAATCCTCTGGAGCACCGAAGCAGCGGTTTATCGCTTCTGCGTGTTAGAACATTAATTTGTATCCTTGCAGAGCTGTAGCCTTAGGGCTGATTTATACTGGACGCTTACAAGGAGTATGCCATCAGAAAGTGAGGTGACAGTGTGAGGTGACAGTGTGGTCACCTTTGTAACATGTCTGTGTTTATATACGATACAATTAGTATTAAATTAGTATCTGATTTTTTAAGAATGAGTGGCTGGAAGAACTGTGTGTTTTCAGAGGCAAGAGAGAAAATATAAAATCTAACGTCACTTATTACAAAATTAATGGTATTACAAAATTAGCAACATTTCTGCGGAGGCAGCGAGTGTGCAACGTTTGATCTCACAACCTCATACAAACAAGTGAGACCAGAGATAGGAGCCAACCATGATGGTTTTCTTGCACTGCCCCCTGGTGGACGAGACCTTTAACCTTCCAGCCAGATGCAAACTACGCATGCAAGTATAGTCAGTCTGCTGCTTACATAGCATACGCGTCGCCTTGTGTGAAGTCTATCCCGGCTCTTACTCCTCACCCGAGTCTCTAAGCAGAAGTTACAACACGTGTTCCTCACATTGACCACTGGTTTTGGTGGGTAGATGAATTAATGGAAAATTATGTAGTACACATTCGTATGCAGTTGTTTTTAATTGTCAGTGTATTTTGATCCCATCATTAAGAGTCTAGCTTTGCTCCATCCATCTTCCATCCACTTATCCTGGTCAGGGTTGCAGGGGGCTTGGACCCCATCCTGGGCAGCACAGGGCACAAGGCTGTGGTGCACCCTGGACAGGTCACGGCACACACACACATGTACGCATGCAGACGCATGCACAAATGCACACACACGCACGCATACGCACATGCACAGACACACACAAACACATGCAACCATGCACACACACACGTGCGCGTGGATACACAGATTGAAAATTCTGTAATTCTCCTGTTTGCAGAAGTCTGTTATGGTCCCACCACGGACGTATGATAGATGTGCAAGGTGTGTGTTTTGTGAAGCTCCTGATTAGCCACGTGGTTTAAGGCATGACTGCTGAAGTGCCGGATCCTGACAGTGCTCTCCCGTAAGGAAGCGAGGCCTGCTATTCTGTGGGTCTGTCGGGACTTTCAATCATACTGCAGGCTGCCCCACCCCGCAGATGCTGTGATTCTCCGCCTGTGACCCCGTCAGCCTCCATCAGGCCGT
This sequence comes from Stomatorhinus ivindoensis, assembly GCA_019775895.2. NCBI lineage: Eukaryota > Metazoa > Chordata > Actinopteri > Osteoglossiformes > Mormyridae > Stomatorhinus > Stomatorhinus ivindoensis. The sequence continues at coordinate 12,672,156 of JABFEB020000079.1, forward strand.
TTCAGCGGGTCTCGGACTCAGGAACCGACCACCCGCGCCTCCCCAGCAAGTGGGCAGACTAAATCCTGATCGGCTCAAGGTGTCCTAGCTCCTTAACTTTAAACTAGCTGAGAGCAGAGCCACCCGTGTCCTGCAGGGGGCGATCTGCTCCAGCTACATCTATTGACATTCTTCGCTTTATAAAACCGATGGCAGAAATTGATGTCAGTGAAGAAGCTCAGAGTTATGGATCTGTCTCCGTGGATCACGCCCACGATGTGGTCTTGGCAAGGCTTGCGTGGCTCTGTCTGCCCTCTGCACTGCGTTGCTATGGATACAGCCTGGTGTTGCTAGGGTGTCAGCCCAGAGTCACTGTGTCTGTGTGCCTTGCTCAATCTCCCTCCCCCAGCCTAAGAAACGCTGCGATCCGTAACAGACGGGCAACCTTAAGGTCAGGGTTTCTGGGGATTCTGCATAATTAGACTGCATTAATAAAAATGCAGTGTAATTGAAACCCTGTGCTGTTTGTTTAAGCCACACTCACTGCGAAGATCGTCCAGCACCCTAATGGCAGCAACTTTGCGTGCCGGCCTGCTGCTCGGAAGCCATGCATACCAGTTATCATCCTCACATTCCACCGTGATCATTCTGTGCCGTTAATCTTATATATACTCCCTGCTTCGATACAGTCTACGAGTAAAATGATTATTGAGAGCAGGTAGGAGCACATTGCGAAATTAACAGTGATTGATGGTATAGCATATTAAAAATGATTTGTGAAAAATTCCCGAAGGCAACCAAGGAGGTGAAACTAATTCCTAGGTCAGTTATAGTTGGGAAGAGGCGTGGGAGGGAGGGAGGGTTAGGAGTCATATACAATTAGCTTGTCGGCCCCTCAGGAGACGGCACCCTTCAACAAGTATTAAACCTGAAATCCAAAGACTCGACAAAGTGATTCCCACTAGAGCCTGACCAATACTCATTTTCTGATACCAGTACCAATTTAGATATTTGAGGATTTAAAAATCCGATAACAATATATCAACCGATTATTCATTTTTTCAGAAACACATAATTGAACATCCTCAACCGACGTCACATAATGCAGTTTACAAATAATCTGTGATTATTTATTGTCATAAATAGTGCTTTGAACAAAAGTACAATAAAATATATTAAAGTTTTGATAAATAAAAGTCAAATTTTTGTTCCAAACTGGTGTATTGCTGACAGGGAGTGGCAGTGTTCCCTCTGGTGGACAAACTGGTGTATTGCTGACAGGGCGTGGCAGTGTTCCCTCTGGTGGACAAACTGGTGTATTGCTGACAGGGAGTGGCAGTGTTCCCTCTGGTGGACAAACTGGTGTATTGCTGACAGGGAGTGGCAGTGTTCCCTCTGGTGGACAAACT
>JABFEB020000079.1:12687967-12704053 GCA_019775895.2 Stomatorhinus ivindoensis
TGGGAGGTTCGCCTGGGGGGTGGGCACCACATGAGTTTTGACCGGTAGTGACATAGACCTCACTGGAAACACTGGGGACTGAAGGGCGACATCTGCATGATGGCTACACCTCAATTGTTACTAATTAGCCTGGAATAACAGAACACGTGTGCTGTTTAGTTACGCTACTTGCCTCATTGAACCACAGACAGCATCGTCAAGGAGGCCATGAGGCTGTCCAGCGCCTCACTCAACGTCCGAGTGGCCAAGCAGAACTTCCTGCTGCACCTGGACAACCAGGAGTCGTACCGCATCCGCAAGGATGATGTGATAGCCTTGTACCCGCAGCTGCTGCACTTCGACCCTGAGATCTACGAGGACCCACTGGTGAGTCACGACGGCTGTACGGAACGCACTTTCCTTATATTCGTTTCCATAGCGTACGAATGACATGGGACTAAACTCATCTGACCCCGTCTCTTCGGTTTATCTGTAGTCATACAAGTATGACCGATTCCTGGATGACAACATGCAGGAGAAGACGTGCTTTTACCGCAATGGACGCAAACTGCGATATTATTACATGCCATTTGGCTCTGGAGTCACCAAATGTCCTGGTCGGTTCTTCGCCGTCCATGAGATCAAGCTCTTCCTGACTCTGTTACTCTGCTTCTTCGAGATGGAGCTCCTGGACTCGGGCGTGAAAGTGCCCCCCCTCGATCAGTCCCGCGCTGGCCTGGGCATTTTGCAGCCCACGTACGATGTGGACTTTAGGTACAGGCTGAAGTCTCAGTAGAGAACTGTAACCTGCATTCTGTAAATATTGTATATTGCTACTATATTTCCCTATAAAATGTGTATAAAGGTGTATTATAGTAAAGAATTAGAGATGCAGAAAAATCGTGGATGGAAATCTATCCATTTACTACATACACAGATTTAACCATAATTAGCAGGTTTAGAGAGAGACAGCCAGTCTCATCATTGCTAATATTTACTGGATTGTCTGTCAGATGATCTTCCTAATAACAGTTGCGAAAGGTTCTTTGTAAGTTACACAATTCACTTGCTGTCTGTTCGGTGAATTACACGCATGAGTCGAGAAATTACGCTGATAAAAAAGGGAGTGATGCGTGAGAAATAACATAGTGACCAGCGCAGCGTGTTACTCGGGGCCAGACAAGGTCTGCCGCAGAGCTTCCAGGCAAAGATCAACCAGTTAAAAATATATGAAAGATGTCATCATATCATTATTATTTCTCATAAACAATGAGTCTGGATGCATGATGTGCTCATTTATTTCTGCCAAGAATTCCTCTAGAAAGTGTTAATCTGTTTCACTCTGTTTGCCGCTTTAATGTACAGCAAAAGCGATACTGAATAAATCAGCAGATTCATATAAGGCTCTTATTGAATGGAATCTTGTGGTATTCATATAACCATGTACCCATGTGATATCATATCTTTGCGAGTGATCATCTATTCATTTCTATAGGCAAAACCCTATCCCTAACCATAAGTAACCAAACCAAATAAAAGGCTTTTTCACAGATTTTTTATAAAACCGAAAAAATGGTCCCCACAACATCAAAATAACACAATTTTATCAAATGTCCCCACAATGTAATGCACATCACACACACCCCCAGCCTGCCCCTACACACACACACACACCTCACACATTCCCACATTCTTTCAGTTGCTTAGAAGACACATCCATCCAAATTGACTCTGAGCATTTACTATTTATCCAATATCTCGCCAAACAGCAGTATTTCTCTCTCTCCATGGTATAACACTTTCCCTCCAGAGATTGCTTCCTTTATTCCCGCAACATCTCCCTCTGTTATGCTGAAGGAAACCTTCAAGAAAAGTTTTGCGCAAGCAGATACACCTAATTTCCTGGTGGTACTTAAACCCCCTTCAGTCCGCAGTAGCTGCCTACTCACCTCCCCATAAAACCTGTGTGTGATCTGGTACATTTTTTACTTTTTTCCCGCATTTAAATGGGAAACCCGTCTTCAACCTACGAGATTTATCTTTACGACCTGATTCTGAGGAGGGGCGAAAGATCGTAATGGGATCTCGATTCTCAAAGTAAAAACTATACTTTGGCAAAAGCAAATGAACAGATTATACATACAGGTTATACATACATTTAAAATACATGTAAAGTCAGTTATATGATTTGAGAAGGGTGTAGTTTGAACTGTTTTATAACAAGCTGGCTCTGAGAAATCTGTGGTTTACGCTGTTGGCGGTGTTGTCTGTTAAACGCATAATTCTTACTTCATATGGGATACGCTTTATTACAGATATCACAGATACTGTAACAAGCCCACGTTGTAACTTTATTTGGCAGTTGAATCTTTTGAGAAAGGACGTGGCATCTTTTATAACTTGGCATTGTTACAGAAACGGCTGGTTGATTTATGACTAAAATGTGTCAACTTGGATGATGCCAGACTTCAGTTGTGGTTAATCTAAATTATGTCACAGCGGAAGGAACTTTGATCGCTGATCTTGCCCAAGCACTGGCGGGTGCTCGGGGCTGGTGGGGGTGTCCGAGCGCCTGCCCCTTTTGCCTGCTCCCAAGAAGTTATTTAAAAATATGTTACCATGTTATTTCCCTATGTCCTTAATAGTGATCATATTTAATTCAAACATTTGATATCTTCATTATCTTCATCGTTCTGTTTATCCTAGTGAGGGTCATGGTGGTAGCTTTTCCACCGAACAAGATCTGGGGGGGGGGGGGTAATGTGAGGTTCCTCCCAAATAAATTTTGCGCGATCGTAGCTGATCGGTTCATTTTGTCGACTGGCTGGACGGTGGGTAAATTATTCTTGAGGGTACATTCGGTTATCCATGCCACAGGGACAGGTGCTCAGTGACTGTGCTACTTCCCAAGGCAACTTTAAGGCAAAATCCCTCCGGTCTGTTCTAGGTTTACCATGGGACCATCATAAAATATCCAAACCACGTAAGCTAACTCCCCTTGATCTGAAGGAACAGGTCCCTCTGGTTCTCCAGACTCCTCACTTTGGCCGCTTAAGGTATCTGAACTCCCTCACTAAGTGCAATCTGTCCCTCTCACCTGACAGACGCAATCCACATGGGAAAGAGAGTCACAACTGTAGCTGTTTACTCATCAAACATTACCTTCATATCTTCGGTTTGTTTTTCATCTTTTTCATCCCCCGATCCCTTATCTGTGCGCCGGGTTGGAAGCCTGTCCTTAACTCGCAAGTAAAAGTTTACTAGAGTTCAGTTTCTCTTTGCGATGCAAAAGGTGCTCAGGACATTTGGAAAATAGTTACATATAATCTTTTGTGTCTTGTTTTCACTGGCAGCGACATTTGCTCAAGGCTTGACAAATGCCAGCCAAGCAGAGATGTTTAATTAATATAATAAAGATTAAGGAAATAAGTTAACATTTCTTAAGGTGGCTGTTTTGAAATTCTACGCCCAAACACCCCCCACCTGGTCTTCCAGAGAATCTAGGTAGTGGGAGAGGGGCCCAGGTCTGCGTTTACTAAAGCTAAATTCTCTAACACCCTAAAACCAAGAAGACTGTTGCTGACATGTTGACGTTAGGCTTGTGATGCGTATCACAGTTAAGCACCCAAGTGCCAATGTACACAAAACCAAGTTCTGAAATGTGAGTAATTTACCGGTACCCTACTACGCTGGTGTCATGCTGACGGAGAGAACTGCTGCCTTTGCTTACAGGGTTAGCACAAATTCCTCTTCAGTTATTTTAAGTTTTCAACTCGCCAATATTCATAGCAGATTGGTTAAACCTTTTATGTAGCATCTTCTTCTGTAGAATAGTGCCCTAATTCAAGGAAAGCCTAGTTCGTGATTAACCAGTGTGTCCAGGACATGAACTTTGCATTATCTTCAACTTTTTGGAAATGGAATGAAGCCCAAGTGTGCTTCAAAGAGTGCTTTCTACTCTCACACGTCATTCCGGGTGACTTTCAGTAAACTTAACTGCAGGGTCACAGTTTTGACATCTACTCCAGACAAACTTTTTGTATTTATAATGAACATACTTTGATCTTTTTTCAATAGTTATTTTAACAAAATTAAGAATGAAGGGGAGATGGGATGCAGGTTGCATGCTGGTTAAGGTTGCTAAGGTCATATAGATGTATAGAGTTTGGCTAAAAGCATAAAATAGTTTGACAGAAAAACGGTGCATTTCTGGCGTTCCACCTCTTAATCTCTGGTACTTGATATCTCTGCATTTACTGTTACTTAAGAGCAAGTCAACTATGTACATTAATAGTATTTATAATAAAAATCAGATTTTTGTCCGCCTTACACTCACCTTGGCCCTTCTGTAGAATTCAGATCAGGATACTCATAGGTCCGTTTCCATGACGATGACAGTCGAATATTCATTTAGTCACCTCTGGCCTTTTGAGACCCTCGCGGACACCAAACCTGTCTGTCAACAACTGCTTCTTCAAGCTCTGACAAACTCATCCTCGTGATTCCCGGAATTCTGTCTATCCATCCCTGGGACCTACTTTTACTTTTTCCGTTGATCTTTTCCAGCAGCAGTTGCCCAGTCCTTCTTGTACCAAGGTCCTACAGAAATGTGTACATACTGAAAAGTCGCAGGGGTTCCCTGAGAGCCAGAAGGCAGGACTTGAACACGATAGAGACCTAAATAAATTCTTTTGTACTTGGGCTCTGGGATCATAGCAGTATCCATTGAAGCCAATCAGGAGGAGCATTGATTTTTCTGAAGTCTGTGCGAAATCTAATGGTTTCTTCTTTGGTGAGTGTGGTGGTCTGGCTCAGCCTGGGCTTGGTCTTGTGATTTTGTCTATTTTTAGTCCCTCTTTTTTGTTTCATTTACTTTATTAGTATTTTTGTCGTGTTCATTTGTCACTGTAACCATTGCCACATTACTTTGTCCTCGTTAAAGCTCTTTCTCTTCCACTACCTCTCCTTGGTGCCAGAAGACAGGTCTTCAGCTCTGTCTTCAGGAATCTGAACAATAGTTACTTACTGGTGGTTTTGGCGCCATTTCTGCTCAGGTCGGGTGCCCTTGACCTACTCCCTGCGCTCACCTCTTTAGGATTTACATTCTTTCCCCGGCTCGTACTCAGTTGCTGACTCAGCTGAAGGCAGCACGATCTGGCTCTGGTAACAATGTTGTGAAATTAGGTAGCACAAGATGGCTATGAAGATATAGGCTCCAATACAACAGCATGAGGTAAGTTTGGTGGTTGAGTCCAGGTCATTTTAAAGTCCCCATGAACACAGCAGACTCACTGTGGTCTGTTCGTTTCGTTCTTCCTCAGGTACCTAGGTCTCTTACAACAGAGTCTTTGTACTTCCAGATTTTGCTATGGCCTGAATCGAGGATCTCAACCTGTGTGTGTGTGTGTGTGTGTGGTCCAGGTATACGTTACATTGTGGGGACCAAACCTGTTATTTTGATGTTGCGGGAACCATTTTTCGGTCTCCGCAAGAGAAAGTTCAATTTTATAAAAATCTGTGCCTGTGATAAAAAAAAGTAAAAATGCTGAAAGTCTTGCATTTTGTTTGGTTACTTAAGGTTGCGGTTTGGGCAGGATGGGGGTTAAGATTTTCATTGCTGGGATTAGGGTTTTTCCCATAGGAATGAATGGACGGTCCTCACAAAGATATGAATACAAATGTGTGTGTGTGTTTGTGTGTGTGCCGACTACTTGTATGTGGTGTGTGACCCAATGGGTTAGGGCGTTGTGCCCATAATCTGAAGGTCACCAGTTTATGTCCCTCTGATGGCAGAGTGATTTCACCACTGGGCCCCTGAGCTTGACCTCTAACCCCAGTTGCTCCCTGCGACTGACTGATGCTACTTTCTCTACGTTTTGAATTTTTTTTTAATGTCTGTTAAGTAAATGTGATCAAAACCCATGATCAAATCTTATTTAAAAAAACAGGATTCAAGAACCATAGGCACTCTGCAATTGGATGTAGGTTACCACTAGATGGCGTTGTGAAACCATGGAAAGCCCATTCAAGTGGCTTCATGTACCCTTAGTCAGCGCTGGGACAAGTAATGCTGATAGGCTGTGCTCTTACACAATGCATTTATTTGCAGAGAGCAACTCTGATTAAATGACAGCTTCTTTCTAGCCTAAAACAGCACTTGCTCATCGGTCACTGCAAAAATGGGCGAAAAGGTGCACTTTAAGATTCAAGAATGCGATGGGAAAAAATGCTGGTCTACTGGTGTTGTTCTTGTTGCGATACAAGAAAAGCACATCAGTGCACCACCGCCTCCTGTAAGAATGCAGGTCCTAAAGAGGGAAACAGCTTCAAACGATACTCAGGAATGTGAGGTGAGGACAATGATGAAGTACTCGTAAACATCTCGCCACTTTGGGTGACGTTTCATGTTGTTCATGCTGCACACAGTTCCATTTACAGCCTGCATGCACGGCTGCCTCATGCCCAGGGCTGTACAGCCTGCATGCACGGTTGCCTCATGCACAGGGCTGGAGAGTTTGGGCTCAAGTGTCTTATGTCTCTGTGTCTGTTTTCATGTTGGCTGGAATTCAACCCCTGTGCATAAAACCCAACCCAGCCCAGACGCTGTGCACGTGACATGTCCAAACATTTTGGGGGGATGGGCCATATTTTCAGTGTCAGCTCTGGAATTACATTGGACCTAACTGTTTCTGTGTGTGTGTGTGTGAGAAAATAGCTCCACGGATAACATTATATAATTTTGTAGAATTTTGCACACTAATAATGAAATTTGTGACTCACCAGATCCACATTAAATAATTTCACCACAAAGAGCTGAGCTCATACATTTCAAACACAATCCTTGTACGATGAATTAGCTTTTCTCTCTGTAAAATATGTCTTCATTTTTCTTGTTGTACAATTCAATCCACCAACTTCTTCTTTCTTTTGTGCGATAGTTAGTACCCGTTTTTTTCTTTATCTGCGCAGTGAAACAAACCAACTAATTTTCTTTCTGTTCAGCTTGCATAACACCTTAAGAGAATTTCCCCGCATAGTCTCAGTCACTAAACCTGGAATAAGTGGATCCTCCTGCTTATAATTTTTGACACTATGTCTGAAATACTGCTTAACTGCCCCCAGTTTAGACCTCAATGACAGGCAAACAGGAAGGTGAGAATGTGGTTGAACATTTGGCTCCCTTGTTGACTATGGCCTCGACACATTGTGTCAGCCACCTACCCCAGCAACTCAGGAACCACAAAATAGTTACCTGCGCTTGGTTCAGGAATTGTAGGTGTCTCATAACTCCTGCTAGAGGCCATTGTTTAGAATTATTTTTCTGTACGCATGATTACTTTAGCTGAGTGCTGGTAATATTCAGGTCCAAAATGGGACTGGGACCATCATTCAGCACGAGCAATTGTTTATATAATATAAAAAATCACTCATCTATCTTCTAAGTTCTTCTCCTGGTCAGGGACTCGGGTTGGGGCAGGAGTGGGCAGGAGGCCAGACACATAATACAAAACGGGAACACCAAATGTCACCCTGGGCCCCTGAATCCTACCCTATTGTATGTAAGTTATGTATCCAAGGGCCTCCGTCAGGTGCTGGGGCCCTGAATCCTACCCTATTGTATGTAAGTAAGTTATGTATCCAAGGGCCTCCGTCAGGTGCTGGGCCCCTGAATCCTACCCTATTGTATGTAAGTAAGTTATGTATCCAAGGGCCTCCGTCATCTGCTGGGCCCCTGAATCCTACCCTATTGTATGTAAGTAAGTTATGTATTCCAAAGCCAGTGCGAGTTGTTGGTGGTTAGCGTTAGCTTCCAAAGCCAGTGTGAGATGTCGGGGGTTAGCGTTAGCTTCCGAAGCCAGTGCAAGTTGTCGGGGTTAGCGTTACCTTCCGAAGCCAGTGCGAGTTGTCGGGGGTTAGCGTTAGCTTCCGACGCCAGTGCAAGTTTTCGGGGGTTAGCGTTAGCTTCCGAAGCCAGTGCGAGTTGTCGGGGGTTAGCGTTAGCTTCCGAAGCCAGTGCGAGTTGTCGGGGTTAGCGTTACCTTCCGAAGCCAGTGCGAGTTTTCGGGGGTTAGCGTTAGCTTCCGAAGCCAGTGCGAGTTTTCGGGGGTTAGCGTTAGCTTCCGAAGCCAGTGCGAGTTGTCGGGGGTTAGCGTTAGCTTTCAAAGCTAGTGCGAGTTGGGCTAGAGGCCTACGTCAGAGTGAGTAAAACAAATGAAAGCAAAGCACTAAAGGTAAAAGGCAAACTCCACTGGGATAAGGGACAAGGAAGAAGTCCCTTATATGAAAAAATCAAAGAGTACTGTGAACACAACTCTGATGACTGCAAGAATGCAGGTTTGGCTTTATTGTTTTTTTTTTACACAATAAAAACAAAAGAGTTAGAGTATTCACAGAGCTGTTGGTATTACATCTGCCACGAGCAGGCGGCAGGCATCCTCAAAAGCTACCGGATAATTACAAACACCTACATTCATTCGTAGTTTTAATGAATTGCTGACACAGGTTCCATAAAAAGACAGACACGATATGAAGGAACAAAAATAAACAGGCAAATTTTCAGTTTTCTCTCCAGCCCCCTGGATCTGAATGGCTTCAGGGCAGGATGTGGTAGTTCTATTCACACAGGCGTGAAAATCCTCAGTCAGCACACTGGGAGCTGCTGCGCATTGGCAGACCTGGACAAAATGAACATTATCTCACACGCCGTCTCCTGGTCGATCTACTGCGATGTTTAATGCTACTCCACGGGTTGCAGACTACAGCTACTAAAATGTTGTTGTGAACCCTCTTTCGTTTTAAAACGACCCACCATCTTTGTTAAATGATGCTAAATATGTCAATATGCGACAACAAGATACACCCTTTTTTCGAAGATTTAAATTAACCGGACTGACCCTATCTAAGGATCAAGCATTTTAAGAAATTGTTTTTATACTCTAAGAGAGTGACATACCTTGTATTTACAAGTTTTCCATATAACAAGTTATAACAAGCAATCAAGTGCCCTTAGTAGCTTATTTCAACATCCATTTAAAAAGGAAAATGGGACTTTTGTTTATTGATATATGCTACAGTTTCTAAGGCAATTCACTAGTATAGGATTCCAGAGCAAACAATAATAAGCAATAATAACAATAATAAAAAATAAATTAAAATATTATAAAATTAAAAACATAAAAAGCTATATCATCCTGCTGCCCTTTTCATAGCTAGCATTTTTAAATAAGGAGCAGGTCATTAAATAAGTATCAGGGTTTTTTGTTTTGGTTCTGCGTGCTGCGCGATAGCCCTTGGGAGCCGGGATGACCCGCTGGATTCAGCGCTGGCCTGCGATCCAAACTACTGCTATCGCTGGTTCTTTGTTTGGACCTCTGACACGTCACGATTTTTAACAGACCCTCTAATTTACCGACAAAAACAAGCTGTTTATATCATAAATAAAAGGTGGGAAAAAATTAATGTTCAAAAGCTTTTGCTGACAGTTAAGCTGCCTGTTTAAAAACTGCCTGATGGGACTTTGACTTGTTTGGACACAAAGACCCACGTTGTCACTGTCTTACTGACAGGGGACAGGGACAGGGAGCAAGACCCCGATCAGCCAATCAGTGCAGGTAGAGCGGCTTCTCTCTCTGCAGGGACCTGGAGGGAGGTAAAAACATGGTAAAACTATAACTATCATGGTATGCAGGGATGAGTAGTATTTCTGACACATGTATATAAAATGTGCATTTTTATGTAAAAAAAATTATCCTGTAATTGTATCAAAATACTTTGATGTTCAGTATTTTTGTATTTTCGAAATACAAGAAATGCTTTCCAGATCATTTGTGCGTGATGAAATCATGTGTGCAAAAGGATTCTGCTACACAAGGAGGGAGACTAGTTCTTTCCGACATTATAACGAACGGTTATTAGAGCCAATAGTTCATCACTTTTGTTGAACCAAAATACTCACAGGCTCCATTCAAGCGTATTTCTGCTTAAGGTTTTCAAGATCTTTCTGAGTGAAGTGCTTAAATTGTGTTTGTCATTTTTCATTTACAATGTTTCAGTTCAGTTCACTTAAGATAAGATGAACATTATTAATCCCATGCAGGGAAATTTTGCATCTGTGGTGCAAAAAAGGAAGCGGTTTTGTCAATTAAATCACAACCAAATTAATCTTTCTGATTCTGTTACTATTACCTTACTATTTGATTGACTTCCCATTATCTGAGTGAGTAGTTGGGATATTTAAGACATGTGAGAATATTTTGTTTGGTTTCACATTTATATTATCTCATTAAGCAGTGAAAAAACGCTGTTCTCAGGCCTGGTCATCTGAGCCAGTGTGTTTGTGAACGAACAGATTTATGCAGAAAAGGAGCATGCAAAAACTATTTTTGTATTTTTAAAATACATAATAAACAACGGTTTATTTTGATACTTTGCTTGGTGGCTGTATTTTGTGGTTTATTTCGATACATTTAAAAATAAGGTATTTTGTATCAAAAGTCATTTTTATGTATTTTTGCCCATCTGAGTGCATGACAACAACTCTGTATAACATGGGAAACTGGAATTTTACATAAATTTAGCATCCAATAATTTGCTGCTATATAATTTTATGTAGCCTAAGTTAAAGTAATATAAAATCCAAATATATACATATTAATGCATTATTTGCCACACTAATGTGCAATTTTCCTCAGACAAAAGCGCCTGCTAAATAAAAATAATGTAAATGTCCTGATATTAGCAAAATGTAATTGTATTGATATTAGCATAATGTAAATTTACTGATATTAGCACAATGTAAATGTATTGATATTAGCACAATGTAAATGTATTGATATTAGCATAGTGTAGATTTACTGAGATTAGCACAATGTAAATGTATTGATATTAGCACTGTCATACGTTGGTAGTGGCTCAGATCCAGCACTGCAGTAGGATCCGGCCCAGTCGAGTCCCGGACCCATAGGAGTCCTACAGCCGCTGTGGGCGAGGTCCATCTGTGCCGTCAGAGTTGACGCCGGGGAATTTACGGCGCTTTGGAATTCCGTTTGCATGGGGAAACCCTGCTGGGCATAGAGGACAGAGTCTACCCAGGGCGCCACAAAGCAATGATGGCCAGAGACAGAGCTGTTAGATAATGGGGGCCATCTACAGCCTTTTCAATCTCCACCTCTCTCTTAGCAAGCAAAGTTGCACTTCTGTCGGCCAGTGGCAGCCGCTCATAATCTAAAGAAAAGCCGCCCAATCGGCTCAGATATGTCGCGCGATGTAAGCTCTACCACGACAAAAATGTGGGGGAAACAGCGCAGCAACGCACTCAAAAAAATGCACGAAGAACAGAGTTTCACTTTCACTTTCAGCTGTTAAAATGAGGTTATAAAGGAGAAGCAAATATGATGTGGCTGTTATTTCGGTGCGAGGGCTTTTGGCAACTGGTTTTGGTGTCTGCCGGGAGCCCACCGGGAAGATCCCTGCGGCAGGGGGTGTCACAGGGTTTCCCTGCCTCATACCATCACAAAGATGACGTCTGCACTGCATCCTTGTGAGGCTTCCTTTGTCTACAATAGTGGCTTACCAACACGGTCCTCGGGAACCCCACAGACAGTTCACGTTTTTGCTTCCTCCCAGCTTCCTGCCAAACAGTGCACATTTTTGCTTCCTGGGAGGGAGCAAACATGTGGACCATCTTTGGATCGCTGAGGCCCGGGTTGGAAAACACTGATTTTTAAGAATATACCAGAGTGTTTTTACCCCAATGTGGGTAAAATTATAGCTAAACATTATGTCCTCTCTGATGAAAGATGCTGTAGGACAAGGGGAACTATGGGAAGCTAAATATGAACATGGCGGCTCGGTGGGTGTCACTGTTACCTCACACCTCCAGGACTGGGGATCCAATTTCTGCCTCGTGTAGGCTCTAGGCACCCCTATGCCTGTCAGCTGACCAGTAGCTGCTCATGCGATTGGACCCTCACAAAGATGCTCACCTGTGGCATGAAGGAGGAGTGCATTCCGATAGGCTGATGCTGGGATGGGGGCGAGGCAGCGAGACCATGAGGGGCCAAGGTGGGGGTCATCGGCGCAAAGTGGGAGCCCAGCCTGGCCTGCTGCAGATAGGCCTGTCCCAGATAGGGGCTCGGGGGTGAAGGTCTGGGACTCATCAAATGGGCAGCTGGGCTCAACTTCACCTCCACTTGCTCTGCATAACTCTGGAGGAGACACAGAGAATACTACCTGTTCACCTGTACCTGGGCTAAATACCTGCTCACCCTTACCTGAGCTAAATACCTGTTCACCCGTACCTGGGCTAAATACCTGTTCACCTGTATCTGGACTAAATACCTGTTCACTCGTACCTGGGCTAAATACCTGTTCACTTGTACCTGGGCTAAATACCTGTTCATCCGTACCTGGGCTAAATACCTGTTCACCCATACCTGGGCTAAATATCTGTTCACCTGTACCTACGCTAAATACCTGTTCACCTGTACCTGGACTAAATACCTGTTCACTCGTACCTGGGCTAAATACCTGTTCACTCGTACCTGGGCTAAATACCTGTTCACCCGTACCTGGGCTAAATACCTGTTCACTCGTACCTGGGCTAAATACCTGTTCACTCGTACCTGGGCTAAATACCTGTTCATCCGTACCTGGGCTAAATACCTGTTCACCCATACCTGGGCTAAATATCTGTTCACCTGTACCTACGCTAAATACCTGTTCACCTGTACCTGGACTAAATACCTGTTCACTCGTACCTGGGCTAAATACCTGTTCACTCGTACCTGGGCTAAATACCTGTTCACCCGTACCTGGGCTAAATACCTGTTCACCCGTACCTGGGCTAAATACCTGTTTACCCATACCTGGGCTACTTGTGCCACACCTACCTGCCATTTAACCTGATAGATCCAACTGCTGGTCAGTGTCACTAATGAAGGTCTTGGGGAAAGCCTAGTATGTGATGATCAACACTTAATACTGTGCAGGATTTACAAAAGACTTATTGTCTTAATTGTTCTCCTCTAATATGTCAAGCACGTGTATCTACTGCCTTTCTGTAAGGGGGTGAGAGCAGCCTGGTGTCCTGAATGCTCCCTGCAGGCTACAGACTTCTTTTCCACCAATATCAGAGAGTACATCTGCGCTTGCAATTCCATATCACCTCAGTGAGATTTATATACCCAGTAAAATCCATCACTTTCCATATCTACGGAAATTCCTCTGCAACAGGCAGCTATGATGGGTAGCTGGTTAAGTTACAACCCACGAGTTGTTTAACATCCTTTCATGTTCTGCAGGTATCTGCATAGTTACCTGAGAGACCAGGCTTGCTCGGTACGCTGCCAGCTGTTTGAGATATTCTTTTTTGGCAGTTTCGGTCTTCTTCTTGTACGTCTGTAGGGAGAGGAAGAGTCAGCGTTTGTGGAGCTGTCAGCCACACGTTTGGCCTCTGAGGTGCCGATCAACCATTCAAATATTCAACAATAGAACAATAGAATGTATTCACACCTAACATCACCGACTGTGTCAAGCTGAGACTATCTGAGTGATTTTGACATTTTTACATTTTACATTTTTAAATTTCATGTATTTAAATAGTCCAATATCTGTCCTTCTAAGCACCTGTTTTCTAGAACCTTCGATTCGACTGGAAGTAATCTGTGTGTGAATATTCACTGCTGATTGATTGTGAATGGACAGCGGTTGACAAAAACAAAAAGACGACAAATCGGACCTGTTTTTCTGCTCAGCAATCTATTTTAACAGACAACATCCAGGTCAATAGACCCCAGGCGTGTTTCTCGATAGCAAGAACACAAAGACCGTACTTGCACTCTTGGCAAGACCGGTTTCGTTAACTTGCATTCTTATAACGAACTTGGGGTGCAATGAGCCATGGGAATAGTCTCGTTTGGCCAGGATGCAACCGACATATCCTTGATGTTTGGGGCGGGGCAAAAGTATTGGAGCTGGTCTTCAGTAATGGAAGATGATGTAAAACGGGTGCAGGAGTACACAAGTTCAGCCAAGTACGCATATTGAGAAAACCCAATGTGTCACATAGCTAGCAACTAGCCAAGACCACCTACCAAGACCACCTACCTGCTTCTGCTCCTCCCCCAGGCCGTCCCACATGGAGGCTACGATCTTGGAGACCTCCCCGAAGGTGGCGTTGGGGGTCTGGCCCTTGATGGCCGCCTGGGTGTCCCTGAAGAAGAGCGCGTAGGCCGACACCGGCTTCTGGGGCTCGTTGGGGTCCTTCTTCTTCTTTTTCTTCGGGGTCTTGGGCTTCTTACTCCCAGTCGACGCGGGTCTTTTCTCACCTCCACTCGCCTGTTGGGGGTCAAAGGGCAACTTTCAAAAGCAAACTTAGGAAATACGGGTAAAACAAAACAGAAATTTGCCGTTGGCTGCTTTTTTCAGCTTTGGTCTTGGTCCTACCAAATTATAAATCAGTGAATGTTTCTATACAGCCATAACTGGTATAAGCATTCAGAAGATGGATGAATGGATGGATGTAACATTACTTCGGACATTTTCCAAATTCGGTCAAAACATAATACATTTGTCGTTAAGCATTCAATGATTAACTGAATCACCAGAGGTGATGTATTATTCCTTTTTAATGAAAAAAGAAAAAAAACGAAAGAAAATTTTAAATCTTATCATTACATAATTAGAATTATGTAATTATTTCTTGAATAACATAAATCAGGCTTAATGGGACATGACAGCTACAGTAAGTGATTTGATTTTAATTTGATTTGATTCATTCCATTTGTTTAATCAACATCACAATCAAGGTTTATTAATTAAGGACTCAGAAGGGAAAAAGCCTGCAAGACAGACCAACAAGTTCTGGACTGAAGATACATAATACATGCCAGTGTGACTTACAATAGTTTTACAATACAGTCATGCCTTTTAAACTAAAATTCGTATATAAATTGATATGGTGGCATATACATGTGAATCTGTAGATACGTAGTATATGCTAACATTGGGACTGCTAACAGTACGACTGTGATTTGTAAATGAACTAGGTTAATGTACGTATAACTATAATATGCCACTGGGATCTTTACACATGTGGTCATTTGATGTCTAATGAACATATAAAAGTAACACACAAGCCTTTCACATTTAAGTTTAAGGCCGCATACAAGGAAATCAACTCCCTCGTAAAACATATATCAGTCGGTAAATTATTCGATGTCTCATTCCAGATCTTTCAAGCTTGGGTTTTTCCCTTGTGACCGCTTCCTTTCCTTTACAGCTATAATGTAAATGTACTGTATATTAAATCCAGAATAAAACAAGTATATGCAAAATAGCTTAATTATTATGCATTAAGGTAACATCCCAAACCTTATTTCTACACCCACTGCCATTACCTTGGGGTTTGGAACTGTAACAACAATAATAATTATGGGTGAATTATCACTTTTGCATACACTGTTACTACTCTACATAGTTTGCAAAGCCTGGGTTGATTCTTCTCCAGAACTGGTCTATGAAAATAATAAACCCATTTCCCTGGAGGAGGAGTGTATCGGTTCATCAGCTTGTACCTTTGTGGAGTCCTCAGGCTCATCTTCATGCACTGAGCTGGAGGGAGACGGCGTTGCAGACTTGCTTCCAGGAGGGGATGGTAAGCTGTGGGTCACACTGGATCCACTCAGTCCAAGTTGCGATTGGTTGAAGGTGGTCATGTGACCATGTTGCACAGTCACTGATTGGATCCTGGGTCCCATCGTCTCAATCTTTGGATGGCTGCTGTATCGTGATGACTCTGAATTAGCCATTTGCTGCATCTGTGAAATGCAGCGCGACATGTTAGTTAATAAAGCCTGGGAGTGGAAGAGCATTTCACGCAACAATTCCTTTGAAAAGCACAATATGAAATACAGGCAGATGTAGGCAGGCTGATGCACACTGAGTTATTCCAGATAAGATTAGCTGCACTATTGTTACTGGCAGGCTGAGGCTATTTGTAGCTTGTGAATCATGCCAAAATCATACATCATGATACTCTGGACAGTGCTGCATGGAAGGTGTGAATCATGCCAAAATCATACACCGTGACAGCAGTAGCGCTAATGA
>JABFEB020000079.1:12754035-12769432 GCA_019775895.2 Stomatorhinus ivindoensis
CGGGTGGAGAGGCTCTGCGGAATGCACGGGTGGAGAGGCTCTGTGGAATGCGTGGGTGGAGAGGGTCTGTGGAATGCGTGGGTGGAGAGGGTCTGTGGAATGCGCGGGTGGAGAGGCTCTGTGGTATGCGCGGGTGGAGAGGCTCTGTGGAATGCGTGGGTGGAGAGGGTCTGTGGAATGCGTGGGTGGAGAGGCTCTGTGGAATGCACGGGTGGAGAGGCTCTGTGGAATGCACGGGTGGAGAGGCTCTGTGGTATGCTTGAGTGGAGAGGCTCTGTGGAATGCACGGGTGGAGAGGCTCTGTGGAATGCACGGGTGGAGAGGCTCTGTGGAATGCACGGGTGGAGAGGCTCTGTGGAATGCGCGGGTGGTGCAGGGCGTGGCCGGCGGTGGTGCAGATGGAGCCGGAGAGAACAGGCTAAAGAAAACATCATCTTTTGGGCAGGAATGGAGTTACTGTGGACTAACTTGAACTTGCTTAGTTGAAGTTCTTTGGATTAGTCAAATTTAGGGCTACAAGTCAGAAACTGACTGAAAGCTAAATAAAACTTACAGAAAAGTCACGGTGCCTTACTGCCGTTCCAAACTGGCTCACTCACTCCCTGTGCTCCTCGAATGTGGCAGAACAAAGTCCAGCATGGCCAGCTGTGAATATCTTCTCTTTCTCTCTCATTTCACTTTTTCTTGGGTTAGGCCACCCAAGGACCCCTCAGTACTGGCAGGGTGCCTGCTCACGTGCCTGCTGGAAAGGAAATACTGTCCTACCACCTCTCCACAAGCACCCGGCCTGAATGTAAGGCGTTTTGGCTGCTCATTTTAAAAAGAGGCACACTAAGCAAGGCTTCCTCCTGTTGCTTGGAGACACTGTGGAGTGCAGGAGCCACGTGGTCGGAAGGCCAAACGCTGCTGCAGCGATTGTGCAGTAGTGCCAGCTTCCCAATGAAAAGGGCACCCAGCAAAATTAAGGGTCCGCTTTCCTTGGCAAATTCGGGGGACGCCCACCAAGTAAACGCTCCTCTGTTTTCTGGTAACTTCGACATCAGCAGTTGGAGGAGTAGTTTGTCAGTGTTTATATTATTTGTCGATCAGATGACTATTTTAAGTCCACTTTTCTATAGTCTCCTTCATGACATGTTGAACTGGGTAGCCTTCATAAGAGCACTATTTTCAGTTTTGGATCAACTCCATGGAAACCAGTTGGAAGAATTGGCCATTTTATGGTGTAACAAAATACTCTGGGAATGACACATCAGTGCTACTCTCCACACATGGAGGAAAAGCCAACGTCGTCTTTCGCGGTTGATCATTTCACGTGTATTTCCATTCTAACCCGACACTGGAAGCAGCTGGGGCCAAGTTCTTACAGATGAATTGCTGTCTCGCCCCGAATGCCCATGGAGGTCTCACTGCCAAAGGCTCTAGTGGAAAGAGGCCCTGACAACCCGGTCGCTAAGTGGCTGCGTTGGGCGAAAGTTGTCTCCTAGGAGACTGTCGCTGCCCTCGAGAGGCTCCTCCCCCTTCCTGTGGGTCCGCAGACGCCGGAATTCATCCATCTATGAGGGAGAGGTCACCAAAGTCTCAGAACAAATGCTGATGAACCTGTCTAGAGGACTCCTACCTGAAAGCAGGAGAACTAACAGTACCTCTATCTTCATATGGCTTTGAGTGAACTTGTTCCTTCATATGGGTTTGAGTGACTCTCAACCTTCACATGGGTATAAGTGAACCTCTATCTTCATTAGGATTTCTATATACCTCGGTCTCCATACAGGTTTGAATGAACATCTACCTTCATACAGGTTTGAGTGAACCTCTACCTTCATATGGGTTGGAGTGAACCTCTACCTTCATATGGGTTGGAGTGAACCGCTACCTTCATATGGGTTGGAGTGAACCTCTACCTTCATTTGGGTTGGAGTGAACCTCTACCTTCATATGGGTTGGAGTGAACCTCTACCTTCATATGGGTTGGAGTGAACCTCTACCTTCATATGGGTTGGAGTGAACCTCTACCTGTTGCTGGGAGACAGTGAGTGGGTAGCGATATAATATCCAGGTGACATTCTCACTGCAGGGAGGCATGGTAAGAGAGCCCTCATAGGCCCAGTAATCTCGAAGGTTGGGATCTGAGAAGGGACAAGCAGACACACCATAGGTTCAAGGGACAGTGACAGATCATGGATTAGAGAGACAGAAATAGGTCCGAAGTTAAAGGGACATAAAGAGGTCATTGATCCAGAAACCCAAACACAGAGAGACAGACAGTTCGTGTGGGGAAGAATTTTACAGGCTATTTAAGAAAAAGAAGGTCACCAAAATGGATCAGATGCTAAGCTTGGTTCACTAATGCTAACTTACCAGGGAGCAGCGTGTTAGGGTTGAAGAAGTGGATTGTCTTCGTCTTGCCCTGTTCAGATTAAACAAGGAGGCACACAATTTAAACTGTAGACAAGGTCTTCATCAGTGACAAGAAATGTATTGGCAATCCTCCAGAAATCCACAGTGACAGGTGGCCTGAAACTGGTACCACAAGCAGATCAGAAAGCTTCAGTGGTGGAAACTGGGTCAGCTCTCAGCCTGCCTACAGCTCGTCTGATTTCAGTTTTCTGAATCAGACACTTCATTTAACGAGCCTCATCTGGATATAAAATAACCATTTAAGTGTGAAGAAGCCATCCAGCGAGATGAATATTTATGAGCCTTAAAGGCACGACAGTGTGAGACAATCGAGCTTTTCGTGAATTCCTGAAAGTGCTCTTTGTTCCATCAGGTTTTCACAAAAAGAAACGTGATTCTTTCGTGAATAGGTCCCAGGATAATGAGTTTCTGAACCACACCTCTGTGTCGCCCTCTCCAGGAGGATCAAGCAAGTGTGTCAGCCATCGTCACCCACCTTGTACTGCAGGTCCGGCAGGATGTCAGTGACTGCTCTCAGACCCAAATGCTCTTGGCCTATCTGAAAAGATGTCAAAATATGCTAAAGCAAATTAGAAGTACTATTTTGTTTACTGCCATCAGGGCAGATAGATTGGTCACATAGTTTTGTGAGATTGTATTAATCATATGACTGTCAGAGAAGCTGGTTTGGTCAGTCTGTGTGGTGGGCACACTTTGGTAATTCTACATAGTAAAACTCCAGACCGGGATTTTGTTTCAACCAACCAGCTGAGCTTAAAGACTCACAGTCACAGAGTACTGAAATGGTTGACTGAAATAAAATCCTGGTCTGGACTTTCAATCTCTGGACCTGAATTACAGAACTCTGATGGTGGGTCACAGAATTCTGATTGTCAAGGGGGAAGAGTACCTGTACAAACAGAGCAATGATGACAATTCCCTGCTTCCTGCCCAAGGCCTCATCAATGCTGCTGTATACGGTCGAGTTCCAGTGAATCAGATGGAGCTGAAATACAGCAGAGATCAGGAAAGACAATGGACAATGGGAAAGACAGTGGACACTGGGAAACGAAAGACAATGAACATTGGGAAAGACAGTGGACACTGGGAAAGACAGTGGACACTGGGAAAGACAGTGGATATTGGGAAAGACAGTGGACACTGGGAAAGACAGTGGACACTGGGAAAGACAGTGGATATTGGGAAAGACAGTGGACACTGGGAAAGACAGTGGATATTGGGAAAGACAGTGGACATTCTGATGGCAGTGGGTCCATAGGATCCAGGATGTACTTTAAGGATAGAGTGTCAGTCCAGTACAGGTGGTTCTGGGGAAAACAATATTTTTGATTTAAATACCCAGCATGTCCATTAGGGGGCGTGACTCACCTCCATGGGAAAGGCCTTGAAGTTAACAGTGTGCTCGGAGCCACGCTGGTTCTCCCTGCCCCAATGCAAGCACACCTCATGCAGCTTAAACTCCTGCTGCCTGGGCAGGGGTCCCCCCGTCACCACTGGAGTAGTGGAAGTCAGAGTATCTCCTTACATTTCAGGTTCAGCTACTTTATCCGTAGCTCAGTTGTCATATTGCTGAGCCATTTTGCTAGTACCTGACTTTGATTTCGGCAGGATGTGCACGGTGCGTCCATCGTTGATGACCTCACAGTCCCGACACGCCACGTAGCTGGGCTCCAGTCTGACCTCCAGCAGCACTGGGTCGTACAGGGCCTCACGTGAGTTGAGGTTGATGGGGGACTGATACTCGCCATTGGCCTGGGGAAACAGTAGACCCCACTCCACACCTGAAACCAGACCAAAAATGGGAGGGGGTCTGTGGTCGGTCTGCATTCTGGCAATAATGACACGTAGTTCAACATGTGGTCAGCGATTATAAAGAAAATCATTAGCATAAAGCCAAGGCCAGTGCAGGCAAGTTTTTGTTTATTTCAGACAGTCCCAAACCAAACACACATGCTATTGGGCAGAAGTCAAAGGAAATATTTAAGGCTCTTTATGTTGGCGGTTAGTGTGTATTTGCTCCAAAAAAGTACAATTTAACGTTAAAACATATGCATGAACAGAAACGCAAGAATAACTAAAAAGAATTTGTTTTGTTCTTGTCTGATGACTAGATGAACACCGCTTCAGTTCCCAAAACTCTCCTCGGGGGCACCTCAGCCATTTGTTACATTTCCTCATCGACTCTCTTAATTAATTCATGTAATTAGTTAAATAACTCAATGAGGTGCAGAATAGTAAAACATGGTGGTGAAGTGGTTCAAAAGTCAAAAAACACATGGATGTTTTGGGTGGTTGCTGCAGTGAATGGGGTGTCTTTAGCGCTTCTGAAACGGATAACCTGCCACACTCTGACAGACATTGTCATAGTTTAATATCACTATGTCGCCAACAGGAGCATCATTTAAGCATCATTTTCTTTGATTGCCTAAGACTTTTACACTGTACTGTATGTCAAACTCCAAGCAATACAACCAAAAGAAGAACTTCTGCAGTTCAGTGGGATGAAGTACAACTTATGAACTCCCCTGCTACAGACTGTTAGTCACTCGTATTACCGTGTTTACTGTGAGTGTTTACTGTGAGACTGGGGAATCAGGAGGATTCATACTCTCACCTTCTGTTTCAAACCGGACAGTGGGTAAAAGTGGACTGATAAATGACGGCGGGGAGAAACAGATCATCTGTCCTCTGATGCTCAGAAAGAACCTGCTGACCTACATTACAACATACTACCCCCACCCCACTCCTTCACCATACTGTTATCCCAGTCTCTGCCACGAAGGTACATAAACACTCATTACAACATAACTGTTGGAATGCAGTAATGCAGGTCCTGCAATGAGTTTAGTACAATACTGGACCATTCATCAAGAGGGAAAGCCTCCATCTGGGAGCAGGCGTGCAGAAATTGCAATTAATGAAGTTCACCAAGCAAAGTATGAGTTCTGAACACCCATCCTTTCTATGTTGATGTTCGTCCAGTAAACGGCTTCCAGGAGCCTGGGTCCATCGCAGGAAGCACAGGGTTTGAGGCAGGAATATCCCCAGATGGGATGCAGGTCCATCACAAGGACCTCCACTGCTCTGCACTGACAGGACGCCGGTCCATCACAAGGACCTCCACTGCTCTGCACTGACGGGACGCCGGTCCATCACAAAGACCTCCACTGCTCTGCACTGACGGGACGGCAGTCCATCACAAGGACCTCCACTGCTCTGCACTGACGGGACGGCAGTCCATCACAAGGACCTCCACTGCTCTGCACTGACGGGACGCCGGTCCATCACAAGGACCTCCACTGCTCTGCACTGACGGGACAGCAGTCCATCAGAAGGACCTCCACTGCTCTGCACTGACGGGACAGCAGTCCATCACAAAGACCTCCACTGCCAAGAAAGTTCCGAATGGTTTAATTAAAATATCCAGCCTTTTTTATGGTTTCACTGTTAGCCGTTGAATTTACTATGGAAAGAGTGATATACTAAGCAACCAAATAAACTAAAACCAGGTGCTAATTCATAGGTCTGTCACGGTAAAATCACTCCACTGAAGGCCACGCCTCCATAAGCTCTGCCAAAACTCAGTTAGAGGGAAAGTTAATGAATACTTATCCCGGCAGGACTGTTTTATTAATTAATTGAGAGAGAACTGAATTGTCAGACTGTAAATCCAATAGACATAACTTCTTCCTCACTTAATACGGCCCCGTGCTGGACAAGGTCAATTTTATGAGCTCAGTGAAACTCTACTGGAAGTTGGAAATCATATAACCCCTGATTTTTTTCTGAGAAGATTGAATTTATTTAATTATCTAATCAAATTCCTGTGGATCTTCTGTCATCTAGAAACCGGTTACCAAAATATGAAACACTTAAATTCCAAAAAAGCCCATGAAATTTAATTAACTTCTTGATGCGTGACCAAAAATTAGTTTGCTGAGGCTGAAATGAGGTTTTCATATCTCTATAATGTCTAGAAGTCTTAGATTCAGCCCAGAAGGTGAGACTCTTATTCTGTTTAAAAAACAGTTCTCAAGCGTTGAGATTACCGAAAGCGGCTGTTAATCTTTGCCTTACCTTGATCATAACCCCATTCTAAATCGTCTTTCTCAGCATTGTAACCAGACTCTTCTGTAGTCTTGTCCTCCGCCATAGTGAACTTTCAGAACTCAGAAATTCCAGTTTTTCCTTTTTGTTGATCAGCAAACCAGAACTGTAGAAGCCGGTGAATTTTATCTGGAACGTTTTCTGACGACTTGAAGGTCATTTTCCAGCCTGTGAGTCTGGATTCACGCTTGATAATCATGACACAATATGTTACATTCTCCTGGCTTTCCTTGCTAGTTCCTGTTTTTCTCTCCCTCCGTCGTGTTTTTTCTTCTCACTGTGCAGTAGAGGAACTGCAACAAGGCTAACTTGGCACGGACTGGCGCTGGGGGTGCAGGACGCCCAGAGTCATAGTGACCGAGTCCTCCACAGCATGCAGCCCCGGAGGAGGCCAAAAGTCCGTTTCTGCACCCACCACAACACCATCTCACTATAAGCGTCTCACCAGCCTAGGAGAAGCCATACGTAGCTAGGGCACTGAGATTTCGAAGATGAAGGTTTCTGTGACGTTGCTCTTGGAATGTAAGCCAGAGGAGCAGCCAGCAAGCGGGAAATATTTATAAAAGATGACCGACCACCAGTGCAGGGCCTCAAACTAAAGCCATTTCTGTGAGGGGTCACTGTAACCTGAGAAATGCTGGAGTTATGCTTAGGTGGATTAATTGCGCGGTGCGAACCTGAGGGGAAGAGGATTAATCTCAGGGTGGGTGCTATTTGAGCTACGGATATTTCTGCTGAGAAATCTCATTTGTATGCATCTTCTGAACAATGAGCTCAGTACGCGGCCCTGAATTGCTTAACAGCGCTGGGCTGTTTCTGGAGTGGAGTGTTTGCTCCCCCTGTTGGTCGCCGAGGTTAATTACACGCATTTAAATTGAGATTATCAATAAAAGCCGTATAACTGGTTTACAGAATCGAAATAAGCCGTGTGAGATACATCATATCAAAGGCAGTGTCTCTACAGGACCCCACTCTTGCACCATAGATTTTCAGCTTGAGCCTAGACCTTTCAATGCATTCAAATATGACATCATCAATACACATGTTCTCAGATGACATGTAGCGGATCTGCAAAATATCATGTTATGGAATAATCAAGATGCAGTATTTTTTTCTGTTTTTTGTTCTTAATAAATTCCGCTTTCATGACGTCATATTTTAAAATACAACGACATGCTACCCGATTGCAAATGACAAGAGACGCACGTCACATCGTGCTGCTACCAGTTTATGCTATTACTCTTACAACTTAATCTTAATTGAATATTTTTGCCCAGTACCTTTGCTCCGAATAATATATAAAACATTTCGTCGACTTTGACAAATGACACTGTCGGTGGGCCACCCAGTGGCAGATTTAATAATTGCATCCACACATCCAATCTTGTATAAGATTGTCGATAAAATCCTGCTTTTTATCGATGTGGGGAAAAGCCGCCAAACTTTACTTGCGTTAAAATTAAAATCGTGGAGAGAATGCATAGATGTTCTGATTACTGCAATTTTAAATAATTAAAACGATGTTGCTCATGCGGGACGAATACACAGTCCTTTAATTACATATTTTTAAATCATCAAAGTATCTTCAATTAAATCATGCGGAGTGTATTAATTTATGGAAAAATATTAAACGTGAAGGTTGTGAAAGATGTGTATCAATAACCAGTTGCTAGGATGCTAATTCAGGCAATATTTGTGCCACATTAAGTGAGGTGCCCCTCGTAAATCCTGCTGACGTTTTGGTTGTAATGAAGATCAGTCTGATACAAAAAATGAGAAAATAAAGCCCTTGGTGGTGATGCCATGGCTTCGTATAAAGTGCCATTCCTTGGGTGACGGTACACTTACAAGGTCGTAGTTTCGATTCAAACGCGTGGGCATGTATTTATTACATTGTGGGGACCAAAGGTGAATGGATGGTCCCCACAAAGATAAACCGCGAATGTATGTCGTAGTGGGCATGTTCTCCCTCCAGTTATGCATTACTTTTGCACAATATCGTTGGTCACTTGTGGCAAAATACACTGGCATGGTCGTTTCACTTGTAAACGAAAATGTGCACTTGGGCTGAATAATACAACATCAAAGTGAATCCTAAATTCCACAGAGGATTCTCTTTTCACTTTTTCCAGTGACAAGTGACACTTAGCGAACCGGGGCGCTAGGTGGCGCCGATAATTTGACGGCACCTCCACTCCCCCAGAGTGACATCCCAAGATACTAGACAGCTGTTTGATCGCAATATATGAAACGTCAGTTTCTCGAATGCACTGTTTAAATATACACTGCGTGCATCATTTACCAACTTGGACTGAAGTCCATCCTCGCTGTGGCCGCCTCGAGGCGGCGCTCGCTCGCGCGCGCGCGCGTGCAGTGTCAGCACTTCCGGCCCCGGAAAGTCAGCCTCCGCGTGCGTGGCGAAGGCGGCGCGCGTGACGTCGCCGGTCGTGGCTCGCGGCTGCGGATCGTCCCCCCCCCCGCCCGGGACAGAAAGAGGCCGGACGGCGGAGCGAAGGCAGCGGCACCATCGCCAGGCGCACGGGGCTCGGGAGCGGCCATGGCTTACGCGTACCTCTTCAAGTACATCATCATCGGGGACACGGGTGAGGGGGCCGAGTGCGCCGGAGGGGAGGCTGCTGAATGCGGCCGGTCGGGCTCTCGTTTACCCCCGCGGTGCTGGAGTCAGGGACGTGCTATCGCAGGCCGGTTGCCCCAGTGTGTGTGTGTGTGTGTGTGTGTGTGTGTGTGGTGGGGAGGGCTGCCTACGTTTTGTCCAACCCAGCTTAACACCTCCCTGGACAGCCGATCGGCGATGCCCACGCCGCGTAATTACTACGCTCCTTTCTGAAGGCGAGAGATCGGCCCGGTTCGCGATGCGATCCAACAAGTTACTGGAACAAAGCCACTAATGGACTTTTAAAAGGGTGCGTTTGAGATGCGTGCCTGTGTTGGCATAAGGCGTCCTGGGCCTTGGCGTAATAAGCAAGCCGCAGCCTTCCCACGTCGGCCGCTTAACTCTCTGCTGTTTCTCGGTCCCTTTTGTTGTGTCGCGTGAAAAACAACGTGGCTGGTGTCCAGCCGTCAGCGTCTCCCGTCCTTTACCCCCCCGGCAGCGATCCTCTCGCTGCTTTCCTGGAAATGCCGGGTTTGATCGTGCGGTTAATAGGGGATCCCTGCCCGCCTTCCCTCCTCTCTGTTCCGTGTGACGCCCTTGCGTTTGTCGGCTTGCTGGTCCTGCATCGCCCGCCCGTGGGCAGCCCGTGGGTCCCGGGCGATGGCAAACAAAGCCCCCGATGGCTCCAGCTCGGCTGTCGCTGGATCCCAGGCCCCCATCTGACTGTTTTCTAGGCGCCTAACTAGACAAGATCCGCAAACCAAGCTGCTTTTCTGGCGTTTACACCTATTTCTGTATTAATTAACGGGTTTGCCCGTATTTCTGGTTTGGCACCGGTGTGTTTATCATGCTTATACATCGCTGCGATGGCGCTGTGCAGTTATAGCTGTATAAAGGCTGCTTGTTTATTGTAGACGCATATAAACTGCATTGAGATACCAGTGTTAATCTAGAGAATTTAGTTAGGGACAAAACATTGTACGTGATAAACAGGTCTTTTTTATTACCCATATTTCGATTTTTACCTGTAAAATTGTATCCCAAGGTCTCAGCGACGTTTAATCTACGGTTATCTTGGCGTGGTAAGATTTCAGTACCTTTGCATACAGAGTAAACATGAACTTGCGTTTTACTTGTCTAGCTTGTCTGGATGATACCCAAAGCACTTTAATCTGTTTACGGCAAATCTATCGACAGTATTTACTTATCGGCCATATTCTTTCCATGTGAGGTTTACAGGATGTTAATATAATCTGTGCGCCCCCGCTTTGCTCCTATCATGGCTGTAACTGCAATCGAATGGTCGTGTACGACTCTATCATCATGTCAGCGGAAGTGGTGATATTGTAGCTATGAATTTATTTCACCGAACGGATCCATCCATCATGCGAATGAACAGTTTGTGCTTTTCAACCACGTCCAGGACTGTTTGTTTTAATTACCGGCACCAGCGAGGGAGTGTCTTGGTTCCCGCTTCACGACTGTTTGCTTAACAATGCAACGTCATGCATGCTGACCAGGATCTCAGGTGTGCTGTTCAATCCTCAGAGTTTCCTCTCTGGTTTCGCATGGGATGTGCTGGCACTGGACTCTCTGTGGGAATATAGTTGGACTGTGTGTCACGGTTCAGAGTTAATTCCATGTGGCATTACGTAAGGTGCGGGCTGGGAATTTTAAGCTTCACAGGAGCAATAGCATTAATACCTGTGAAGTTTCTAAGGCCGTACTCCCCGTTGTCTGGTTGTGGGATCACGCTGGATCTGTCTACAACCTATTCACTCATGTTGGCTGGTTAATCTGGAATTATTTTATGTGGAAACGTCCCATTGGAAGCTTAGATCTTCATGATGTTTCTTTCTGCTCTTCAGAACAGACTGTGGTGCTTCTCTGTGATAGCAATATATATGACAAGTGTGACACCAACAGAAGAGCAGTGCTTTGGGCCTGGCATGTCGAGAGAGAGAGAGAGAGAGAGCGAGCTCTCTGGGCACCAAACACACCTGCGTCCTGTCCTTCAGAGCGCCTCCCAAGAGCTCCCATAGCTCTCGAACCCTGTCCATCCCCGCGACGGCCAGCTCATGTGCTTCTGGCTGAAGAAACCTTGCCGGTTGTTTGAAGGGACAGATTCTCAGCCAGATGGCTGGTTGGCTTGTCCTGACCTTTACTGCAGTCTACTAATTATGAAGGTGTGCTTCGTACATTGTGAAGCGCGGTCAGAATTGGCGGCACTCAGCTAAGTGTTTGGTAATCTCTTCATATACAGACAAGCTTAAACCCCCCCCAGAGGACATTTGACGTTACTAATACAAGGTCCATTCCAATCTGAATGCCAACTCACTGACCTTATGCCCAGTGTAGGTAGGTGGCCAGTAGCAATCGATGCATGTTAATATACATTGTGATAATACAGATTGATCTTGAGTTGTACAGTAATTCTGGTTCAGTTGCCTGCCCATAGTGGCTTTGAGTGGTTGTCTTGTTCCTCTATGTTCCTAAGGATCCCCCCTCCCTACTCCGTCAAGCTGTCTCACTGGGCAACAGAATTTGGCTTCATATCTCTCTGGGTTTTACTCGAGTAGTAGTACTTATACATAATGTGTACTTGGTGTATGTATAAATATATGGGGTGGTTATGTCTGGTGTTTTTCTTCACTTGTGTTTGGATCAGATATCTGTGCCTATCTGACATCTGCAGTCACCACCTCATGTTCTGTTGAGTCCTGGTCGCCATGTGAAAGGTGTTCTTCAGGAACATTCATCCTCAGGCTTCCCGCTCGACTCCATCCACCTTGTTGCTTGGTGCCTCACCTTATAAATATTATATTATAAATATACTTGTTATATACATTGCTGTCATGGAGAAGCACCACAGTCTGTTCTGAAGAGAGGAATCATCAATCTTTAAGATCTGAGCTCGCACCAAAGCTTGAACATTGATGCTGGCTTCATGTCTTCTTCTTTTGCTTGTTCCGCTGACATCCGGTCTTTGAGGTACTTCTCAGGAGCATAGAGTCGACTCGTCATGACTGTCAACGTCGGTCTCAGTCGTTCCTTTGTCTGATCAATTCCGCCACAATCCACAGCTGTTTGTGGACCTGTACGTCTCTGAACGTTTCACAAAGGAACTGTGAGACTGTGGTTACGTGGTACGACTAGTGCCTCAGTCAAGCTCCATTCAGGATCCCAGCGGTACACTAGAAGGTATAGATTCTGCTTTATCTTGTCTATAAACTGCACAGTAGGTGACCTTATGCCTACACACTGTTAAACCTTAGAGGTTATGTCAGGTCAGCGACTTTAAGATCCTGAAGCAGGCTGGCCATTGAACTTCTGTGAGAGACTGTCAACATGTAACCTCAGAAGATGCGCAATATCTGACGTGGGTCATTAAATATCCACTTGTAAGCAATCAAAGGGCTTTGATGGAAAGCTGCTGCTCTCTATACAGGTTCTGAATTTCCGTTTTTCTGCAACCCAATTCAAGCAGAGTTTATTCACAGTGGCCATGATCAAAACTCTCAATGGCTGCATCCGTATCCGAGCATCAGTCCAATCTCACTGTTGCCGGTGATCAATCACTCCGCAATCACATATGGCAACATATGATCAACCAAGCCAATCCCATATTTCTTTGTCTATATGTGGCTGTGTGTGGCTTCGGCCTTGGTAGTAAGTTTATTTTATATATACGATGTGTGGGTGTGTGTGTGTGTGTGTGCATTTGGAGGTACAGATTATGTTTTATGTTGTTTAATCTGCAGTTTATTTAAACCAGCAGACCCATCCATCCATATAATGTATATGTGACGAGACGAGCTGTTACTCCAGCCGCCACTGTATGCATGCATGCATATGTATGAAGATGTCCCATCCTAGGGCCTGGCCCGGCCCAATCCCCTTTTTCGGTACCCCGATCCAAACCACTCAGTTTGCCCTTAACCTGCAATCGCTTCGTCCTGCCTTTGACGTTAATCTACGTGCAGCTCTTACAAGCAGGTCCTCCAACGTACAGGGAAAATTTGGGGTTTGGTGGAAGGATTGGCACTCCTAGCCACTGGAAAAAGCTCTCCCAGTAGCATTCGGCCCGGCGTGGTGCTGAGGTATCACACGCTGCGTAGCAGCACTGGAGTTCTCATCCCTGGGGTGGGACATCGTGTTGGTGCGCGTGGCAACGCGCTGTAATCAGTGCGCGCTCCTTACCTCTTTTCATATAAACCACAAAATTAGTCTGTTTAAAATAATGGGAGGCTGTATGTTGTGTAAATAGCATTGACTATTTGACATGTGACTATTTTGGTCCAATCATGATTCACTGATCATGCTTGCAGTAAAGGTGGACATCAACCCTCTTTAGTGTTCCAAGTTGCCCAATTGCTGGTCACTTACTAAACCCAAAAAAATGTATCCCGTCCACCTCTACCCTCTCCCCCCCCCTCAAAAATAAGAGGTATGAACTGAGCTGTGGCTCAAGAATCAAGGTCTGAACTGAACTGCGGATTTGGAAAATCTTACAGCACTAATATCTGCTAACTCCCATCCCAATCCGATCTTTTCCGATATTTAAATCCGCAGACATTCAGTAGGCGCTGGTGCATTCTTTGTCTAAGCCTCATGATGTCACTGTATTCCTTGTTATGATTGTGCTATTCTCCTTTTAGCTTTGCCATATTAATTGACACTCTCTTGCTTACTACATCTTGAAAGGACGGCATTGCAAACATTGCAGGTAGTTTTTGGGCTACTTTGAGTTTTCATTGTAAAGAATTTCCACGCGGCTGACATCTCAATAGTCTGTAGTTTCAAGCCACTAGCCAAAGGGTTACTGCAGCGTGTCACGGCACCTTACAGTCTGCGCAACTGACGTAAATTACATGGTCGTGGGGAATGAAATAGATCGGGCCGTGGTAGCCGATGCTGATCCATTAAAAAACGCCTGTATCAGCCCTGATTCCGATCTTTATCAGCTTCGGACATCGCTGATGACATGGTACCGTCCCTTGCATTTGCATCCATTTGTGGTGGAAGTTTGACCCAGTTTACCAGGCTGATAGAGTCCAGAATCGGGAACAGGCCTCAGCGCCTGGGAGTGTAACTGAAGGTGGGCGGTGCCTCTCTGGAGAGGCGTGGCTAGGGGTGATCTGTGGGCGGAGTCTTAACTACATATCACGTTTCTGTCTTTCAGGAGTGGGCAAATCATGCTTGTTGTTACAGTTCACAGACAAACGGTTCCAGCCCGTTCATGACCTCACCATCGGTAAGGAAGTGCTGACCTACCTCACTCATCATACACTTATGTGCTTGAACACTAGTCCTGTAAGGTAATCCTGCTGCTGGTTGATGAAAAGTTCCCTTCGAACCTCTTATTTTTAGCTCGTTCAGCGTGCCAAGCTCTCGCACGCCTTAGGAGCACCGTGAACACGTGTGCCCGACGTCATCGCACTTTGCTGCCGTTCTTCCCTCACAGGCGTGGAGTTTGGCGCACGGATGATCACCATTGACGGAAAACAAATCAAGTTGCAGATCTGGGACACGGTAAGTGTGTTAGTTCCCTGCACCCAGGCCATCTTTCTGACATGTAATGCAATGCAGGCTACGGCTCTGCGCCAGTGATGAGGAGGTTGCTGGTCCACATCCCGTTCGTGGTGAGTGATGTCACCATTGGGCCCTGCAGTCACTTAAGCCCAAACTTCCCCAGGGATAGGCTGACCCTGTTTTCTCATTAGTATGTCACTTTGGCTAAATGCATTTGCTAAATAAATAAATGTAATTAAACATTAATACCTATTAAGCACGATAAAAATGAACCGTGAACCACCTAAGGACATGTGTGAAAGGGCCAGTGCTTAATGTTTCTGCCGCGGGCTGGGATGTCCTTCGCCGTCCCCTGTTATCTGCCGCGGACTGGGATGTCCTTTGCCGTCCCCTGTTATCTGCCGAGGACTGGGATGTCCTTTGCCGTCCCCTGTTATCTGCCGCGGACTGGGATGTCCTTCGCCGTCCCCTGTGTGTTTATCTGCCGCGGACTGGGATGTCCTTCGCCGTCCCCTGTTATCTGCCGCGGACTGGGATGTCCTTCGCCGTCCCCTGTTATTCTGCCGCGGACTGGGATGTCCTTCGCCGTCCCCTGTGTGTTTATCTGCCGCGGACTGGGATGTCCTTCGCTGTCCCCTGTTATCTGCCACGGACTGGGATGTCCTTCGCTGTCCCCTGTGTGTTTATCTGCCGCGGACTGGGATGTCCTTCGCTGTCCCCTGTGTG
>JABFEB020000079.1:12853289-12865060 GCA_019775895.2 Stomatorhinus ivindoensis
AGATAGATAGATAGATAGATAGATAGATAGATAGATAGATAGATAGATAGATAGACACCACTGGCCACATCCACATCAGACAGAATGTGGCTCTTCTCAGTGATATTTATGCACAGAAACTTGCTCTCAAATGAATTTTCCATGTCTGTGGTCATAACAAAAGCTGCCTTTGGGTGGCGCTGCTGCACTCCTCCCCTCAGAATGTCACCGCCAGCAGCCCTGAGTACATTAGAAGCTGCCCGGAGCACATTCTGCAGCCCTGTTTCTGTGCTGACCTGGTTCCTTCAGGATGGATCATGCTGACAGTGCTGACGTGAGCAGACCAGCAGATTCAGTGGCTCTCCAGCTCTCCGTGATACGAAACCGGCTCCCAGGAAAGGCGGCGCGGGGGGGGGGTACACTGCTTTGGAATCCGTCATGTTCAGTAGACCCACTGTGCCGTTCTCACATAGACTGACAGACCACTAATTACTTTGTATAATCATCATAACGTAAATACCCACATTTAATAATGGCTTTTACACTAGTCAAGTTCACGTTTGAACTGGCTCCGATATTGGCAACGGACGGTTGCTAATCTGTTAGCTAGTGATTAGCCCATCAGAGGGTTTTGAAATGGACTTAAAGTCCAGGTTAGAGGATTCCGTCTGAGCTGTATAGGTCTGGTTTCCAGGGGGGTGTCCGCTCCAGAGCGCGTGTGTGAGTGATAGTGCCTGTCTAATTCGGCACAAAATGAGCCCGACTTTTATACATCACTCCTGCTGGGTTAAAACAGGACACAGTTTGCCTGCTCCTAGCATCGACAGATTAACAGGGACCTAATCTGCTTGCGGGTTAATACGACATTTCTCCTCCCAGCTTGCCGTTCTCAGAGAAGTCTCAAGGTGACACATTTCGTGAGTCAGTGTCTTTGAGGTGCTTCCGCTCACGGCCACACCTTCACTTTCAGGAGCCCGGCTCTCTCGGGTCGGGCCCCCCGCAGAACGCGCATCGTGTCACAGGACACAGAAGCCACCGGAAAACAAGTCTTGGCCACCTGCAGCTTTTCTAGTCCAATTACAGGATGGTCACAAGACCTCATTTGCAGGTTTGCCGCTCTCCCAATCAAGACCCCGCTTCTTCCCATCCGTCAATTCCTGCAGTCGACCCCCTCGCCCTGTCTGCTCCTCTGCGGGTGGGGGGACCTTCAGCCGTGGATGCCGAAACCCCGGCTTAATTAGGACCGCGGCATGTCGCTTAAGAGCACCGTGGATACCGTCGCTCAAACAGGGACACGCTTTGTCTTTGCCGGGATCTCTCAGCATCTTTCCTCACGGCCAGACAAACGGGGTGAGATTAACGCTTCTGAGGCGGGCGGGGCCGGCCGTGCGGTCTAGCGCGAAGGGGCGGCCGCGATTGGCCGACGGCGTGGCGCCCACGGGTGAGCTCCGTCACCTCCTGCTGGGCGACACGATAAATATGCAACCTATAGCTGAAGGAGCGCATTCATTATTCATAAGGCGCAGCTTGGCTCGGAAACGCGTTTCTTCGAGCTCAGGTGCATTGTCCTGACAGCCTGCTAGGAAAGGGTTAAACCCCTCCGAGTCATTCGTGTCACTGTCAAGTTGCCGCCTGAATGAAATCCTGCCTGTCTGTGAGGAAAGGACATTTACATCCCAGATGGGACAGGGGTGTCCTCTCCCCCAGTCACTGACTCCCACCGATCCGACTGAATGCGACTTTTCACTGAGTTTATTATGTTTTACCTAAATATCAGACTGCAGGCTCCAGCCTCCATCGCCAGGCTGATAGCTATTTCCCTAAAGCCCTAGCATGTGCAACAAAAGGACTAACATCCTTCAATACAAGATCAGGTGTGTTTTGATTGGAGGATTCTCAGCTGTCCGACCGACTTAATTGGCTGTAAAGTTCTATTGGAAAGAGGAGACGTTAAAAGGCAAAGCGCGTCAGAGTGTACATGCAAATGAGAATTAAACGAACACTGCAATTAAAATGTGCGGCTGACTTAGATATTCAGAGTCTGTGTTGTTCGGCACTCCGTGGCTGAAAAATTCTCATGAATGCGGTTAATTGGCTCCGCGAGTCTTGAATGAGAATTTGTTATTCATCATCTTGTCTCCAGAGATATTAGCCTGGCATTTTACATGCCTTTACATGAATTATAAATGATACGTTTCTGCTAATTAAATGAAAATTACGGTCGCATTGTTAAGAGAAGTGTATTATGTATAAAGGTCAACAAATGCACATTTTAAAGGTATTTTTTTAATTATAAAAATATCTTAAAACAAATAACAGTTAAAACATTTATCGTTTCCAGTGGACGCTAATACAGACGCTCCTCCATGTTACGATATTTCCACTTTACGAAGGGTAGCCCTAAATGTTTTTCTCTTGCAGTACATTATTCAATGAATTTTATGAGATATTCAACACTTTATTATAAATTGGGCTTTGTGTTAATGGATTGGCCCAACAAAACGCCAATCTAAGTGTTCCAAGC
The DNA here is from genome assembly GCA_019775895.2 of Stomatorhinus ivindoensis. NCBI lineage: Eukaryota > Metazoa > Chordata > Actinopteri > Osteoglossiformes > Mormyridae > Stomatorhinus > Stomatorhinus ivindoensis. The sequence goes on from JABFEB020000079.1 coordinate 12,855,793, forward strand.
ATATTTCTCAGGCAGACCAGGCTGTGATGTCTAAGATATGTGTACTGTATTAAAATGTATTTCCGCCTTACGATATTTTCGCTTATCGGAACGTAACCCCATCGTAACCCGAGGAGAGGCTGCGTAGTCCAGTTTTCCACACCAGTCTGAAGCATCAAATGGAGAGGTTACTCTATGGGCTCCATCTCAGCACCGGCGGACTGACTGTGATATATCAGACAATCTGATCCCGCGGCAGGGAGGAGCTCCGCGATACGCCGTAGCTGTCGGTGCCTCCCGCGGATTCCCGCTACGATGCACTAATGAAAAGCCATAATCACCGTCAACCACGCGGACACGAGAGGACGGAGGATGAAAAAGAGACGCTGCTTCCTCGTGAAGCCCAAGGCCGTCTGCGGACGCGGAGTGTCCACATTTTTACCCTAATGAGAAGGAGAGCGAATACGTGTGCGTCAAACACGGTACTGCTAAATCAGTGTTTTAGCCATATTTTATAATGTTAAACAATATTTAAAATATATTGAGAGTGTGAAACAGTGAGGTCCATCTCTCATCCATCCATCCTTCCATCCAGTTGGTTTAAAAGTTACTGTGTCAGGAGACAAGTAGACGAGCACCCGAATTAAAACCTTGTTTCAGCCCGCAACCCCCCCCACCCCGCCCAATACACCCAGAGCTCCAGTAATTCCAGCATAATCACAAAACAATGGTGGCTTACTGGGATCACTGGGATGGCCATGGGTTTGCTTTGGGGATTGTGAGCAAGCTGTTTTAACACTCCTGCTGGATGGAACAGGACTGGAGCCACTGCTGACTTTTTAAAATCCTGGACGCTCACAATTAAATACATTTACGCTCAATTTGAAGAAGCGTAGTCTGACATAACGAGGAAATGCTTCGCAGAGACGCTGTAGGGATGCAGCTACGGGGGTCCAGCAGGGAGGCTCCAGCAGAGATGCTGTAGGGATGCTACGGGGGTCCAGCAGGGAGGCTCCAGCAGGGAGGCTTTAGTTGATCCCAGAGAGATGCTAAGAGGATGCTGAAGGGTGTGTTGCAGGGCTGCTGCAGGGGGCCTTGGGCCTGTCACTGAGGACCTGGCTGTGGAACAGGGCCTCCAACCTGACCTCTGATCTCCTCCGCCAGCCTGGTTTTATCTGCATCTCCATTCAGTGTTTCTGCACATTATCATTAAACCATTAACCTGCATGGAGGGCTGGCTCACTGATGGACTCTGACTTTGACCACGGTTCACACGTCCTGCCATTAAAGCAGGTGCTTTCTCCTTGTATGATAGAATGTTACCATGCCTGGGGGGGGGGGGGGGTCCATTGTCTTCTGCCTTTCTTTCTCTCCCTCATGCACCATTTTGAATGAATTATGTAGCAACAAATTACCACATATTCTTGCAAAGTGCCTCTGTGTTGTGAAAGGCGCTATATAAAGATTGACATTGAATTGAATGAAAATATCTGATGGGCATTTAATTGGTGACATAAAGGCTAATAAATTCAGTGGTTCATCCTGCTTTACATTCTGACGTCCATTTCTTTGTCTTTACTGTAAAAATCATGCTCACACCAACATGCATTTGTGCACCCCCCCGAATCGCTCCCTATGGTTCAGTCCATGTCCGCCCTATGGTTCAGTCCCCATGGGACAGTGGTGTGAGCCTGCAGCTCCACCTTACTCTGGGACAGCCTAACAGGCCACCAGGTCCACCTCTGTCCTCTGTGCCGCCGTGTGGCCCTTCGACGGTCGCATCTCCGCAATCAGCTCGTTGCATGGCATTCTGGGTAAAGAGCCATCATCTTAAAATTTAGCTCTGCTTAGCTGGCCTACATTATTCATGTAGGCTTCTGATTTATGAGTACAGAGAAATATGGACTGCATCTGTTTTTATTGAAAGAATCCAATTTTACTGTTTGTGTATTGTTATTAATACTTTTCTCTTTATAAAAGAATGTTAAATAAGATGAAACTGTATTTCTCCCTGATTAACATTTTTTCAGGCTGATTTAGGAGCCATTCAGTGCCGTCTGACTGAACACTTCACACCGACGTGCACGCAAACCCATCTGGTGTGATACAGCTCTTTATGGCCGGGCCCATTTTGTGTTACACCTGCTCACGAGTGTCTGCTGGTGTCATGTAGGCGACGTCCCGGGCTCTTGAAGGCCCGCGTGCACGGCGCCTTTCATTCTGGAACATTCCCACTTCCCCTGTGCCGTGCGAATCGCAATCCAGCACCTCTTGAATATAATGCCAGACAGCTGCAACCTTTAGATATACTTCAGCATTTAGGAAAAAGACACGAGTCAAAACAACTGGGGAAAAATAAGGAAGGAGGGCGATGACATCTTTACGGTATGGTGTGGGCTTGAGGCCCAGAAGGTGGGGGGTGGGTGATCCATCTCGTTCTGTTGTACTGGGTTCAGATTAGTCAGTCAGCACAGGTCCATCTCACTACCCTGGCTATTAATAAGACAACACAGCTGAGCCATCTTCCATGATGTCACCGGCCTTGTTCAGCGTCGTGTGAGCGCAGCCTGACCCCTCGTTCATACCCGTCTGACCCTCTGCCGCTGACCTCTGACCTGCCTCCTTCCCAAGTCTATACACCAGCTGTGTATCTGTGTTTTTTTCTTTTATTTCTTATTGTCAGACTATTTGCTATAAGTATAATAAGGAAGTGTGTAATAGTCCGTGCAGCTGTGTGATTGAGGTACTTCTTGCTCTGCCTTGGAGATCGATCGCTCGCTCGCTCGCTCACCCGCCTGCTCACAGCTCCATGGAAGGGGGTGTCTTATGCTCAACCACAGTGGGGGTCCTACACGCATATATTTTTAGCAAGCCTTCAGGCATTTCCAGTGTCCCGCCTGGTCGCTTAGCAACCATTATAGTTGCCGTGGAGATGTGCGTGTAGGCAGCTGTGGTAATCAGCATTAAAAACTGAGATACACAGAAACACACACACATACACTTCTCATTCCAGCACCAGGACGATGGCACAGCACCAGGTCGAGGCCAAGGATCAGGGTGAAGGTCGGCAAGATGAACACAGCCTGTGATAGCAATCCCATCATTTTTACCAGCTCATTGCAGTTTGAGATTTTAGTTCAAGTAAGGAACAAGCGCTGTTTCACTAGATTCACTGTTCACCCTAAACCAGAAAAATGTCAACAGTTAAATGCACACGATAACAGGACAGCTGATAGAATCTGCTAACCTGCTAAACTACAAACATTCCAGGTGCTTAAAACCATCAAACTCACCCGTGGAAACTGTTTAGTGAAGCAACCTCTAAAACAAGCCACGGATATTAGTTCAAAGCTTGGTCTATTTCGGAACATTCCTTAATTAGCTCTCATAAGCAGGGTCACTCTTTGGAGTCACGTGTTATACGTAATCAGTGCTTTTTTATTGATCCAACAACCACGTGAGCAGAAACTGCGAAGCCACGCTTGGGTGCGGTTAGGGAGCCTCGCTCGGGGTGCGGTTAGGAAGCCTCGCTCGGGGTGCCAGCGGTCCGCCATCGAACTTTATCATCCCTGTAGCCATCGGCATGATTTCGCATACAATAAATCATTATTTAATATGATTAACGACGTGCAGCCAATGCTCTTGAAATGCAAATGTAACAATTTATTGGGAATATTTCTATAATAGTTCAATCTCAGTTAGTTCAGTCAGTTTTAATATCCAGTCATGCCAATTAAAATGTCCTCTACATTTAAACAGGTTTTGCATTTTTCTATAAAATATCTAATATAAAATGTCAATAAAGTGAAATTTAAAATATAATAGTATATACAAGGGTAGTAATTATTCCTTGCAATCTATTTACGCGATTTCGTTGCGCCATTTGGCAGCGCATATATAAAGGCACGTGCATTTACATCTATTTCCTTCCCTGACGTTTGTTCGCTTAAATAACTTACAGGTCGATTGCTGCAACAGACAAAGAACATCGACTAAAATACTTAGTCGGTACCGTCTCGTCAAGTGTTGCCACTTATGTAAGAGGCTACTAAAAATATGCACTAATGACACCGTAAAACATAGTGTGGACTCGTCTCTCTAAATGCATGAGTACATCCACAAATAAAATGAGGCAAACAAGCGCTCGTATTTAAGACGACGCGTACTGGTAATTCTGCCCCGTGTTAGGATATTAACAATGACATTGATGCATGTTAAGGTGTATACACACAGAAATTTGAGATGCACCATAGTGTCATATACACCTTCAGCTACGTCATTGTGTTTTTGTTCCGCAAATGCTCATTTCCATTTTTGCAGTGCCATGCTTGTGTGTATGTGTGTTTTGCTTAACAACGTTATTTTGCACGATGATAATTATGTTAAGACGTGGGGGCAATTCCCAACTCGAGGAACGTGAAATGCGATAATAAAACACAAACACTGAAAGGAAACCGTGGACGTTACAGAGCAAATGTTACTGTATGCAATGACTGAAATATATATCTGCGTGATCAAAACTGGACGAAGTACATGGCAAACGTAAAAGGGCGGATTTTTCCACACATAGTCGGCCGCTGTTATATGTGGTAGACTGAAAAATACTGTATTGACACCTGAATTATTTAAAATGCATGTCAATATTCAAACAACAATACACATATCAAGTACAACATGGTCTAATGATGAGTGTAATATTGTGGAGTTAGATAAATACATAGATGTATGAAGGAATAATTATGTCACGTGGGTTACACTGTGGAAAGAATTTGCAGTGATGACAGGGGGGGGGGGAGTAGAATTAATACCGAAAAATCAATTGATTAAAAAAAAAATCCTGCCTCCAATTATTTCAGTGCATATGTAATTATTTTAAACTGTTGTTGCACGGACAGAGGTTGTTGCGAAGTAAAACAGATGTAAGCATGTACCGCATTGTGTGCGTGCGTGTGTGTGGGTGAGGGAGAGAGAGAGAGATTTAACTCATTGTAATGCACGGAGCGGCCTGCCCTCTTCTGAAAAGGAGGAAACAGGCAGGCAGACGCTGCCGATGTCTGAGTCACAAACGGCATCTGCATCTCGTTCACCGGACCGTTTTCTGATTTCCACGTTGTCTTGCTTGCCGGAGAAGGAATAAACAGTAGCAATTAACGAGAGAATAATGCGATGCATTATCAAACTGCGTGGAAGCAGAATGAGCCAAGCATGAGGAAAACAGATAATGCGTCGCCGAGGTTGAATCACGTAAGTAGAGACAATTGCTATGTTATGCCGAGCGAAAAAATGCATTAATCATGCATATTATTTAAATAGCGTGTGTTTGTGCCAGGTTAACACCGGGACAGTCGTGGTACCTTTATAATCAGCATCTTCGTGCCCGCGGGCGCTGACCTCCCACGCTCCGCTTCCACCGTAGTACGAGATACGACAAATTGCCAGATTGCTAATGCGGGGCGTATTAATAGAAGATCCAATGGTGCTCGGAGTCTATCTGGCCGTCCTGAGAATCCCTGCGTCGGTAACATGCAGTAAGGCCATTCAGGCGGTAATTCATTTTCATCTCCCTCCACCAACTGATATTTTTTCCTTCAAAAGCACAGCTATGATAATGACCTGAAAATTTAGGTATGCGTGCTTCCGGATATACACTGACATTTTGTCATTCTGTTAATGTCATTTAACATCGATCGGTTTTACTGTATGGCGTTGAAAATGATCTATTTCCTTCTTTTGTTTCTACCGCGTTTGCTCTGCGACCTCTGCGTAGCCCTTCATAATTATAGCACCGTGTTAACATCGTGTAACGCGCTTAAATGTTATTGCGTCAAACAAAAATACGGTCAAGACGTGTCTAAACGAGCAAGAAATGCAGCTTATATCGCGAGGACAATAAGGTATATATACTTAAACGCCACGATATTTCCAGCCGCCCTGCGTTATACCGAAATCACAATAGCGTGGGTAGATGCTGCAGAGCTACAGTATGCAAGGCATCGTGGGTGTCTGTTTTAGGTAAATAACCCTTAAACGGTGAACCACCTCTACCAATTTACATAGCCTAGCATCTTTGGTGTGGCATAATGTACAAGATATAGCATAATGCTATAACGTTAATTACAGGAGTTCTCCCTAAAATAATGTATAATCGGCGTGTGCTTGATTCCCATTTCTTACACCTGGACTTCAGAACGCATCAGAACCATGCGTTTAATTTACATAGGCAGGTTGCCTCCACCCAGAAAAATATTAAGTATATATGATTAATGTAGTACAACGGCGAAATACCGATGGTCTCCTCGTAGGTAATTTGCATACTGGACGAGGTGACGTTACATGAATCCGTTTCGTTGGCGTAATATGGATTACAGCAGCATTAGACCAGCAATGAGCATGGACACTGAGATTAAGGCTATAAATATACCAACAGGTGAAGAATACCTTGTCCATATGGAAACGATTAGGCTGAACCTGCGTTTTAGGGACACAGAGATGATCAGGAGTTCGGTCCAAACATCTGCCCGGCTATGACGTCACGCGCCCCGGTAATCCTCCTGAGCGGACCGCAGCGCTACTATTTGCATCGCTCAAGAGCTGCTAATCTCCGAAGTCTGCTGGAGCCGGGGGAAGAGACGGGACATTGTACGAGGCCTCGGAATGGGAAGCCAATTGGTGAATTTTTCAGGATTCAACGTGACTGGTGCGAGCGTATAGTGAAGGGAATGAATGTGACTAACGGGAATGGAACGAGAATGACTGTATGCGCTGACCTTAATAATGCGTAACTGACGGTGACTGTATTGTTGTTTTCCTTGTTATCTATTTGGTCAAATTATGTGGTGGTGAAAATTGCAGTTTTGTATCATTGTCGTTAATTTTTATTGTCTTTTTTTACATCTATCAAGTATGTATAGCAAGACGTTAACTAACCTTCTTTGTTTTTCCTTTGTAGGTGCAGACAGACCTAAATCTTTCCAAATGGCCTACTGCTTTCAAATTCTGCATTTCGTTTTTTGTGAACCTGTGTAACAGACTCAGTGAACACGAAGTAGTCAAAAATAATGTCAAAATGGCGTCCGAAGCGGGTAAACGCTGCAATTCTTCTTCTTGGATTTGACCATAGAGGAAATCTTATGGACAATTCAGGGTCCTTTTGGATAATCGCGTACATCGCAAAATCTCCAAATATACGATTTTCAGTCTCTGCCGTAACAGAAGGTGGAATAACAGCCTAAGGAATATCGGTAAAGGAGCAGATCAAGATGTACGCAGAAAACGGCGGGGCATTAGGTCACCTCTTATCCACTTGAATTGTTTGAATGGTTTCTGCAATAAAATCGGCATTTACACTTAAAACGGAAAGATGCAGCATTTAGTGTTTAAACATCTTACGGCCTGCGACGTGAGACTCTTGCTCTCCGTGTTCACAGCGGACCTTGATTTAACTGTCCTACAATTAAGGCACGCGGTGAATGCCAAGAGCGGAGCCGCCATCCTCCTGTCAAAGCCTTATATAAGCCTCGTGCGTGATTGCACCGGATCGGTTGCTGGTTTATGAATTGGTATTTCTTTCAGTAAAATTAGAAATGGCAGCATGACTAATTGGAAATGTTGCTAGGAATTAATGGAATTAAAAGGATTTTAACTTGTTATTTGGGATGTCTTTTGGATAATTCAAACGAAATATAATGTTTTAAAACCGTTAATTGCAAAATGGTTCAAACTTTACCTTTGATATTAAGTGATATTTTGTGTGAATATTTTATTTTTATGTTACTTTAGGCCTAATTCATTTTTAATAGTATTGTCTTTATCCATAAGTCACAAAAACATTTACCTCAAGAAATAAGCAAATAAAAACGTCACGCGAAGCGCTGTCCACGACTCGGGGTGCTGAACTTTGCAAAATTACATTGATCTGTTTCATATGTTTGCAAGAAACGTACATAGTCAATCGAAAACACAGGCACGCGCACCTAGCCGACTGAATGAATAACCTACCATTTGTATACCCAGCGGGGAAGTGTAGATAGAGAATTAGAAAATGATTCCCGAGTACTGCAAAATAAATCCATCCATCACCGCCGACGGTGCCTGGTGCCAATCCCAGGACGCACCGCGCATAACGCAGAGTACACCCTCGATGGGGGTACCCAGCCCATCACACACACAAATATCATGCCGTTAAACAATTTTTCAAGGCTATTTCATTTCTTGCCTTTAAAACGTGGGTGGAAGCCGGCACTACACCCCCCCCACTAAAACACTTAACACGTTTTACCTCTGAAAAATGCAGACTTGTTAATATTTCACATACATGATTAACGCTGAAAAATTGCTGTTTCAAAATTGAAGTTTTGTATGCGTATATCGTAATAATCCCTCATAACAGCAAAATTTAAGTGTAATGTAATTAACTAGTAGTCTAATGTTCATAACACAGTCCGTTTTTGTCACTTGGTTAAGTCATCCGTTAACACTGGGAGTTCTACCAAATATTGTATTACTCGGTATACCGAGTATAAACAATGTGGAACTTTATCAATCTTTCTGACACATAAGTGCCACCAACCGGGAAAAACGCATAGAAATTGCGAGAGTGAAAGATAAGAAAACTCATTTGTATCAGTATAGTTAGTGACTCATCAAACCATATAGCAAATCACAAAACTTCTGAACTGTTTCAGTAGCGACGTGACGCGTTTTACACGCAATCAATTGAACTTCAACAAAGGGACACTTGTTACGACGACAATATGCCGGCTGTAGAATCTAAGTTGCATGATTATACTTTAATTGTGTCACTTAATTGCAGTCATCAAGACATACAATCACTGCCGAAATGCAACTGTGATTAAAGGATTAGCTCTGAAACTGCTACGTTCATTTCTGGCCTTCAGTCTCTTATAATTCGTTAATCCCAGCACATGCTTAAAGGAAGCAGCTGCCAAAACTTTGATGTAGTTGAAAATCAGATTAATTACTTTGAATACAACGGGGGAACTGCGCGATTAAGGTTAATTCGCTACCTAAGATGACAAGTAAATACAACTAATTAGTAGTCGGCATACGATTACCAGCAGATACTTTTTCCTTTTCCACAATTTCGTCTTTAATACGTATGCACCGTGTTTCAATTAATTGTTTTAATAAAAGACATTTAATTGATGCATTAATATACTAATATAAGACCCTCAAGGACAATATTTTAGCAGCACTAATAAAACGAATATAGAAAATATTAAATTACAGCGTACGACAAATTATTATTATTATTATTATTATTATTATT
>JABFEB020000079.1:12865160-12875748 GCA_019775895.2 Stomatorhinus ivindoensis
CACTAATAAAACGAATATAGAAAATATTAAATTACAGCGTACGACAAATTATTATTATTATTATTATTATTATTATTTTACAATACCTATAGAGTAATTTAAAAAGACAACGTCGGGTTTTAAAACATTGCTTTTTGTATTTGTATGTTTACTATGAAGTTCTTCCGTGAAGAGATGTCCAAACCTGGTTTATTCTTACGCACCATAACTTTCAGGTAATGCTGGATCCCCACACATGTATCCAAGCAGACAGAACAGCAGATTATCCACTGAGGATATATATTAGAAACTTCACTCTGATGACAATAGATGAGACACATTATACAAATCGATATGATAAAAATGCATGATTGTACGAATGTTTTTTTAAATATTGTTAAACATAATTGTACCGCTGTAGAATTACATGTAATTGCTGTCTCAATTAACAAAGGATCGTAACAGGGCAACTTAATCACACAGGAATTATAGAGATTTCTAAAGATGCTTTTAACCCGTTTATAAACCTGTTTATAAGGCTAGCCTCCACCTATCTTCCATAGCCCTACTGCTTATTCAGTACAGGTTCAGCTTGGAACCTCAGGATAGTACGGCGAATAAATCAAAAGAACACCCTGGACGGGATGCCAGTCCATCGCAGGGCACACACGATTACACATTAGGGGAAATGTGCACACACATTTACACATTAGGGGAAATGTGCACACACAATTACACATTAGGGGAAATGTGCACACACGATTACACTTTAGGGGAAATGTGCTCACACGATTACACATTAGGGGAAATGTGCACACACGATTACACTTTAGGGGAAATGTGTACACCTAGTTCACTTAGCGGCATGTCGTTGGATTGCAAAAGAACATACAAACTCCTCACACACACTCAAAATAAAAAGTAGCACTAAATATACTCCAAAACGTTTCCTTTCTTTCTAAATGCTACGTAAAAATGATGATATAAAAACTCAATCGAATACACCAATTCTAATAAAAAGTTTACTGTTATTTTCGCACGTGTGCAATTAACTCTCATCGGGCATGTATGGTTTCTCCTTTTCCGGTACAATAATTCACAGGGTAAAAATCGTTGGCGTGTTTATACTGCCACCTGCTGTGCTACAAGGGAATAGGTAAAGATAGAGCATTAATCATTTCCTACTTCGATCAAGGCCTGAAGTTCATTTCAAGGAATTAACCCCATGCATCTTCCCACCACTTACCCTGGACAGGGTTGCGGGGGAGGATTGGAGTCAATCCTAGTCAGCCTAAAGATAAAGGCACAGGTTCCTCCTCAGACAGCACATTAGTTCATGCCAGAGTACATGCACACATTTTACCTATTAGCATAACTGTCCATGGCGAGAACATGTAAGCTCTATACACAGAACAGGGGTGGGAATACCACCATGCTACCCCAGTAAATAAATTGGTATTTAAAATTCTAAAGTATAAAATCACTTTACTTTTCCTCAAAATCTGCAAATGAATCTGAAGGATCTGCATTTCGAATAGTGCATTTTCTGCTTTTCATGGACTGAATGAGAAATCAAATAATATAAATGCATGTGTATTTGGGTCAAACGCCAGTCACAACCACTTGTTATAATAAAGAAGCAAATGCACTGGGAGAACATTTCTAAACCATTCATCCGTCCATTCGGGAGCCTACCTCGGGAATCAGAGGGCACCAGGCTGGATGGGACTTCAGTCCATCGAAGAGCACGCACATGCGCACTCTCACGCGCTTCATTGTATTTTATGAGTGTGTCGTCTACGGCGTCATGTTTGTGCTTCCTTCCTGAGCGTGCGGTGCGACGCTGCACACTAATCTCTGCCTGCACGCGCGCTCAGTCCGCTCTGTCCGCGCGCTCGTTAATGAACCACAAATACACCCAAATGAAACGACATAGCCGCCTACATTATCCTGAAACGCAGTTTAATTTCACCATATTGCCAAAAGAGGGCGCCATACTCATTCATATAATGACCATAGTAGTTTTCGTGCTTTACAATTCTCACACAGTATGACCAGATAATAATTCTACGTTACGAAGAAAACATGAGATTTTATTTGTGATTTCTTTAAATCACTAGCGATTATACAGGCCTAATACACATTTTCATGATTTCATGAATAATTTGTTCTGCAAATTGTTTAACTAAAAAATGCAAGGGAAATTGGCAAGGAAAATATACATTTAGAGTACATTATAGAATATAGTTTTTTGTGTGTGTGGAGATTTACGTTTCAGTTATATTTGATAAATGCGTCTTTACAAATATTGCAGATTTAATCCAAACATTCATCCTCAAAATCGGGACAGCGGTTGGAAGATGGATAATTACTCAAAGGCACATTGAAACATATTAAGACACACACACACACATACAGGTTTGTAATTATATGTTTGTGGGGACTCTCCATTCCTTTCTGAGAGAGAGGGAGAGAGATAGAGTTCATCGAGCAATCCTTTGAAGACATAAGATGTGAATGGCAGGTTTTTTTCTCTGTAAATCTATCGAAATTATAAGTTCATAACCAATTCATGACATTAGCTGCGTTTATGCTGTATGCGCGGCTATGTACTTCATAATGTACTCCAAAGAGATCCGACCGCAGGAAGGCAGGGAGTGGCCATTGGTAAAGAAGGACTAATTAAAAGGGTAACCTGATTGGATGGCGAAATCGCCTTAGAGATCTGGGTACATAGCGAAAGACCCGCCGGTGCTGGGCGTCCGCGCACGTTTGCGGTCGCACAGAAGTCGTTATCATTTGGGGACTCTGATTGTGGGTCTACACAAAACCTGGTCCTGGTGGATTATGCTTTGGAACGCAAGCAGGCAAAACCCTAAGCGCTCTGGGAAACAAAATGTCTTTGCCAAATGTAATTGTGGATGAAGATTCCAGAGACTCCCAATCAGAAGTTAAGACTTCAGGACACGGGGACTATGACTCTGCGCAGCCAGGAGCATCACAGGAAAGTGGCGATGGGCCGGTCACTGACGATCGGTCGACCGGAGAGAGCAGCCGCAGTCTGGGTACGATGGAGAGGAGCGCCTGGGAGCAGAGCCTAGACGACGACAGCGACGGCAGGTATGATATGACGCATGTGATGGATAAAAGGATGTCCGCTTCCAGCATTAAAACCGAGCCGGGTAAAAAAATCAAGGAACATAAGGTCCTGAGGCTGAACATCAACGCGCGGGAGCGGAGGAGGATGCACGACCTGAACGAGGCGCTGGACGAGCTGCGCTCCGTCATCCCCTACGCGCACAGCCCGTCCGTCCGCAAACTCTCCAAAATCGCCACTTTATTGCTGGCCAAAAATTACATATTGATGCAGGCGCAGGCGCTGGAAGAAATGAGACAACTGGTGACATATTTCAGCCAAGGACAAACTCTTTCTTCGGTGCATCTGTCTGCTGTTGTCACACCGGCTCCAGGTGCCCGCGAAGCTGTTCCAGTACCCGCCGGGGCCGCTACGTCCCCCTGCCCCGACAAATTTGTTTTGTTCAACAGAGTCCCGTTTAGCTTCTATATGCAGGGCAAGTCTTAAATAATACAGCCTCACTTCGTAAAAGCATCAATTCTTGCTACAACATTCATTTAAAACGGCTTTAGCGGTAAAAGGTGCGGGGAACACCTTTAATCATTAATTAGTAATAATCATTTAATCATTAATCGGTAATATTTTGAAAACTGTTTTGAAATATAAATGTGAATATTAAAGCCTAGGTTAGTCGTATAAATCGCTTTTCAGTCTTCGCGGTGATTAATTTGGTTTACTGGAGAAACTTGATCTACATGGTAAAGTACGTCGTCTATTTAATTTGACGAGAAACGATGTTAATTTTAACTTCATTCGTGTAAACCAGTATTTCCAAGCCCGCTTCTCGGGGATTCACAGATATAGTCCACATTTTTGCTAACGTGACGTTTCGACTAGATTGTCTGAACAAAGCTGTGATATGTTTATTATTAGACATTGTCATGGTGTGGTTGCATTGAGCTGTTTGTACAATGTTGGTGTGTTGAAAAGCCTTAATAAAATATTTTGAATACAATACATCGTGTTGCTAATCTATCAGCGGTACCTACTATAGGTCCACTGTATACTGTAATAAATATTCAGTGGACATCATTCGCCAAGGTCGGGGCGTACGGTACGGTAACCGTACACCATACATCAAAATCAATTAACAGTGAAATTGGTAACATTTGTTTTAAGCGACAATACCAAATATAATAGATACAATTAAAGTAATAAGGGAAAACATTTCTAAGTAAATCAGGTTAAAGAAATATTTCAAACCAATTAACCAAATATGATAGGCCTATCTATGTCTGCTGAGCGACAGCCCTTAAAAGTCACCGGATTGCTGGTTTACATGTCTGACGCTTGTCTTCTTACAAATCTAACTTTCCCTCGGAGTGAGTCGTACCCCAAGCAAACCGAGCGCAGTGTCTTTAGACCTGATCCATTTACAACGCTTTCACGGAACATTATTTTGAATAAAAATAGCTATTTTCTCCAGCTGTCATTAGAATCATTAGAAACAACCAGTGTAACATTTAATTTCTATTTTTCTTCAGTAAACTGCAACATCATTTTCCATTATAAAATACTGTACATTCAAATTAACCAGAGGTGGAAATTTCAGGTCCAGAAAGTACAAATCCAGACCGTGATTTAGTTTCAACCAACCAGTTGAACATAAATAGTCACAGTTACAGAGTAGTCCACTGGTTGGTTGAAACAAAATCCTGGTCTGGATTTATACTTTTTGGACCTGAAATTTCCACCTCTGAGATTAACCCCATATTAATCCCATGCAAAAGGTGGCTGAACAGGATGTCGACTGAATCCATAAATTCCAAGCATGCGTGTAATGACCGACAAATATGCATGTTCAACAGACACTTGTGCCTGCAATTAAGATTGTCCCCAATCACTCCCTGTGTTTAAATGTTATAACAGCGAAGACTAAACACATTCAAAATGGCATTATCACAAGTACAGCATTTTTAGGTTGATGTTAATTATTACTCGATACTGCTGTCACAATTTATATTTCATACACATACATCTTCACAAATGTGGCAGGTAGGTGTTCTGTTTCTGATGAAGAACACCATTCTCTCAGAATTTTCTGACAAAACATTGAGCCCTGCGTAAACCAAGACTCAGTGTCAGTTACGGCAAGTAAGCTTACTACCATAAATAATTAACTTCAAAGAAGTAGCACTGCTATGCATAAGGGATGTCGAATGAAGGCTGAAACGGCGAGGAAATTGACGTCTGATATCAAGGATATCAGGGATGTCGAATGGAGGCTGAAACGGTAGGGAAACTGACGTCTGATATCAAGGACATCAGGGATGTCGAATGGAGGCTGAAACGACCTTCTGTAGTAAACAGACCACTTGATTACTCTATAAGCAAGTTATTTAAACAGTATCTGTACAGGAATTATTCCATCCCAAGCTTTTTGAACCATATAAACGGTTGATCACTATAAGTGGGTCCCACTGTATGTTTGTATTATGTGACTAACACTTTAAAATAAATGCAAGCTTATTATACTGAGGAGAGTAATATAAGCAAACATTTTAAAAAGCGTTAACATTAGGGAACAATGTACAATAGAATGTCACATTACAGTCATGTACATAATAGCCTTTGTATGACTTCTGTCGCAAAAGACTAAAATCAAGTTCAATGTTGTTTAATATCAGAATGACAGTCAGAACATGCATAGAGAGGCACCACCTGTACTGTACATGAATATTACAGTCAAATACAATCGCTGCCTGTATGCATAACTGTGTTTACATCTGTGTGTTGCCAGTTCCTTGTTGGCTTAAGCGCATTCTCAGCTGCGAGCTAACCAACAAGCCACAACTTCACCTCTGTGACTCACACTCCACCTGTCCCATATTTATAATGAAAATATATATTTCAATGTAAATGTGATATAAGTCGGCAATGGAGCAACCCTAACCCTAACATTTAACACATTGGTAAAACTGTTTGTTGCAAATTGTTTAACCAATAAAATCATACCAATTAGAATCTGGTAATCGGTTATGATTGCTGACTCACCTCAGCACACGACAAAATATATCCTTGGCATTTAACCCATATGTGACATAGCAGGGGGCAGCCGATTCAGTGCCCAGGAATCCCTTGCTCAGGGTACCTCAGTGGTGCCTTGCTGGTCGGAGATTCGAACCAGCAACCTTTCAACTTCCAGCACACTACCCTGACCATCAAGCCCCCACTGCCCTTATATGTCCGGACATCTCTTCTTCATTTTAAGTACCTTCCTTAACGAACTCAACAGCAACCTTAAGGTTGGCAGTCCACATCTTTAACTAACACACCACACGCTGGCCGACTTATGCAATCACAACTTCATATTTAAAGTAATCAGTGCAATTTGAGCTATTCCTCCATGAACGGAGCCTCCGCCTTGTGGCACAAGCCCATAAGCAGCATGATTCCATGCACCTCAGCACGGGTCAAATCAAACCGGTCGCAGCCGGTAGCGGAAGCGGATGTCCGTGTTGGGGAGGAGGATACCTAGGCCCGCTCGACTGGGATCCGGGCCGGGCCGGGCCTGGTCCTCCAGCACTTCCAAATCGAAGTACGTCAGCAGAAGGGCCAGAAAGAGCTTCATCTCATTTATGGCAAGGTACCTGCCGGGACACTTGGAGGAACCTGACCCAAACGGCATGCAGAAGTACTTCAGCTTCTGACCCCTCTTATGAAACGTCTTCTTCTCCTGTCCATCCTCCACAAAGCGGTCAAACTGGTATGCCTACGATGAGAAGAGCTTAACATCAGGTCCGCAGTTATGCACGGCCGCCCCATCACGCTACATTAACTAAGGGTGTGATCACGAGGCTAGACTGCAGGACTGCTAGGAAGTGCTACGACACGTGTCCTCTGACCTCAGGGTCCTCAAAGATCTCAGGGTCCATGTGCATGCTCTGGGGATAGAGGGCGATGATGTCACCACGGCGCACTGGTACAGAGTAACCCTGGGCCAGCTGTAGGGGGAAGTCGTCCTGCGCCACTCGGATGTTCATGGAAGCGGCGGACAGTCTCAGGCTCTCTCGGATGGCACTGCCTGGGGGGGGGGAGGGCAGAGCCACTTTAAGCGCTTTCCCCGTCAAAGTTCTGAAATCTGGTTCCTGGTTCCAAGTTCCTGGCACGCAAAAAGGGGTTCATTAACGCATTATATGTGAATTAGATATATTGCATATGCTCAGTGTTTTGCTCCACTACTTCTCATTCACTTCCCCATGCACATCCACATAACCTCCAATTCCAATTGTGGCCAACCAGTAAGCACAGTTTATCATAATCAGCCCTGCCCAGTAGTTCTTGGTGGAGCGGAAAGTACCACTTCTGTGCAGGAACTAAAAAATGGTTCAGGAATTACCTGCTAAGAACTCCAAGCAGGTGCCTGCAGTGGGAAAGTACCTTTTGAGTTGTAGGCAGGATTAGAGCGAATTCGAGAATCAAGAGGCCTTTGGTCTTCAGAGTGAAAATGTTTAAACTAAACCAGACGAAACAGAGGAAACATGAGATCTTACACAACTGGGTTTTTTTAAATAGCTACAGAATTCAATTACTTCTTCCAGTCTGAGAAACTGTTACCCAACAAGTATCTTTGGAGTCATTCACCCCCTCCTCCCCCAGCAGTATCTCCAGACATTTCTGTCTCTGAGTGCTGTCTCACTTGCAGACGCCAAGGCCCCCTCGACGCTGGCCTCTCTTCTGCCCGAATATAAATACACAAAAATCCCTAAACACAGTTATAAATAAGTGGCACTGTTGCCTCTGCCCTCCAGGACTTCAGCTTCTAATCCTACCCATGCTGCTCTTGTTTTATTCTAATTCCCCCCCCCCCCAAGTCAAAGACATGCAGTGAGCTGAAGCGTCATCTCCCAGCGGCCCTGCCAGTTACCTATAAAACTCAGCATTGCGCATTACTTAAAAACATTACATTGTTATTTGAAAATACTGGCCTACTATTTAATAATAGCTGCAGATTACTGCTCAGTGACTTGGCTTTGAAACACCAGGGGGCTACAACTGAGCAGTTTGCCTGGCTGCCCCCCCCACACCACCGCTGGCATCGGTCACGGGGCCATGAAGAGCATCAGAGAGTAAGGCTAAGAACAGCAGCTCATGTCTTCCCAGGCCGTCGCCTAGGTCTAAAGTAGCGCTTTCCAGTCCGGTCCTCAGTAGGCCGCAGACAGCCCACGTTCTGCCGGGAGCTGAGAGGGACCGAGATGGATTGTGTGTGGGTCCTTCAGGGCCGTGTTGGGAGAAGGCTCTAAAGGTTTTAAAAGAAGTTTGGAGAGTGGATGAAGTTCCCAAACGATACCAGATAACCACACCCCAACCCCCCCGCCAAGCCGGGAGGATAATATTTTTTTGCAATGCCTTTGAATTAGACATTCCGCCCATGAAAGTTTAAAAGAAAGCAGATGGCAGTGGCAGGTTCCACAGCGGACTTCAGTCACGTGACAGCAGCTGCACAGCTCACAGCTGGAGCGACTTTGAGGCAAAGATTCCCGTAAATAAGTCAACGCCAGTTCCCCCTTTTCCCACAGTCATCTCGAAAGACGACAAATAATCCGTCAATATAAAATTAACTGCCTCTCTTATTGCGACTACAGGCTGACTGGAATCAGTCCAAAATACTTCAGATAAGGACTTCCAGATTGCGGGTTTCAAATTTCATTGTAGTTGTAGTTTCATTGTAGTGAAAACCTAAATCAGTCAAATCCTTTATTGTCTTACAATGAACAGATATGTGAAAGTGATACATAGAAAGCAGGCCAATTTTCTCATGTTTCCCTGCTGAAACTCATACTCTGATGAGAGCACGACCAGCTCTGCAACATTATATACTGGCAACATGGGTTCTCATGCTATTCAAAGAGTCGGGAACTCCCAAGTGCAGAGAGCCATGTCTAACTGGGCTTACACACATACACAGGATAACATTCATTTTAGCTGGCCAGACGGAGGCACTCACCCATGTAAAGCAGACCATCGATCTTCTCCTGGCTGAACGCCCACGCCTGATCTGGGTCTGTTCCCCGCTCGAACGGCCCCAGGACACGGCGGACCTCGGCCCGGACGGCAGTCAGGGCCTCGGGGTGAGTGACCAGGTGGTATAACGCCCAGAACGTGCCTGGGATGGTGTTCCCCACGGATGCCCAAAGGATGGCAAAGTGATGGCCTGAGGGGATATTAGGGCTGCATGATACTGCCATTTGTGTATCCTTATGTTTATGAAGTTCTACAGGCCGTTGACGCTACATGCGACTGTTTTGGTACCTCATGGACGCAACATTGCGGATAAACAACGTGAAAATAAGTTGGCAGCACTTTTCTGGAGTCTGACATATATTAAACATAAAGAATATGCTGATTTTATACAGATAACTAACTTTTGGGCGTCACAATAAATATCTCGAAATTTCAGATGCAATATTAATCAGCTCACCAAACCGTGGGCTGAGTGAACACCCACAAAACAGGCCAAAAAAGCAAATGTTTACGTCTGGAATCTGCAATCACGCCGCTTTTGTCTTCACTGATCTGTCTGTCAACACCAGCAACTTATTTGGCACTTATTTTATAGTAGACTATAAAAGATGCTCAATATACCTTTTACCATTAATAGTTTAGGTAAATTGAATCGTTTCCGTTTTATTTGTATTTGCATAATATCAAGTGCAAGTATTTCAAATAAACACAATGTAATATTGGGCAGCCCTAAAGGACATGATCGCCTTCATTACGGTGACTGGGTTTCAGGTAAACAGCCATGTCCCATAATCCCTTGCATCCCTTTGTCTTACCGGCTTTGTCAGCATCCTCCAGTGCATGGTACTGCTCAAATAACTCGGCCCGGTGTTGGATGAAGCGGGACGGACCCACCCACGTGGCCAGGTTATGGGGCATCAGGAAGGCTTTCAGCTCCCTGCGTGCGGATTTAGTGGATCCCAGGAAGGAGATCGGGATCCCGGCAACCAGCATGGGCAGCGCGGCGTCAAAGCTCTCAAACTGCTCCCTCAGGGTCCTAATGCCCCTGTGCCGCATGCCCTGGGGGGGCTTTCCATAGAGGGTCATGAAGGTGACCTCGAACATGACTCTACAGCAGAAGCGGTGTAGCTCGTCGGTCCTCCACTCGCTGGCCAGGCCCAGGTAGTCCTGTCGGAGCACCAGCAGGAGGTTCCTCGCCATGGTCTCGCTCAGTAGGGTGAGGTTCTCTCCTTTTAGGAAATTGTAGGACTTCTGGATGTGGCTGCTCAGCTCGGGGAAGCGGGGAGTCCTGACACGGGGGAAGTCGAAGATCACTGGAGGGACCTTGTCCGAGAACTCGTGGAAGGTGAGATGCTTGCCGTGTTTGATTACAGAGGGGTAAAGCACCGGGTCCATAACAAACGTCATGTATTTACCTGCAATTCACACAGAAGAAGGCACATTGGACCATACTCATCAGTATTCTCAGTAACACTCAATAACAATACTCATCAGTATTCTCAGTAACAC
>JABFEB020000079.1:12919440-12930559 GCA_019775895.2 Stomatorhinus ivindoensis
ACTAACCCTAACCCTAACCCAATGGACAGCCATCGCGCATCTATCACAGCACTAACCCTAACCCAATGGACAGCCATCGTGCATCTATCACAGCACTAACCCTAACCCAATGGACAGCCATCGCGCATCTATCACAGCACTAACCCTAACCCTAACCCTAACCCTAACCCTAACCCAATGGACAGCCATCGCCCATCTATCACAGCACTAACCCTAACCCAATGGACAGCCATCGCCCATCTATCACAGCACTAACCCTAACCCTAACCCTAACCCTATCACAGCACTAACCCTAACCCTAACCCTAACCCAGCCCACTGTATGAGCAGCTGCTTCAACTGAAGGCTCCACAGCAATATAATAGTCATATATCCAGGGTGTCCAGGTGTTTATAATTGAAAAGTAATTATATAATTGGTTATTGGGTCCATGTCATAATCACCGGCCATTCACACAACAAACAGAAGTTGTTTTAGCAGAATCATATACAGGCTTTAATGCTGTTTAGACAAATTCAGTCAGTCAATCTATGACCCCATCCATGGGTTTACGTATTCAACAAGGGGGAGACAGAAAAAATCCTGAGAAGTGACAAAAGCCCCCATAGCCGTTCACAGTAGCAGGAAGAGATTAGCTGGTAAGAGAATCAAGGTTCACGCAACTCTGATCTGCAGGTATACAGGAGCTCCCCCCCCCCCACATTTAAACAAATAGAAAAAAACACTAATCTTGCCAAGTCCGAGCCTTAAATTAATGAAACATTCAGTACAGCAGTGAGCTGTGTTGTCAGATTCCTCCATAAAGTGAACTTCATTTCACAAAATCAAGACAGAGTGAAATGCATCTATGCCGAATACAAACAGACTTCATGAACAGCCCCCCCACCTCAAAAAAAAAAAAAAAACACAAACAAGAAAAACACTGTGAGGCAGTAATTTTACACAAAGCATTTAAATCATGAGCTTGATGACCAGCTAATGGTACCATGCTACAGTGGATATCAGACAGTGCATTGCTGCATTCCCACTTATACCACCAGAATAACAGACGCCCCCCCTAATAGACGTGAACGATGTTTATTTAATGCTGGTGCTATTGGCTGCCACTGACTCAACACAAACATGTGTCACCAAATAGGGTTTCTGAAAGCCTCACGGCTGTTAGTCAACAGTAATGAAATTACTGTCAGCTCGTGCCAAGCAGATGAAAATGTCACATTTTCACAGGGGGGGAAGCCCCCCGAAATCAACACAGTGGATAATCCTAATATTCCAGGGCATGGATGTAAATTATAGGAGGGTGGGGGGGGGGGGGGTTGTAATCCCCTCAATAATCAAAACCAGCCAATACCTCCCTCTGGAACCCCTTAAATGGGCGGAGACCTTATCCCCTCCCCCCCAAAGTCTTGCAGCTGCAGGGAGCGTGTAGTGGGAGCGCCTTGGGCAGGCCTTCACACACGGGTAATGGATGCAGGAGACAGACAGGTAGGCACTACGGTATACATCCGGGCTTCGGGTTAATCAGTCCTGCACTCCAGCGGGATCAGGTTGCACCAAATTCAGTTCATCCACTCGCAAGCTGAGAGCATCTTTTCAGGGGCTGCCAAACTTGTAACCCCAGGACTGGTCCTCACGTTCAAAAAGCACGTTAAATTGGACTAGCTGACACAAGCTGATAAATGCAAATCTTTTATTTTCACACGGGACACGGGAAACTGACAGTTGATTATAAAGAAATCTGGTCTCAAAGTCGGTTGAACCCAATGGTGCAGTTACAATAACTATTAAGCACCCCAAATACATAAAATCATCCCAAATTGTAATATCAGTGCTGCGATTCTCTGAACACTTACGGTGCTCCTACTAAAACGTAACATAGACGTGCGATGCAGCATCATTCCCAAAGGTGTAGGCCAGCATGTGCAGATTTAAAATACCAAGAATCACCCCCTCAGATCCATAAATCAGGAAGGTACAAGCCAAAAGGCATCCTGATCTCACGTTACCTGTGACAGTTTCCTGGGATCGGGGCCCCCGAAGAGAGACGAAGATGAGCTGAAGCTGATGGCTCCCCTCCGGCTGAGGACATGCTTGGGAACCGGCCGATCCAGGGGCAGAACCGGCAACTGATAGCATACTTCCATTGAACAGTCGCCGCTAAGTCCGGGGACAGAAATGCAATTAAAAAGCAAAGTTACAAAGGCGAGGAGTCGGTCGTCAGAAGTGAACAGGAAGCCCCATAAAAGGACACTTCTTTTGTTTTGCGAAGAAATCTCGGTTAGAGGTTTAATGTGCAGCTTTAAAGATGCCGAAGTACTTTTGATGGGAAAGACCGGGGCGCCGCGCGGCCGCAGTCATGGAGCAAACGGCGATCCTCTCCGCTCACGTGTCCCGTCCCCTTTTATTCATGCAGCCGCTTTTCACACTTTCCCCCCTTTTTAATCCGGATCCTCCGGGCCTACAGCACGCCGGGCCTGTGCATTTTAATATCTCTATCAAAAACAGCTTCCTCATTTTTAAAAAACATTCTTCATAGCCCTCGCCGATCGAATAAATGACTGGCAAAATACAAAAAGCGCAATCTCTAAAAATACTGAATTAGTGTTCCTTTTCCCTTTTTAAATGATCCTCGGTAACACAAAAGAGCATGCATTTACAGGGGGTCGTTGTTTCCCATCCTGCCTGAATGCTTGCGGCGGCCACAGGGGAAAGTATCGAAATTCATTCAGTCCCTTTCATCGCAGGCAAAGATTGCAGCTGTAATTCCGCCTAATTCAATGCAGCCACTGGACAGAAATAAAAAGTGGCTTGGTGGTTTACAAACAATATTTTTGTTTATTCTGCAGTAATAAAAACCCATTTGCTGCATAAAAAAGAAAATAAAATCGAAATAAAAAAGGAAAGGAAAACAAAAGACGAACCACAGAGGTACGTTTGTTTCCTATCACAACCTCTGCTCTCTCGCTAAATACTGCCTCCTGCCAGAGAATAGGGCTGCTTCACAAAAGCTGCCCTTCCGTTTGGTCCAATTGTGTCGCGCTGGTGTATACGGCGCCGAATTTTATTGGATGTTACAACAGGGTGCTTATGTTACGGCTAAGTTCATTGGGTAGCCAGGAAGACGATTTTCGCAGACTTCATTTATGCTGTTGTTAACCTAATGCACGCAGATGAAGTAGGCGGACCGATAACAAAGAGGTTCTCCTTCGGTCGGTCTTCATTAACAGAGGAAATCATCTTTCTCGCGTTGCACTTATTCGAACACGTATACGCGTATGTTTGCATATATAAAACACACATTTTCCTTAAATAGTATTCATTATAGTTACACAAATGATAGCGTTGAACAGAATAAAGCGACTAGACTGAATTGTAGTAGACAAACAGTGCTATTAACAATAATTAACCGATAAAGTGGCATAATGGAATAACGAAATAAAAAAAGATTTTGCTCAATGGAAGGCGGAAGCCATTCAGTTTTTAAGTTCTCGTTCTTTTTTCCAATCAATGCGGGCGCCGAGGTTTGCTGACTTTTTCAGAGATATAATGTCTATGTGCTGCTGCTCTGATTTAAAGAGAGCAAACAAGCCATTCATTTTCATCGACCTCTTACCCAGCTGCTTTTGCGGTGAGAGCAGATAACATTAAAGAAAAATGAAAATTAAGTCAGCAGCTATTTACTCGGGGCCTAGTAAATCGGTTACTGTTGTTTAATGGGCGATGCTGTTTTAAATGCATCGAAATTGCATGGTTGTTGACAAGTAGAGATCATTGCGGGGTATTGGAAATCCACACAGTTACGTGTCGTTAAAATGCCTGTATTGTATTTGATTAAAGTTATCTCAGTATACTTTAGAATCCATTAGTCCTGTTTTTGATTGGCATTTATGAGTGATTATAGATATTCCACAAGCTTGTATCATCATCCCGGTACTTTCATTATCTCCTATAACAGTTTGGGTGAGCTGGCGAATCTGCATGGCTCTTAGTGCACTAGCTCCTACTGCCTGCATGGTTACATGTTTGATTTTGTGTGACTGTCCTAGGATGGTGTGGTTGGTATCTGCTCCAGGTGTTTTTATGCACCTGGCACAAGGACTCAGATTGCTGTGACACGTTTTAGGAGGTTGGAGTTCCTCATTCCACTACTAGTCCAAGCATGGATGCCCTGGCAGATACAGGAGGTTCAGCACTAGACAGGGGCCCTAAAAATGTAAAATTAAATGTATGTAATTGTGTGTGGTGCCCCAGAATTTCTAGGTGCACCACTGAGTTCAAGCATAATCATAATAGTGACAAAACAGAGACATGCTAAGTCTTTAATGACTGATATAGATGTTGGACTCACTTTTTCTGAGGGACCAAGGCGACATTCTTGCTTAGGAATAGTTTCTCGCTGTAAACAAATATTCATCTTTTAATTACAAATGTTGTTTGCACAAAGCAAAGTTAATTCTGTCGTTTCACTGGTGATTTAGCTTCAGATTATTTATCTTGGTCAGAGTTGCACTGGCCTTGGAACTTGATATCCCAGACAGGAGAGGGCGTGAGGACACTGAGGATTGGACAGCAGCTCACTGCTGGGCACGCAGCAATATGGGTGATTCAGTGATGTCGGGTCAGGTAACTGCATGTCTTTGGACTGTAGGAAATCAAAACAGGTATACTAGGCAGGGCTAGGATTCAAACCCATAACCCTGGTGGTGTGAAACAACAGCACTGCCATTGAACTCAAGTGCAATGTGTTTTAATGCCCTATTTCATAGAAAATATGCTACAGTCAAATTTACAAACAGCATTTCTCCCTTCCATATATCCTCCTTTAATACAAGGACTCAAGCTCGAGGGACAATATCTCGAGAGACACTAATTTCATTAATGACCCCCAAGGTACACGATTTCTCCCCCCCACACGCTGATCCCTACTCTGTCCTGGGGGAAACGAGAGGAAGTGAGAACCAGAAGAGCAGGTGAATGTGTCGAGTAATATGGCCAACAGAGCCTCCCTCAGGGGATGTGGAGAATGGAGCGGACTCTGCAGTCTCCATCATTAAATCTCGGTATTTTTATATTTTATATACATATCCAGTGTTTCTCTGTCCGGTAAATGTATCCAGTTTATCTATGTCAATATGTGAATAACAGAAAGGATACGTTTTTTCCTCAAAGAATAGCGTCGTTTGCCTCTATAATAGTAGACAGTTACATTTTTCAGTGTCTGGGACACAAAACTATTTAACTGAATGTGTTTGTTTAGCTATGCTGTGTGAATATAGCTAGACAACTGAGATTCATCATCCTGAATTTTAGAAGTATATAATGAGCCTTATGTCTTTTATTAATAACCCCTTACTACGAGAATCTCCAGGTCACAAATGAGTTTTTGATAGTTAACGGAAACCCAGATATCAAACTTCAAACATCGCTCTCGCACTTGAGCACTTATAGCGTATATGATCTTCGTATAATATAGACTCCACGAGAGGGTGCTAGCATACCACTGGTTGCGTGTAGTACTTCGATATTAACGTTATTTGGACTACAAGAGCCAATGAACAAAACCCTTAAATAGCTATTAAAGTAACAAAGTGATAAAATATTACCTGAACATATGCGTTATAGTAAAATTTCTATTATGAAAATATATTGATTAAATGTAAAATTGTGTTTGATAGTAGGATAGCATGCAAAATACACCGCGAATGCGAATTTCACAGCTACACAGGACTACACACTATATAATTTTCAAATAACACATGAGGAGTTAATCTTAATTGGTCTCTGAAGAAAAGATTCACCCTCCTTCGAGCCGGATTCGAACCAGCGACCTAAGGATATCAGCTTTGCCACTACAGTCCTCCGCTCTACCAACTGAGCTATCGAAGGGGCACGGTTTTGTTTTTCGCTTCTTGACCTGATATAGACAAACTGATTACTCCGTTTAGTTTGCTTTCGTGTTTTCGATTATTACATTGTTACTTAGCACATCTGCATGTTTGAGTTTACAATGGCACATATTAAATGCAGTATTTAACACTTTATATACGTTCTGACGTAAGCAAGTACGTAAGCTTCGGGGAATTTGGTAGAGCGCACTCTTAGCACGCGAGAGGGAGCGGGGTAGATGCCCGCGGGCTTCAGCTGTTTTACCTTTGGAAGCTTGTCGTAAACATTGCTTCTAATATTGTGTCTAATGTTAGAACGAATGAGAGGTACATTACTAGTATGTACTAGTAATCTGAGAAACAAGTTTACCGGCCGTTACTTTTTGCTGCATGCTGCCTGTCAGAAGAAAAATCGAGCCGTGAGTCTTTTGATTAGTTTGTAAAGAGCAAAAGGACACCATACCCCTTTCAAAATTCGATCACGACATACTAGCTACTAAACAGATAAAGTAATCTCAGATTACAGCTCACAGGACGTTATTGATGTTTATGCGGGAGCAGTGACGAGTTTGGATTAATCACCGAAGTGTCAACGTTTTTTTTTTGTAATGCAGTTTTATCATTTGTCTCATAATTCGTTAAATACTCGTAAAAATGGCAATATCTTAAAAATGCTGTTGGGTGAGTTTTTTTTTGCTGTTCATCATGAACGGTTGCACGACAAAAGTAATTCGTGTTTTGGAATAATGCGACTCTGAATCCGACTCAGAGCTGCTCACGCTCCCGCAAGAAAGTTTAAGGCAAATCTTTATTATTCCATTACAAACCTAAAATTGGGTGCATCAGAAGCGCTGAGGCAGTTTTCAAACACCACACGCTATTGACATAGTAACAAAACCATTATAACATACATATCAATACACGTGCATGTCCGTGCAGACTTATCAGCCCCGCAGACTGCTGCAGGCACGCGCTGCCCCGCTCAGAGAAGCCCCGCCCCTTCCTGTGTCGGCGTGACACCAGCTGCTGTTGCCTGTGCTGTTTGCATATATGGTCAAGTGAGCATGGCAACCTTTGACGTACTGGCTTCTAAAAACAGCGTTGACCCTCTAATGCTTGACCACGCTGCAGTGGCAGCTGGGAAGGGAAGCTCATAGGAATCATTCGGATAACTGTTTTGAGAGGGGACAAAAACAGCCTCTTTGTCGAGTCATATCTTTTGGGGGGTGAATCTTTCCCCTCAAAACACACACACACCCCACCCAGGCCTTTGTGCCGTGTGATGAGCGTCTCAGTGGAGAACTTATATACCAAGAAGCAGAGTAGCATGGACAGCCTGGAGAAGCAGCTCATCTGCCCCATTTGCTTGGAAATGTTCACCAAGCCGGTGGTGATCTTGCCCTGCCAGCACAATCTCTGCCGCAAGTGTGCCAGTGACATCTTCCAGGTACGTTCCTAGCAAACGCTTTTCAGCCCCTGCTGATTAATCTCTGAATGTCGGTTCCGATTCCGTTGGTAACATTTTGCATTCTCTGGCATTTAATTAATACGTTTTGCTTGCTCTTTGCGATGATCCTGCTTATTGCGGTGAATATTGTCACCCGTGCAGGAAGTGCGGTTTTGGGTTCAGATTTTCCCACTTTTCCTGTTTCCTGGGGTTTTTTTATTTACTGTTACTGGGCCTCCGTTGCTGTTTCCAGGCCTCAAACCCGTACCTGCCGACCAGAGGGGGAACTACAGTAGCATCAGGGGGCCGGTTCCGCTGCCCGTCCTGTCGGCATGAGGTTGTCTTGGACCGACACGGTGTGTACGGGCTGCAGCGTAACCTGCTGGTGGAGAACATCATTGATATGTACAAGCAAGAGAGCAGCAGGTGAGACACCCCCCTCGAAGCCTAATGGAAGCTGGACAGTCTAACATGAACAGTCATACACATATTCACATTCTATAATTTCACAAACTGCTGTTTACGTGAAGCTGAAATGTCTGTTGAATGGGGAATATTGTCACATGCATCACTGACCTGCCTGTGGGGGGGGGGGGGGCGGCTGGGAAGGCAACAACAGGGACTGTCATCACCGTAATTATTATTGAGAGTTATAATGAGTCATCGCAGCGGAAGCCAACAATATACTCCTGTGTACAAACAACTACAGGGGCTTTAATGGCCACCGAACATATGGGGAGAAACGCTTACAGAAACCGGCCCCGAGTCTGATGTGATCATGGACGGAGCCTCTCAGAGGGAGTGACGTCCACACAGACAATGGCGGCAGCGGGAGGGACTCTGAACGAGATGCAGAGCATTAATCATAGAATTTCAGGCTATTTGTCACGCACAGGGAGAAAGTCCCTTATCTCACTAATACCAGCGTGCCGTGGTCGTCTGCTAAGCCAGACTGGCCATTTCTGTTTGCATTTATATAGCCAAAGAGATATATAAGTGAAGCAGATAACGTATAGCAGGTACATAGCTGTCGGGGGCCTAGTTTATGCTGTCAGGCTGAGCGTCTAGTGATTGACAAGACACATATGTGGGGTAGTTGTGGGCAAAAGCTGTAAAACACCCCTTAAAACCTCTTATTTATACTCAGAAATGCTATAACATTGTCATTAAGTAGACAGACCCAGGCACAATATATAATCAAAAAAATCTACTCTATATCTAATGATAGAGAATGAATAAAATGGTTCTTTCTTATATCTCTGCACTTAAAACTGAATATTTTACTGGAGATTTAGTCTCTTGGGAATGTCTTTCAATATCTGACAGATGTATTATTTATTTATTTGTTGAAAATTTGGTGTCAGAATTCCTGACCGAAGTATATTATTTGCAGATGCAAAAGTGACCAATAACCTGAAAGGATACTGGTTTAGTGCACTGTATGACATTCGGAAAATGTCTTTGGAAAACAAGTATCTGCAGGTGAACGACTAGCCAGGGTGGAGATAAAGCTCTCCTCTCTTTGGACTTTTGGTTGATGTGTATTTTTTATGATCAACCATAAACAAGTCCTACAGCTGCTGGTGACTGGGACCTGGCTAGTAATGTGAATTTCCCCATCATGTGCCCAGAATGTCAGCTGACCATATAAGCGAGAATATCAACAACAACATCTCAAACTTCTCACCTTACGTCCTATGTAAGGTATGACAAATATAATATTATTTTTAAAGTTTACACATTCAGAAAGGTATCTGTAGTCCAGCAATTGAAACAGTAACTACATCTCACTTAAAGAATATCCACTGTTGTTTTTGCATTGTGGTTACTGGATGTGCTCCCTTTGTATTAATCAGCCTGCCTATGTTGAACTTTCTCTGTGCAGGTTGTTCATTCATCAACTAGGCTGTCAAACAGAAGCGTTTGTTGAACTATGAAAGCTTATTTTCCTCCGGAATGTAGAACACAGATTTTAAAGGTGTAAGTGAGACTAACATCTCCATTTCCATGACGGAAAGGCAGAGTTGTTCATTTAATAGCTTGCGTTCATCAGTACTTTGTAGAGTTTATGAAGCCTGTAATATGCAGGTTAATTTATTTAAAGAGGATGATTTTTGGAGCTGCTTAATAAGGGGAAGCACGCCTAGATAACCTGCACCTCATCATTCATTAGGTAAAGGGGAGTTACATTGCCATGCTGGTTTATTATGGTAACTGACTTATTAGTTTCTGTATTCGGGGGGGTGTTGCAGTGTTTGCGTGTGAGTAGACCTACTCAAACTCAAAGGGCAAATCCTGCCGCGGTCCATGGCAGGTACAACTGCTCCTCTCTCGCGCGGTTTTCACTTTACTGTCCATGAAACGGCTGCTGCTTATTGGAGGCTTTGGATTCAGTGGCCAGAGGTCCGGCCCGCCTGAGCATGTGGTAATGCTCTACATTCATAATGCATTATTAACGCGTTCCTGTAACAGTGAGTGCACCTTCATAACGCATTTACAATGCATTCATGCAACATTAATAAGCAGCATTAAAGTATCCCTTAATATGCCTGGTAACAGTTTATTTTGAAGCTCTCATCAATGCTGCATCATGGACACTTCCATAACATACTATAAAGCATCTGTAATGCATTATAATGGTTGGTATAAGAATTAAGGATTCTTTGTGCTGCATTATGAAGGTATCTAAAGTGCATTATAGATGAGAGGTTCTTTGGAGTTTATGATGTAGTATAATACAACACTCTACAATACCTCATGCCTGTCAGTAGAAGTCTCATCATGTGTCTTTAAGCATTGCATTCATAACAAATGCAATAACATGACAACGTTAATATACTTCAGTAACAGACTCTATATGATTATACTGCTCAAGGGTCCAGCAGTGATCATGAGACTTGAAATGGCAACCTTCTGATTACATCACGGGTTCCTAACCCAGAGACCCACACACCAACCATAGGATCTGATTGTTAGGAGATGAGTTAGCCATCCAGATATAAACCAGTTTCAAAAAGCCTTCATTACCCCATTGACTTCCAGTGAGGTTTACTGAATGGCCTCTCCCGTTCCCAGGTTACAAAACTGTTGTGGATTTGGGGCAGTTTTTTTTAGATCAGAAGCTGCCAGAGTCCATCCAGGCACAAGGTGTAAAAGCTCCCTTTAGCTACGGCGATGCTGCAAAGCCTTTGGCCTTTTATTAGCTCACAGACTTGCTGAAAGTGGATGTAACATCAACGAGACCCATGGTGGGCCATGACCTCATAAACAATGGTCCAATGCAAGCAGTCAAACACAAGGCTGACTGATGGAGCAGTAATGGCATCTCTCAATTCATTACAGCATCTGTCGAAACAACAGTGCCAAATTAAAAGTTCAGTTCAATTCAGTTTGACTTGTATAGTGCATTTTCACAGCAGTACATTGTCTCAAAGCACTTTACATAACCCCTGCCCAAAACCCGTCCTCCAGGGGGCAGCAGAGGAACTGTGTTTTAACTGTGTTTGTGAACGTTGGCAGCGGGGGCACCAAGCCCAGTCCGGAGAGGAAGAGTGAGCAACCCTTGTGCGGGGAGCACGAAGAAGAGAGGATTAACATCTACTGTGTGACCTGTGCCACACCCACCTGCTCTCTGTGCAAGGTGTTCGGCTCTCACCAGGACTGTCAGGTGGCACCTCTCAATAGCGTCTACCAGACACAGAAGGTCAGTCTCCCTCACACTCACACACACCAAGACACACTCCTCTCAATAGCGTCTACCAGACACAGAAGGTCAGTCTCCCTCACAC
>JABFEB020000079.1:12964009-12976628 GCA_019775895.2 Stomatorhinus ivindoensis
CTGGTGAGGTGTTCCGGGCATGTCCCACTGGGAGGAGGCCCCGGGGAAGACCCAGGACACGCTGGAGGGACTATGTCCCTCGGCTGGCCTGGGAACGCCTCGGGATTCCCCCAGAGGGGGTGGATGAAGTGGCCGGGGAGAGGGAAGTCTGGGATTCCCTGCTTAGACTGCTGCCCCCGCGACCCGACCTCGGATCCAGCAGAAGATGATGGATGGATGGATGGAAGATGATCATATATGTTTAACATTCCGATGGAGATCTCTGTGAACACTGCAGGTTCGGCTCTTTAGGAAAAGCTCATTATCTTCTGCCAGTGATTAATTTAATCCACGGTTCAGAAATAAACCTGCTTGTTAGAATTACTTTTGAGCATCTCTAGACTCTATTTCTTGTCTCAAGCCCCCCCCCCCCAAAAGAAAATCATTCTAAATCCAATTTGCGAATTTGTCGTTTTATTTCTTGAGGGCTAATTCGCCACCCTATGGTCAAATCGTAGAATCTGCTTGTGAGAAGAATTGTTTTAATGATAAATGTTCATTATCTCATGGTGCATATATATTTAATTTTGTAAGTCCTTTTTAATGTTTATGTTTCAAAATACATTGTCAAATGTGTATTTTCTATGCAAATATAATTTATACTAAATCCCATTAAAATCAATTTCATTAAGAATTCCATGCATCCTTTTCGAAGTATAGTGCTAGGAGAAATGATACGAAATGCAGTGACAATAGTGCAGACTGATCCGAGGATACCGTCTTGGTTAATCATTTGCAGACATCGGTACATTCTTCTGACTGATGTGTCTGATATCATCGGGACAGTGTGTTTTTTATCATTGACGTCCGGAGATAAAAAATCACACGCATGTAAAGAATTTAATGTCACAAAAGGAAGTAACCGCTTCTCTATTATTAGAAAACGGGCACATAGATGCTTTCATATCAAATCTACAACCCCCTGGAAATCAGTTCCCCTCTTAAGCATATACAATGTATGTACGTTCCAGGTGGCAAAATATTAGTCTGTGAAATTCACACACTTTGACAATGGGTCGTTCAGTGGGCAGCACTGCGTGAAACGTATTAAAAGAAGGAATATATTCAAGCAGACCACCATAGTGGCATTTGTGTGTTCAGCAAGGCTTAACGTTTCCCCTAATAAAATTCTACCACGGTCCTCAAATTTTCGCTGCGTAATTTTATTGAATGACCACTGTCAGGCACGGAGCATAAACACAAACGCTGATTTCAAGATGCTTTCTGTTGACTGTATGTTACATCTCTATCCTCTCCCACGTCTGCGGAAACGTGCGCCATTCGCTGTCCCGGTGACCGCCTGAGAATGCGCCCGATGGCCACTAGGGGGCGCCGTCACGCCGTTTTTGGGGCCTTTCCCTGCAGTCGCGTGACTAATTGCGCCGGAACGCGCAGAATAAACTTTTTCGGCGTTTCCTGCCTTGCGTGGAATTTGTCAGTAAGTCTAGTGGGATATATGGTGTCGGCTGTCAGAGGAGACCACCAATCGTACATGCTCGTCTTTAGCTGAACTAATATATCTCTCTAATATCGATTTTTGCCAAGTGCAGTTCATCGGTTTCAGAAGCCTACCCAAGTGAAAAATGTAAGTTGAGTTCCAGCTTCTTTGTCAGTTTGCGGCGTCAAGTAGTAAATCGGATGTGCAATTCTGGCTTTCTTCCATATCTGCACCGAAATATATTTTTACATTTTTGGTTGCTCAAAGTGTTGCTGACGCTGAAAAGTATTCAGCATAAGTCAGTACTTTTGTCTCTTCATGCCAACACCTAAGATAATTTCCGTCTTACAAAGAATGGCTGAACTTTAATCATAATGGGTAATAAAGGAGTTTTGTTGCGAAATGTCGCTCGTATCGTTTTTAACCTGTAATTTGTCCCCGAACTGTAGTCTATTGTCTCGTGTATTTCATTATGTCTGAAAGTTTCTTTTGGTTCCTGAACAAATCTAGTTTAACTTTTTTTTATCTTTTAATTTCAGACCAACTGACGACTTTCGCAGAGCTGACTGCAAAGCTAGCAGTGTGTCGCTTTACAGGCGTGCTTGTTATATCTTTGTACATTTTTATTTAGCGTTTAACATATGGTTTCTCTCAGCAGAAAATAAGTTCATTGGTCATGAACTAAACCAGTTTGAAAATTTGTTTGCTTGAACTGGCTGGATAGCCGATGAATGCCACTCCTGTTCATCCGTTCGTCTGTTTTCCCTTTACTGTAATACTCAACAATGTCATCACTGTCTGTACCGGGGGCGGGGGGCTGTTTGTTTTTTCCTTTTAAAAAAAATCAGATTCTATCAATTTCATGAAACGTATTAAATGAAATATTAAGTTTACATAAGAACAATTAATCTTGCGTTAAGATCATGTTATTTTTTTGCTAATTCTGGATTCTTAATTATTTGTATTGTCCGCGTTATTTTTTTGAACTACAGATAAATGCGAGGACTGAGAACTTGTGTATAGTTATTGCTTAGTTATAGTTTTTGTACAGCATGTTGTGATGACCTTGACATCACAGAGAGTTTTGACTGACCCATGTTCTTGGAAGAGTCTTATTCAGGCGTTTGAGCAGGCTGGGACAAGACTCTGCTTGATTTTTAATTGTGTGTTATTCATACACTGGCAGAGCAGGAAGTTCCACTGCAGTGTCTTTCCAGTTGTTGTGAAATGGCTCTCGGTGAAGGTTTCAGGTTGTGCCTGGTGGGGATATCAGTCTCGTGCCCTGAGAAGAGGCAGGTGTATCTGCATTTGTTAACAGGAGGTTGTGGGTTCCAGTCCTTGAGCCAGGCATGCCTCATGAATCCATTCATTTGTTAATGACCACGTACTCGGTCCAGCTTATGGTTATTCAGAGTTTCCTCAGCACAGTGCGGTACACTGGACAGGAACATGCACATGCACAACATTTCAGAACCATCAGCACTATGTTTTGGGTTTGTGGTTGGAAATTGGAATTCAAACAACCTCCATGTAGAAGCTGCCTGCAACTCAAGACATAAACAAATATAATGTCTCAAAGCCGGTTATGTACCTCTTGGATTACATTTTGCATCCTATTGGGCCCCAGAAATTTTTATACAATTACCTCAATACAGAAATGAAGAGCAGATTTTCTGCAAAAACCAGTCGGACTGTCATGGGACGCTGCTTGTAATTTTGTTGGTTTCTGTCTTCCTAGGCGCGAAAGTACCAGCCTTCTGGCAAATCTGGGACCAGCTGGGACTGGGATCTGAGGAGCTGCCGCAGGTGGGAGTCGAACTTACTGAGGGTCTCATGGAGGGACAGACGACTTGGCCTGACGTCAGCATCCCATGCCACGATGAGCAGAGGGACAAGAAGAAGCGCTACACTGTGAGTAACCTGGACGGGAGGGTTCAGTCTGAGTACTCAGAGTATTCTGAGTACTACACCAAAGCTGGATTCGAACAGTAACTTGTATGATAGCCGTTTGGCTTTAGGTGTGTTTAGGTGTACTATTACAGTGTATAGAGTGTATGCCAGTCAGAGACCGTGGCAGGTTTCACCACCTGGGTCGCCCCTGCTAAGTCAGCACTCAGTCAGGAGATGGTGTCCTCGACGGCTGCCTGTGTCAGCGAATGCTTTGAGTAGTACTGCAGTCAGTGACCACAATGTATTCTTTCTGAACTTATCTCATCGCACTGCTTCTACAATATTACTCTTCTACATACTCACACTTGGTAAGCGTTGCGCATCAAAGCCTTGTATAACTTTCATGGGAGAGTTGGAGCCTGTCTTGCTAATTTGTCCGCAAAACTGAACTTTGTCCTGATTAAAAATTTTTTTTTTCCTAGGTCTACAAAGTGATGGTCAGAGTAGGACGGAGGGAATGGTTTGTGTTCAGGAGATACACAGAATTTGACAAACTTTATAACACGGTAGGTAACGGGATGTCTTCACTGATGCTTATCCAGACATCGCCCCCACAGTAGCTTATACAACGAAACACTTACCTTGTTTCACCAGGAATTCAGACAGAAACCCTCCACCTCTTAGATCACCAAACGTATACTGATGCTTTGCGCCCCCTTGAAGCTAAGTTCCTTTGACTGTGCTCTCAGATTCCACTAAGAATATGGGAGCCTAATACTGACCACTGATCTGCAGACAGATCTCCGCAGCACCCGTGACTTCACTGATATCGCAAACCTCTCTGGAGTATTCACTTGACATATATCACGGAACTAGTTTCATTTAATGTCCCTTTTCATACTGATCCCAGTTCAGATACTGCAGGGCAGACGCTTGGGTAATGAGGTGCGACACCCTGATTGTCTCCCCAAGGCTCTGAGAGGCTGAGCTCCCACACTCTGCACTCTCTCTTCCCAGTTACGGAAGCAGTTTCCCGCACTAAACCTGAGGATCCCGGCCAAGAGGATATTCGGGGACAATTTTGATCCTGGTATGTGTTCCTGGGCAAATTCACACCTGGAGCGCGTCACATACAAATACTATGGAATAGTCAGAACCAGTGTAGTGGTGAAGCAGGAGACACTGAGAACGACCAGCCAGTTAGAGGGCAGAGGCAACATTCTAATGCCAGACGTGACTGTCAGCTTATCAGGCAATGCCTCGAGTCAGAGCGTGACCTTTAATAAGTCAGTGAAGTGCACTGCTAGGAGAGTTCGTAACAGGATCCTACAAGCAAGACTGCAGTCCCATAAAGCCAGGAGGAAGCCCTTCATTAATGAGAAATGAAGAAGAACCAGGGCGGAGTCTGCAGAAAATAAAAAATTGAATTATAGTCAAACACCCATAAATTGAGAAATGAGTGAAACTGAAAATTTTGCTGTGGTCTCTTAATTTTTTGTAGAGCTGTACATTTATTATTATTATTTATTTATTATTATTATTATTATTATTAGATTGGATCTTTTCAGTAATTTTACATCCAAAATAGTTTGTCTGTTATCTATTTTAATCTTATGATATAAGTGTGTGTGGTAGCCAGTTTAATCCAGATGTAAGGAGCGAGCTGTCTTGTCGCCAATGCCCTTTGACAGAGTTTATAAAGCAGAGGAGGAATGGACTGCATGAATTCATTCAGAGCATCGTCTCCCACCCTCAGCTTTGTACCCAGTGAGTATCTTGAAGAACCTAAAGCTCTCCCTCGCACAACATGGTGGGTAAACGGTCCACAAAGCTGACAGTGAGCACTGTGTACAAGCCCGTAATTAACCCAACACTCCAAACAAACATTACTTGCTGTAATTATACTGTAATACTATAGTAGGTAGAATTTTGCATCATTTGGTTATATGACCCGTCCTGGGAGCTCTGGTGTTGTTCTCTGGTGTTGTTCTCTGGTGTGACAGTTAACCTCCTGGTTCCAGCCCAGAAGTCAGAGCCTTCCTCCAGATGGATAAACCCAAACACTTCTCCGATGGCTCTGAGGATGATGATGATAAGGTACGGTGTGCCGACCTCCAGGTGGCTCTCTCAAGCCTCGGAGATGTCACACTGAGCCGGGCTGTCGTGTGTCTTACAGAGTAGCTCCCCCAGAGATGTCAATCTGGGTCCCTCTGCCAATCCACAGTGAGTTCATCCCTCTTACCTCCTTTTTGCCAATATGGACACGAATTGGCAGTCTAGACTAGTGACTGGCTGTTGTATCCATTGTCACAAATGTATCAATTTTACCCCCCTTCATATTGTGAATAGGAGGAAAAAGCATCTCCCCCTGTTTTTTTTCCATTTACTGATGGCATATGAAGAATTAGTGGGAAAGTATCTGACATTTTATTCCAGGTTTTTCCACTTCTGAGTAAAGAAAAATGTAATTATCTGTTCTGAACTTTATAGCGCCAAACCGACAGACTTTGACTTTCTGACAGTGATTGGGAAGGGCAGTTTTGGCAAGGTACGTCCTGAAGGAAGCTCTCCAGGCGGTGGGCCTCCACTCTACGTGTGTGTGCTCCGGGCAGCCGCTCTGTGCGATGGATGGATGGATGGAGGGAAGGGGGGGGGGGGAAGGGGAGGGTTCCAGAGGAAACTTTGACCTGTAACATACCTGCACTTCAGTTTTGCTAGTTGACCAGTTGCCCGTTTCAGAAGATGTTTGAGTCAGTGTTCCGCTTTTCGTTCTTTTGGACCCGGCCGTCAGGATCTTGTTGTTCTCCCGATACGCAGGTTCTCCTTGCCAAGCGGAAGCTGGACGGGAGGTATCACGCCGTCAAAGTCCTGCAGAAACGAATCATAGTGAACAGGAGGGAGGTGAGGGACAGGTGCTCCGCGACGTTTGATGGCGTTGGTGTACGTTCTGCTTCTCTGCTGTCTCACCCCTTCCCCGTGTTCTCCGGCGTTGCGACCCAGCAAAAGCACATCATGGCCGAGCGGAATGTGCTTCTGAAGAGCTTCCAGCACCCCTTCCTGGTCAGTCTGCACTATTCCTTCCAGACCACAGACAAGCTCTATTTCGTGTTGGACTTCGTCAATGGTGGAGAGGTGAACACCGGCTTTTAGCTGGCTGACTGCCCAAGATCATTGACTTGTATGTAACGACATATATCAATACTGAGCAAAATCTGTGAGCTCATTTTCCGTAGGGACTTTGCCAACTGGCATCTTAGTAGACGCCTAAAAATGATAGAAGCTGAGGTATTATTATTATTATTATTATTATTATTATGTTTGGTATATTAGTGCACTTATACTGGTATTAATTTTCTCATTCTAGCTGTTCTTTCACCTCCAAAGAGAGCGGACTTTCCCAGAACCTCGAGCCAGGTTCTATGTAGCGGAAATGGGATGTGCTCTGGGCTACTTGCATTCATTGAATATTGTTTACAGGTAGGTGACATTATTTAAATGTCCCTTGTCGGATCTAAGAGCCTCTGGGTTGCCGCGTCCCAGTCACCCCTTCGGAGTCTGAAGGGCAGTTAGTGAGGCCGATGTTTCCTGGTCTGCAAAGTGAATTGGACAGTGGGTGGCGGCTCCCAATGTCATCAGAGGCAAAATAAGTGCTTGCATAAAGTCTCAGGGGCAGCTGATCCATTATAAGGCACCACTTGACAGAGCAGTATGTTCCTAATTTAGCTTTGACGGTTGTTTTAACGCTTTCTAAAAAGCCTTTCTCAAGTTCAAAGTATTTTGTTGTTTGGTGAAGAGAACATCCCGCTTGTGTTAAGGAAATACAGATTATAAGATTCAAAATATTTTTTTTTTAGTGAAATATGAAAACATATTGTGAAATGTTTGCATACAACTGCCAATCTTTTGTTTATAGGGATTTGAAACCAGAAAATATTCTCCTGGACTTTGAAGTAAGTGAAGTGTTGATTGTTTTTTGTCTGGAGAGTGTGACTTTGAATTAACATGTGGAAAACAGTTATCTAATACAGATATTAGTTTTCTGTATTTCTTAACATTTTTTGCTTGTGCAAATGTTTGTATAATTTTACACGTTAGATGCAAATTTAAACAGGATTCAGAAAAGCGAACAAGGTCATGGCTTTTGCCGTTTCTTACATTAGGTAATACATTTTTTGCTTTGCGACTTACAAGACATGCCATGATGACGGTGATAGAACTGTATGCTTGAATAGAAAATATGTCCTTTTACTTGAATTCCGCAGCAGTATTAATGATATTTTAGAAAAGCGGTATGATCGTGGTGTAATCTGGGACGACGATACCATCAGAGGAATACAGCAATCTTCGAATTTTAACAAGGATCACGCCCTGACGAACGTGACGAGAATCAGCGCCCGACACGAGCTCCCGGCCAGCATTCCCGAGTGACAAAGGCTCCTTTAAACCCGCGGATAATGAGCGCTCTGTGCCTGAAATGTCTCTGTGTTGCTGTTTTTCAAAGGGGCATGTTGTGTTGACTGATTTTGGACTGTGCAAAGAGGGTATTTCCCGCGATGAGACCACAAACACTTTCTGTGGCACCCCGGAGGTGAGAGATCTGTCCGGAATCATCATCGGTAAATCGGGGGGGTGCTTTACTTGAGGGCTGCTGATTTCCTCACCATAGAACCCAGTACAATGCGGGAGTCCAACAGGGAGGCAGGGCTGTTCAGACAGAATGATGTCCGTGTTTCTGAAGCTCGCGTGATCACGTGTGTGAATCCCCCCCCCCCCCGCAGTACCTGGCCCCCGAAGTACTGAAGAAACAGGCCTATGACAGCACAGTGGACTGGTGGGGTCTGGGCTCTGTGCTCTACGAGATGCTTTTTGGCCTGGTAAGCAGTAACCCCCCCCCCCCAATGTTTACACATTCAGGTGAGTTTCCCCTATTGTCAGAGTTACTTGCATGCAAAGGGTGAACACATCTTAATGTGTGAAATTTTTATGGAACTATTTCATGTTTAAGTGCTGAGACAAGGCAGCACTGTTATCCACATTCAGTCAAGATGTCCTTCCGTGTAGCACGATTTCACAGCCGGGCTGCTGCTATTAAACATTAACTTCAAGAGTTAATATTTTCAGTTGAATGATAATAATTTAATTTGCAGTCTAGGATAGAGGCCCCTGGAGAGAAGTAAATTCTAGTGTTAATAAACGGTGTGTGTGTGTGTGTGTGTGTGTGTGAAGCCCCCCTTCTACAGCAGGGACACCCAAGAGATGTATGAGAACATCCTTCATAAGCCAGTTCCTGTCCACCAGGGGGCATCTTCCACTGCTTCATCAATCCTGCAAGGACTTCTGGAGAAGGACTGCGGGCTTAGGCTGGGTGCTGCTGGAGACTTCGTGAGTAAGGTTCAGTGTAGAGAGGCACAGAGAACCGGTGGGAGGCCGTGCTGCCGCTCTGTCACTGTGTGTGCACCAGTGATGACCAAATGAAGCTTCATGAACCATTTGCTGTATTTTCTAACACCACTAGATGGTGCCCTCCGTTCCAAAAAAAAGCTCAAAGCATGGCGCAATGCAAACAAAGAGCACCATCTAGTGGTGGTAGAAAATACAGCAAATGGTTCATGAAACCTCATTTAGCCGTCACTAGTGTGCACTGCTAACATGTCCTTCCTCTGTGACATGTGGACCTGAAGGAAACCCACCTGGCTTCAGTGCACAAGCGCTGCATTCTCAGTCCTCTGGGTTAATAACAGACGGAACCCAAATTGATCATTTTCTTTATCTGTCTATTTTGTTGTATGTTTATGAGGGTTTTTTCTGTTTTAGAATGAGATTCAGAAACACCCCTTCTTTTCTTCAATAAGTTGGGAGGACCTGGAGCAGAAAAAAATTCCACCACCGTTCAAACCCAACGTGGTACGTAGTAGTTTTTGATTAAAGGTTGATTTTTGGCTAAAGATTGTTGCAGATAGATAAACTTTTGTTTACTATCAAATTTATCTTTTCTCCAGTTAGTAGTGGAGTGTCTATCTAGTCTGTGAGTAATTTTTGATATGAATTTTTTAATATGTTTATCGAGCTAACTCTGACTTTACCTTCCAGAACTCTCCGTGTGACATAAACAACTTTGATCCAGAATTTACAGATGAGACCGTTCCCAATTCCATTTGCTATTCTGGGGAACAATCTGTGGTCAATGCCAGTGTTCTGGAACCCGATGATGCGTTTCTGGGGTTTTCGTATGCTCCCCCTTCAGATGACTCCTTCCTTTAAAAGTTTCAAACGGGATCTACAAATGGCTCAAGTGACAAACACTGTTTTAAAAAAAGGGAAGTGCTATTTTCCTGGGGTCAGACCTAGTTCTACAACAAGCCAAAATATTTGTATATTCAAAAATCCAGAAAATTCATTTGGGGAAGTGCATCACTGCTGGGTCGTAAGCAGAAGTGTTTGCTGTGGAAGGTGAATCTGTCACCAGGTCTCAGTGTTTTTCTACAGCTGGCGATTAAAGAGAAACAGGAAGCAGAGGGAAAAAAGAGGGAAGGATCCAGACGCCAGAGTCGAAACCTGATCAAACAGTCACTCACCACAAAACACCCTTTTTGTACTAAGTCTTAATGTTTCTGTGTTTCGTTGAGACCAGCAAACACCTGACGGCGACCAAGTCTTGTGCATAGTACTGTAAATAAGATGTAATTATGTGTCATTTAATTGTAACTCCAAATTATGCTAGAGGTTATTGGAGCTGTTTCTTTAAAGCTAACTGAACTATACTCAGAGCTCCACTATAAATAAAACATTTTTAATGGCTATTGGCCCACCCGTTTGCCGTATTTGTGTCCCATAGATTGTGTTAGTGTTGATCACCTGCTAACCTGTGCTGAGCGCTGGGTTCATTTTACGCATTACCTGTGACGTGGCTCGGTGTAGCAATTTGTTGATCACGTGACACAAATGAGGCACCGTTTACCAATGTACAGTCTTTGTGAAATGTAGTGGGTAATTAAACATATAATAATTATTATTATTAATAATTGATTATGGTCATTGTCTTTTTAATCCTGGGACTAACTTAAGCATCGTGTAGGAGGGCTGTGGACTTAATGCCAACTGGGACTTTCTTATTTACCTTATGCAGATGCTGGTTTCTGTTTTTACATTTCTTTGGTTTCTGGAAGTTAGTGTTCTGAAACCGTCAATAGTTTTCATGCACGTCATATATAGTAAAGTCTAACCAAATGCTACTAGATTGTGTTTTAATGAAAACCAACAGGCCAATTGCTTTTTAAAAGAATCTAAAGGGTTTTGAACAGAGTAGCTTTAGATGTCAGTGAACAACACTTATTCCCAACAGACTTTCCAGGATAGGGACTGTTTATTAAACGTGATTAAAGATGACGTCATCCTGTGTGGGACTGTGCTTCACTGATGCCTCACACCTGCGGGGTTGAGGTTCGAGTGCCAGCCTTGCTGTGTGTGTAGAGTTTGCATCTGCTCCTCACCTTCTGTGATTTTCATTCAGAAACACTAACCCTTCACCCTCTGTTGGGTGAGTGGTTAGAAGACAGAAGAAGAGAAGGGTTACGATGATTCCAAGGGCCCCCTAATTGGATTGGTGTGGGTTGGGAGGACACTATCTCTAGCAGTGCCTTTGATTATGGGAGTAGGGAAGGGAAAATAAAGGTGTAAAGACTACCAAAATGATGTAAAGACTACCAAAACGATGGAAAGACTACCAAAACGAGGGAAAGACTACCAAAACTATGGAAAGATTACCAAAACGATCGAAAGATTACCAAAACGATCTAAAGACTACCAAAACGATGGAAAGACTACCAAAACGATCTAAAGACTACCAAAACGATGGAAAGACTACCAAAGCGATGGAAAATAAAAACGAAAAAGGAGAAGCAACCAGGCTGACAAAGTATTGAAGATCTCATGGTTTGCAGCCAAAAATTAAAACGGACATTGATGGGAACTCGTTGAAATCTTCAGCAGATGAGGGTGCGCTGAGTGACACTGTCAGCCATGATTCTCAGCTCTGTGTTTGATGCATTAATTTTAATTTTATTTTGCACATTGTTTCTCAGCTGGTATAGCCTCAGGATACACAATTTTTCTTGGTCATTAAGTCACACGCCCAGTGAAAGCTGTTCAGCTACCAACGTGCTTAGAGAGTCAGTACATGTATATGACGATAGAAGAAAGATCTAATTATTGAGTCAGTCTGACTAAAACCGGTAAAGTGTAAACATGTTAGTCCGACTGAAATTGTACTAAATGGACTTTCTAAGTCGCACTAAGACTCCCAGATAATGTGAATGGAAGTCGATTTATTCCTGCTTGTATACGGTCAGGGGCGGCATGGTGGTGCAGTGGTTAGAGGTAGGTTTGGTCCCCGGGTGTCTTTCTGTGTGCAGTGTGCAGGTTCTCCCCATGCATGTGTGGGGTTCCTCCAGGTGCTCCCGTTTCCTCACACAGTCCAAAGACCTGCAGATTAGGTCAACTGGCTCCTCTAAACTGCCCATAGGTGTGAGTGTATGTGGCTGTCTGTCTGTGTTGGCCCTGTGGTGGACTGGCGACCTGCCCAGGGTGTACCCCGCCTCTCCCCCGATGATCTTGGGATTGCCATCCCCTTGACCCAGATCGATAAAGCGGTATAGATAATGGATGGATGGATGTATACGTTCAATCAGACTCAAACTGGCTGAGGCGCTCTGCACATACACTGCAGGTTCCCCCTCTGGGCTTTGGCCCAGAAGTAGCAGCAGAAGCTGGTACACAGAAGTGGAGCATAGCAGAGGTCGCGGTGTTGGCACACTCTAGGACTATCCAGGGGTGTCGTCTGCTTTCGGATAACGCCATAGCCACAAGGGGTAGGGTGCATCTTCTTTGTAAATGTACAAAACGGTCCTTCCGCAGTCCACAAACATGCATTTATGCGCATTGTCTCTAAAAATCTGATAATAAATATGAAAATCAAAATGATTGCCTATCATAATGTATGCATGAAAACAAATGATACATGC
Organism: Stomatorhinus ivindoensis; assembly: GCA_019775895.2. NCBI lineage: Eukaryota > Metazoa > Chordata > Actinopteri > Osteoglossiformes > Mormyridae > Stomatorhinus > Stomatorhinus ivindoensis. The sequence goes on from JABFEB020000079.1 coordinate 12,976,397, forward strand.
CTGTATAGTATATAACAACATACATGCCTGTATAGTATATAACAACATACATGCATGTATAGTATATAACAACATACATGCATATATAATATATAACAATATGCATGCACTATATAGTCAATAGTATTGGGACACTTGGCCATTACACCCACAGAAACTTTGATGACATCACATCCTAAATCCACAGGCATCGATATGGAGCTGGTCCCCCCTTTGCAGCTATAGCAGCTGC
>JABFEB020000079.1:13006363-13016519 GCA_019775895.2 Stomatorhinus ivindoensis
CCAGTGCAGTAAAGGTAACTTCAGTGCAGTAAAGGTGGTAACTCCAGTGCAGTAAAGGTAACTCCAGTGCAGTAAAGGTAACTTCAGTACAGTAAAGGTAACTTCAGTGCAGTTACTGTTTGATAGACCCTCATTGTGTGCATGCTTTCAGCAGATCTGGAGAAAGATGTTGCCAAGGCGACCGAGGAGAAACCAGGGAGGGGTCCCCGCAGTCCCCTGACCAGTTTGCTCTTGCCACCCCCCCTCGCCCTCCAGAATTTGCCCCTGTCAGAACAGTTGTCCAAGCTGACGAGCCCCCTGCCCATTCTGGGAAACAAGCCCACCTCCCTGCTCCTAGGGCCCCTGCACATGCCCTCCGGCAGCAGCAGCAGAGCGAGAACCCCGAGCGGGGGCCTGGTCCTGCCCCCACTCACGCCCGCCGGCCACCTCAACCAGGGCGCAAGTCCAGATGCATTTCTGCAGAAGAGTAGGACTCTCACACCCACCAGTCACTCAGGGTGGGGCAGAACTCTGGGGTCAACCAGTCAGATTCCGCGAAGCAGACCGACCACACCCACAAATCAGGCTGGGTGGAGCAGACCTACCACACCCCCTAAACAATCTGTATGGGGTATTCCTGCCACACCCCCTAAACAATCTGGGTGGGACATTCCTACCACACCCCTCAAACAAGCGGGATGGGACGTTCTTACCACACCCCTCAAACACACTGGATGGAACATTCCTAGCACACCTACCAGTCAAGGCGGGTGGAACATTCCAATGACACCCACCAAGCAATCTGGATGGAGTGTACCTAACACACCCACCAAACATGCTGGGTGGAGCATGTCAAGCACACCCACCAAGCAATCTGGATGGAGTGTACCCAACACACCTACTAAACAAGCTGGGTGGAGTATATCAAACACACCTACTAAACAAGTTGGGTGGAGCCTTCCTACAGCACCCTCGAAACATGTTGGATGGAGCATTCCTAGTACACCCACCAATCACGGTGGGTGGAGCATACCTACTACTCCCACCGATAAGTCTGGGAGGAGCCGGTCAGTCACACCTACCAATCAAGCTGGGCGGAGCCGATCTGTGACACCAACCAATCAGACTGGGAGAAGCAGATCGGTCACACCAACCAATCAGACTGGGAGGAGAGGCTCCATCACACCAACCAATCAGACTGGGAGGAGAGGCTCCATCACACCAACCAATCAGACTGGGAGGAACAGATGTGTTACACCCAGTGATCTAACCGGCCTGATTACTCCAGCGGGTACCAACAATGAGATCTTATGGCCGACTGACAGTCCAAACTCCGTTCTTTCAGAGGTAATTAGTGGAACCCTCAATATTGCATAATGTCTTTGGAGGAAATAATTTGGCAATTAATACATTTTTTGAAATATACTATAAGTAAACAAATAGTAAACACTGAGTATGTCTTTATCAAGGATACGCTTGCTATGATTGGTGATGATGAACATCTGTAGGATTAAGCTTCCTGACTGAGTGCCATCAGAAACCTGACGGGCAGGGGTGTCAAACCCCAGTCCTGGCGGGCCGGAGCCCAGTGAAGGTTAGGGTGCTTTTCCACAGCACCAGGTCACGTGCTTTCAATACTTCCATAAAGTACCAAAAGTGTGGTACTTCTTTTGTGTCGGTTTTCCACTGGTGTAAGAACTGGTACCAGCACCAATTGACATCATCAGTGACTGCCCCTGACTGACATCATCACAAAGTGCAGCATGGTATTTCTTTAGCTGAATTCAAAGATGTTATCATGATCCTTCACTTTTCTGTAGTCCTGCTTAAGTTTTTTGATTTTCAACCGTCATTGTTTGGTGTTTTGCGTCTTCCAAGCAGCTTGCTATTATGGCAAATACTTTTTTATTTCGAGTCGTGTCATCCAAATCCCGCTGGATCTGTTCATCCGACCATATGGCGATTAAAGCCTGTGTTTCCTCATTTGTCTATCCATCCGTTTCACTTTTTTATATTTTTGTTTCTACTGCTTTTTATTTAGTTTCTCGTTGTTTGCTGTGTGTTTCAAAAGACGTTGGTTGTACTTTTTGTGTCAGCGGCAGGTTATTTGCATAACCAATCGACAGCAAATACTTTTGTACGTGCCATCCCAAAGTAGCAAAGAGCTACCTCAGCTGGTTTGGCACTTTCGGTACTGGTTCTCGACGGGAAGTCAATGGAAACGCCAAAGTACCAAAAGTACCATACTGAAAGTACTGAACTTTGTGCGGTGGAAAAGCGCCTTTAGTTCTTTCCCTGATCCATCACAAATGATTCAGCTCAGGTGGTGTGTGGTAATTAGCACAAGGAGTTGAATCAGGTGTGTTAAATGAGGGGAGACACAAAAATGTGCAGGGCTCTGGCCCCCCAGGACTGGAGTCTGACACCCGTGGTCTAGGGTCAGGTCTAAATGGTCCTAGGTGGGAGGTTCATATGGATGTTTTTTCCCTAAATGACCCACAGTGTGTATATATGTGTGAGCTATATGATCAGCAGCCCATAACATAAACTCTCTGCTGACCGAGAGCGGATGCAGGCTTGTTATGCTGTGATGGACGTAGTACAGGTCCATATAGATGGGACAGTTTACGGAATCTTGAAAGACAAGCTGGGAGAGTTTGCTTTTAGTGATTTTATATTTATTTCTGATACCGTTGGAACAAAATTCCGGCATCCTGGAAATTTCAAGAAATTTATTCTAATTCCAAAGTCATTGGGTTGTGCCGTGCTGTTTTCTAGACACTCTTTCCAGTGTTAACCCAAAGACAGTCTTCCCAAAACGGTCTCTGGGATATTTTCTCCCCGTGACGGCCGAGAGCGCCATGTAAAAACTGGATCCCCCCCCCATGCTGCCCCCCTACAGGCTGAATTCTACCAGCAGCTACAGGCCATGAAGCAGCCCTGGATTTTGCCCAGTGACACGGAGAGCGAGGACGGCGTGACGGGCCCCGGACCAGCGTGAGTATGTGCGCTCGACCTCCAGACTCACACAGACGGCCCTCCTGGGTTTTACACAGCGGGTGACACTGTCAACTCTCAGCTCCCAAGACGCAGGGTTTGAATCACTGATGTCTCTGTTTTTCTCATTCCCTGTGGAAATGTTCCATGTTTGTGTAAAACTGGGCCCTTTAAAAAAGTCAGGGAGGTGAATTTCTACATCGAAATGTGTTTGCAGGTGTACGTGCAAAACAGGTTTGGAAACCATCAGTATTGGCTTGGAAACATGGAATACTGAAACTTACAAAAGGCATTTTGAAGTTTGTGACGTACATGAATAATTAAATACTTGAAATAGACATTTGCCTGACAGCAGGCGGAATATTTATTCTATGTTTCATTTATCAGACTAAAACAGGGAAACAGGTTTTGTGGGTCGACATCTGAAGTGTTATTTTTACGTTTTTTCCAGTGCAGACAGACGGCAGGTTTGCAGTGCATTTTGAAGATTACAAGGTTTATAGAAAAACCGTTATTGAGTTTCTGTTTCATTCCATTTCTGACTGGTTTATATTAAAATATAAACAGAAAAATATTTGCAGGGTAAATTCTTTCCTGCTAGGAAGTCTCAGTCTTATTTATGTGTATAAAAATACATTTGCTTTTTTTGGGGATTTATATAATTATGTATACATTTTTTGCTATGCAAATAGTCTTATTGAGAGTTAATATTTGAACCACTTAAATGTTTGCATAAATGTTTAACCAAACAGAAACACATATTTGCATTTTTGGCATACAGCACTTCTCTGGGTAGCAGTCAGGGATGGCGGTAACTGGATTTGCAGATTCCCTCTCCTTCTGTCTCAGGTGAGGCTCTTCCATTTCACAAGCCCATGAACCCAGAGTCCGATTTCACAGAGACGCCTGTAGCCGAGAGCGACGGCTGCCCGAAATCCCTGGGACGGCCGCAGCTTCAGTAGCATTAAACGCTGAGTGTCCTCCGAAGCAGACGTGCCCAGATTCCCTCAGAAAATGGGACTGGTGGGGTCTGAATGTGCACTTTGAAGATGAATCGGACTCCCAGAGCTTATGAAGTCCCTTAAACCTGATCTATAAAACGCCATTGGACTTGCTGAGACTGGCCCAGAGGTGTCATTGCTATTTCAGCCATCTATCCCCTGCTGAAGCAGGCGCCTCTCCTCTTGCTGTCACACCATTTGGGTGTTTAACATTTTTATCCCCTCTACAGGAAACCGGAGGCCTGAGGACCAACTGATCCACAAACTCCACTGTGAGCCGCCGAGCATGTTAAGCTCGCAGATCAGGGGACAAAGCATGGTTTTATTTACTACAATAAAATTAAAAAAGGAAATTGTTTTCTGTTGTTTCTCCTCTCCAGTGCTTTTCATGAAATACACACATTTTATATCTTTAATATCATACACTATATTTGTCATATATAAACAGACTCAATCATACATGTTAAATGGTCATTACTAATGCACCGATGCAGTGATTTCTGTATCTATGCAGACATGATTTTTCTGCTTCCATTAATGCAAATTCCAGTGCAGGAACAATAAAATGTCTGAGAACTGAACAGTTGTCGGGGGTCCCTGGCTGAACTATGGCCCAGGCTATCTGCAGTGCATTTGTGCACTGCACACCAATAAGATGAAGTATGGCCCAGGCTATCTGCAGTGCATTTGTGCACTGCACACCAATAAGATGAAGTATGGCCCAGGCTATCTGCAGTGCATTTGTGCACTGCACACCAATAAGATGAAGTATGGCCCAGGCTATCTGCAGGCCTGAAGATGGACGCTCTCTGGAAATGACGTGGATTGCTGCAGAAGCTGCTGAAGCCGTCACAAGTTGCTCCTCCACCTGCAGTTTTTGGACGCGCCGCTCACTGTGTGGAGGAGAGGAGTCAGGAGAACATTCTGGATGTGGAGATTGGACACACACTCTATAAACCACACATTTAAATCCATGCTTATGTTGGTTCACAGGGGGCGGAGCCTAACATGCTATAAACAACCCATCCATCCTCCAACCTCTTAATCTGGATGAATTTAGATGGAGGTATAAAGCGTACATCCACCTAAGTCCATCCTCAGGATGGACCAGCACATAACACATTGCATATGAACACATGAATGCCTGTAAACTAACTAATTAACCCTATAAACTGCTCCTTAAATTGCCACAGAGACCAAGGCTTCACTCACCACGGCCAACCTTGCCCTCCTTCTCCATCTTATTTAGGTGATGCAGTAGGTTCACCTCGGCCGCCCCGTGTAGATGTGGAGGCGTCTCCTGAGAGAGAGGGAGAGAGACAGAGGATGGAGGAACAATGGCTCCGTCAGTCCCTCATTACCAGGCTCTGCAGTGCTTGTGCTTATGAGTGTTTATGCTGACGCACACAATCACAGAAAGTGACAATCACCAAAGGCTTTACTGTTCACTATCCGCAGACAATCTGCTCAATTTATATCTTTCAACATACATCTGTCCTTGGTACAGTAGGGGGTCATGCCTTTGTTGACATTAAAATATGGATTTATAAAGCCTGGTTATGCCTTGAGAATAATGATTATAAATGATCTTCAATTAAACTCCGTAATGGCTGCCTTAGAGCCACCAGGATATTGCACTGTTCCATCAAGCTGAAGTCGGCACGAAAAGCCAGCAGCTCATAGATTCCAAAGGCAATAAGCTATTATTAATTAAGCAGATTGCAGAGCAGCGTTTTCAATGCAGAGGTACTGTGTGGATGAGCTGCGTGTGGAAAGGGCGGCGCTCCCTGTGCATGGGCACCTTATAGACCAGCTTGACAAGCTCAGTGGCGGTAAAAGCTTTGCCGGCCTCCGTACTCAGGGCAGCCAGAATCTGCTGCTCACGGAGCTGCCGGTGCGTGATGTACTGCTGGATCTTACCGGCAGCATCCAGGACCACGGGGCCGTGACCTGGACACAGGAGCGGAAACACACACAGACGGTCAGTCAGCCTGACAGCTACACACAGAGCAGAATCGGGATCGCTGCATGTACCAGGGATTCGTACATTCACAGACAACATATAAGAACAAAGAGCATAAATTAAGAAATATAAATAAACAGAAATAAAATGACTGTGCCCTGTGATGGGTTGGCGCCCCATCCTGGGTCCTTCCCTGCCTCTTGCCTGTAGACAACCCCCCCAACTCTGAATAGGACAGGCGGTTTCAGAAGATGGATGGGTGGAAAAAAAGTCATAGAATGAAGGAACAAAGGAAATGAAGGAAAAGTATGGAAAAGTATGAAAATATATGGTGTCCAGCAGATGAAAAAAGATTTACAAAAATTGGGGGGGTGACAGAGGCAGGGACTTGTCAGCGGGGGGTCAGGGGACTTGAGTTCAATTGCTTAAGGGAAGAAGCTGTTTTTGTAGCATGTGTATATATCCGTGACCACATGAGCACATGGAAAGTCTGTCTCACACACACACACACACACACACACACACACACACACACACACACGTCCTGTACACAGCAGCCTGATCCACCGTGACACAGGGTATCTAACCTGGGTAGATGAGGTCAGCCTTGCAGGTAAGCAGTCGCTGCAGTGACTTCATGTACAGGAACAGATCCTCAAACACAGCCGTACCCTCACCCAGAATGCAGTCTCCAGAAAAAATAGCCCCCTCTTCCTCCAGCATTAGGGCCATGTGGTCATCTGTGTGCCCAGGAGTGAAGAGGATCCTGTGGGAGAACGAGACCCGAGTGTCAGGCCTCCAACCTGCAGCACCTCCAGGCAGGCATCTACCGGGCACTGAGTAGAGACTCACCTGAGGGTGGCTCCCTCTGTTTCTATAACATCCCCGTCCTTCAGATAGGTGTATCTCCTCTCATTGCCAAGTGGTTCCTCCATGAAGGGTGTGCGGGGAAGCTTGCTAATGCGCATGTCGGAATCTGCACGGGTTCAAAAAAGAAATGTATACACAAGCGGCCAATATTGTGTAAACACTTCCAATGTGCTCCAGTATTTAATCGTCCAATGTATGATATTCGGCTTGCCGGCTCACCTCTGGCAAACTCCCTGCAGATGTCGGCGACCCCCCCCGTATGGTCGTGGTGCCAGTGAGTGACCACGATCTCCTGGATGGCCGCGTCAGCCTGAGTCAGCGCCTGCTGCAGGCAGCACAGGTACTCCGGCACGGCGGCGTCGCCCGCGTCTATCAGGACGCGTCTGAGCAGGACGGGAACGCGCAATGAACGCAGGGGCTCCACGCAAAGACATACCTCTGCACGGAGGGGTAAGATGGCTGCGATCTGGCAGACATTACGCCTAGATCTTGAAAGAGGTCCTGCGATCTAACGTGCAAGCCATGCTGTAGCAAAGTCGCACTTTGACCTCGTAAGAAAAGCAAACAGGCGTTAGCCTGGATTAGCCAAGTTAGCGAGTTTCAGGAATTAGCTCAAAAACAATTATATGTGTGCCGGGTGCACCCCCGGGTTCCCCCCACGTCGGTATTAAAAATGCATACAGCAGATAAACATTTCCTTTAAAACAAATGACTTCCTTACTACACAGCTATCGGAAATGCCAGCTGATCGTGTACCTCTTCCCCGTCCCCACCAAATACGTGTTGGTCCCCTGGAGTGTCATGGGCCCGGGGTTGCAGCCTAAGACCCGCACCACCCGGGAAGACAGCTGCTCTATCCGAGGAATGAAGCTGCTCATTTTCAGCCGTCGTCCGACAGAAATGGACAGTATGGGCGATCACAGCATGAAAAATGACAGGTTTGCGATGATGCACTAGCGCCGCCCAGTGGCCACCAACGTGACCCGCTTACAATTACACAAGGAAAGGGAAGTTCAGTCACGTTTTCTGCGACACGTCTGTTCCAATATCAGTTTATTAATAAAATGCGCCGCTTTAATTTAATAAACACGATTCGTTTTGGAGATTTCCGTTACATTTATTTGTATCACAACTGAGAAAGGTGCATGAAATTACAGAAACGATGAAGGACTGTGACTCCAAGACCAAACATATTACTTGCACTGACATGAAGTTTCACAAGATACGTTAACATTAAAATTGCAACACCGTATTCGCAAACACAACATTGTCCAATTTAAATACGTATGGATGTGTTTTACTGTATCATTGCGATACTCTTGTGATCGCTGTCTTGTGACGTCACATCCGATTTGTCGCACGCTCTGCGTGTGCGACGTCATTTCTTTTCATCACAGCCTTCACCAAGGGCCCCCACCGCCTAGATTTAGAAACATTATTCTTAGCGGGGCCATCACGGAAATGCTGCGGTCCATCTGATTCTTCCGCCTCCGAGACGATCTCCATTTTCTGGATGATCAGCTTTAGAAGGCTGTGCTGATTCTCCAACACCCGTGACATTTGCTTTAGCCTAGAAAACACGAACATTTCCCACAGTGAACACCAGGGGGTGCTCGAAACTCGCGTGAACCGAAGGGCTTGGTTACGGTCACCAAAGAATCCCTCACCTGTTCTTCTGCTTATTTAACTCCTGTTCCACGGGGTTTAGCTGACAGCGGGATATGCTCACAGGAGTATGGGCCTCACTGTATTTCCCCCACAACCAGAAAGCTTTGTTCTGTTTAAAGAAATTGCATTATTTCCCGACCATAAAAATGTTAATGGTACATATGATGGTATCAGTTTGGCTTATTAGGTAAGAATTCAGCTGAGATACATTGATGTGATATCCTAGTAAAGGTCTACAATGGCATCAGTTCAGTTCAGTCTCAGTATTTCGGTTACATGCCTTTACTTTGCATGTTCTGTTTGGGTATACTATTGTCGAGTTCTTGTCAACACGCTTCATGAACCAGTGTGGCATTTTCTCCTCCAGATTGGTGTGAAGGTCAATCTGGAAACAGTACAGAATTTTACAGTACAACAATGAAAACAGTTTAATTTGTGTATTGTCTAAATCAGGGGTGGCCAATCTTATCCACAAAGGGCCGGTGTGTGTGCAGGTGTTTGGGGTAACCTTTAGGTCAGCTGTTCAAACCCAGGTGTGAGGACTCTTCAGCCAATCAGTCCTCCAATTAGTGACCTAATTAGGGAGCTGCAGAGAAAACCTGCATACACACCGACCCTTTGCGGATAAGATTGTCCACCCCTGGTCTAAATGCACAACTTCATATTGTATTTTTGCAGGAGCTTTCTGTAAGAATTATTTTGTACCCATATGGAAATAAAGTTAAACTTCAACGGATTATGCTTCACCTGCATAGCTATGCGCTTCAAAACAGCGTTCTTCTGTACCTCTGCAATGTCGCCAACAGCCAGACCAATCTGTTAGGCACAAAGCGACACTGTGAAGAAGTACGGTCTCTTTGTGAAGTATAGTTCTGTGAATGAGCCATGTGGTTTAACTCGAGCCTTAAACCAGAGACAGCCTAAGTATTTACAATGCCAAATACGAACATGGGTATGTACCCGGCTGCAGAGCATGCTGGGATATGCTGGTAGCCGAGCGTGCTGGGATATGCTCACCGGTGTTGCAATATTATTGGACATACAGAAAGCAGTGACGTGGCTTCAACCAGACAGGAACTGTTTTGGAATCTGGCATCCTGATCAGGGCTGACAATTTATTGTGTGATTATTCTGTTATTGATTTATATTGTTTCAGTAAGATAATGTGATTGCACTTTGTATTCATCGACATTTAATCCGTTACATGTTATAAACTGTAAAAAGACTATTATTGTCTCTTTTCGTAAGATGTACCCTGCCTTTACAAAGTGATGGGAATGGCGGGCAGTGACAATGACATTCCAGACTGACGGACAGTATGCAAACTATTACAGGTGTGGTGACACCTATCTCATCGATATTCATTGTGTAGGACGCTCACTCTAAAAAAAATTAGTGTCACTCCAAAGTTCTAACATTTTAGTAATCAAGCCACATAACATTTTTAGGATGCCTCATTCACCTAAGTCTATACGCTTCAGAGCTCAAAAGTCCCTGCTGGAAAACTTTATAATGTGATTTTTTATAGTTTCCCAGCACCTCTGAAAGTTGGCTTTTGACAAGTGTAAGTTTAGTGTAAGAAAGTGCCTGAGAGACGTCAGACTCCAGAGGGTTAAGGATAGTACATACTAGTACATACTCCAGAGGGTTAAGGATAGTACATACTAGTACATACTCC
>JABFEB020000079.1:13071337-13081388 GCA_019775895.2 Stomatorhinus ivindoensis
GAGGGCAACAGAACTGCAACTCCAATACAGAGGGCAACAGAACTGCAACTCCAATACAGAGGGCAACAGAACTGCAACTGCAATACAGAGGGCAACAGAACTGCAACTGCAAGGCAGAGGGCAACAGAACTGCAACTCCAATACAGAGGGCAACAGAACTGCAGCTGCAAGACCGAGGGCAACAGAACTGCAACTGCAAGGCAGAGGGCAACAGAACTGCAACTGCAAGGCAGAGGGCAACAGAACTGCAACTGCAAGGCAGAGGGCAGCCAAGAGTGAATAAGGAACCTGCAGCCTGTCGTCTAAATGTATTCTGTGGGGTTTTTTGCCGACTTCCCAGTAACATTGTACCGGTCAGTTATTCTAAAACTGTGGGATGCGAGATCATTTACAATGTGCTATATAATAAAGTTTATATTGATCTTTCATCGCTTGTCTCCCCGTTTTCTCTGTAGCAGTGAGGTAGCTGTCCTGTGAGACGCATCACGGGTACGGTTAGCTTGTAGTAATGCTACTTTGGACTGCGGTGTCCTCCTTCATGTGGGGGAATTTAATCATGTCAGACCAGGCAGTCAGTGGGAGCAGATGAACAAATACATCTGGTGACCCTAATTGTGTTAATGATGGCTGTACGCCAAGTGAATTTTCAAGCGATTTCTTCATCACATTCAAAATTTGAATAAAATCCTAAGGGTTATGCTGGACTTAGGGTGACCAGATAATCCATGATGGGGGGACGTTAGGAGCTACTTCAGGTTTTACAAACTGCTTTAAAACTGAAAGGCTCCTGTGCTCAGCTGAATGGTTCAGTTCATGATTATAGGAGACTGACCAATCAGCACAGCAAGAACTCAGCGCTCAAGTGAAATCCAGGTCTGTTTAATTGAAATGGTCATTTACAAAACCCACTCCTGGGTTTGAACAGCTGACCTAAAGGTTACCCCAAAACCCTGCATACAGATCTTTGCGGATTAGACCTGGGTCGACTCGTGGCATCCTGCTGTCCTTTCAACCAATTGGTGCATGGCGGTCAGGATTGCTGTTTTAAATGACTCTTTTTTTCTCATTTTGACATTCCAAACAAATCAATTGTGTTTAAAGTGATCATGTGGGTTTAACCTTGGCTCACGAAACAGTGACATGGATGGTCAATAGGCCAATAAGACAGCCCTCTTCAGCACCAATCAGGAAGCAACAAGGCGGAAACAGGATCTCAGGTAAGGTAGTTTGACATGGAAGAGATTTTGAAATCAGGCTGCACTGCATTTCCACTGCTATTTAAAGTTACTTGTCTGTTCTGCACTGCTTTGTTGTGTAGCTATTGTGCAGTGTTATTTTTCTGTACAAAGAAAAGTTGAATACACATTTTGCTGGTTATTGCTTTATTCCATGTAAATCAAAGGAAGTGTACATGTACAGCAGTAAAACATTAACCTTTATTACAAAAGTGAAACAAAATCGAAAGGAATCTAAGTGCAGTCTTGCAGAGAATGATTCTGCAAGATCCCCAGTCCTTGCAAAATCATAGTTTGTGGGGGAAAAAAACTAATAATAACAATAATAATAGTTTTTAATAATAAAAAGTAAATAATAACACATTATTATCTTTGGATATGAGTCAGATACCAGGAGAACGTTACCTGCATGACTGCATTATGCCAACTGTGTAGTTTGGTGGGGGAGGGATAATGGCGTGGGGCTGTTTCTCAGGGGTTGGTTTAGACCTCTTAGTTCCAGGGAAGGGAACTCTTAGTGCTTCAGCACACCAAGATATTTTGGAAGATTCTGTGCTTCCAGCTTTGTGGGGACGTTTGGGGAAGGCTCTTTCTGTTCCAGCATGACTGCGCCCCAGTGCACAAAGCAAGGTCTATAAATACATGGTTGGGTGATTTTGATGTGGAAGAACTAGACTGGCCCACACAGAGTCCTGACCTCAACCCCATCAAACAGCTTTGGGATGAACTAGAACAGAGATTGTGAGCCAGGCCTTCACATCCACCATCAGTGTCTGACCTCACAAATGCTCTTCTGGGTGAATGTGCAAAAATTCCACAGACACACTGCAAGATCTTGTGGAAAGCCTTCACAGAAGAGTGGCAGCTGCTATAGCTGCAAAGGGGGGACCAGCTCCATATCGATGCCTGTGGATTTAGGATGTGATGTCATCAAAGTTCCTGTAGGTTTAATGGCCAGGAGTCCAATACTTTGGCCATATTGTGTACGAATTAAAGATGCATAAATATTCTTTGAACCTCATATGCAGGATTACACTGATAAGTGGACTGATAAGTGGCCTCTAAAATGCTTTTTATTTCAGTAAAATCAGTAAATTCATACATTTATGCTGATTTCATCTCCGTAGGACATCAGATAGATGCATGTGACGTATACAAGGCTGCTGTAATTCCCTGTCTGAAGCCTTAGGGTCCTTATCTAACCTTGTTTGATGAAATCTTAAATAATCAGCCCCCCCACGCACCAAACTCGGTTAACAGCTTACACCATTGCCACATCCAAAGAATGACTATATCATTGTAGAAATCAGTTTGAGGGTCTCTGCCATCTCCAATAGCCCAGGATGTATATCTTAGTGATTCCATGCTCACGTCATTCTTCCATTGCTCACAAACTTTTAAATCCTGTCAACTTCTGCTCTCTTGGTTCTTCTGAGCCTCCTGCTGATTGGACGTGTTTTGTGAATCAGCGTTTAAACCACGGAGAACGCCGAAGACAAACATCAAGATCAAAATCAAAATAGTCGTCAAAGTTAAAATGACAGCCAAGACCACAATACTAAATAAAGATCTGGCAGTTGTGGAAGAGAACAGCAGAAGGAAGGTGGAGGAAACGGTCAAAGATGGAGTGGCCCAAAAAAACAGATGACAGAGAAACCCAGCCTGTTGTGTCATGCCAAAGGTAATTATCTGTATTCACAAAGGAACTGAAACACTTGCGTCTGTGCATAAAATGGTGAATTTCAATCAATTCTCCTTTTACAAAATAGGGGCCCCCAAAAAGCTAGAAATGGCTTGTGAACGAACCCCATACAATATACACTTTATGAACTTTAAACTAAACAATCACAAACTCACGAACTTGCACACGAAACCCCAGATGAATAAATAAAACTTGATTTCATTGGCTATTGAATTACTAACGAGCGAGTAACGCTGTCTGACTGAAGGGCAGTCAATTGCTCCCAGGATGAAGATTCAGACCTTCTTATCGAAAGACCAACCTGAGTTACTAAGTGGCATTTTAATATTCCAGTTATTTGCGGCACCAGTTCCTATAATGTGCTGTCGTTTTTTATCTAGCTGCAAGGCTGCTGTATTGTTAATAAATAAATAAATAGCCTATGAATATTCAAAGATCTTGTCGCACCTACAAGAATATCGTTAACACTTCTGTGACTAAATCCTGTTACATAATTCGACTGTGCAGTGCAAAAACATGAGAAAGCCGCCTTCCTGGATAATATGTTCTGTAAGCACGCCTGGCTTATCTGGGACATGAAATTTACATTTAAAGTCAGCAAATACTAAGTAATATTGCTGTTTGTGTTTTTTTTTATAACCAAAAAGGGGAAAGTTGACATTGTATTTACAAACAAGGACACAACTGACATCGGTTTCCATAGGCTTTTATCACAAAGCAGGATCTTTGCTCAGCTAGATAACTTGTCAGATTTACAGTAGTGGGGGCTAAGATAAAGTCTTTAATTTTGCAAGTTATCTAGCAAAATAAAGATAACAAATAGAAAAAAAACAGATGCTGTGAATATTAGTCTCTTTATCTCACCATTGAAGTTACCAGCAATAGAGGTACATTGGGACTTTGACCCCATAAATGTATTTATTGGCTTTATTCTCAAGCTCAGAGAGTCTAGCTGATTATTTTGGCGTCACCTTTAACTATCTGGGCACTGCAGATCTGTTGATGTTTTTTGATTTTCCATAAGAGCTTTGCTCACTTCCTGGAGAGTTCATGTCATTAATGAATTGTAATCGTAACTTATCGTAGTTATTGCCCTGCACAAACGTTTAATTCTGTAACCTAGCAGTTTGTTTGCATGGACATTAATATGCACAGGACATAGTTCCCCTTGTAGATTTCACTGATAGGGGGTTGGGGGGTGCCCTCAATAGATTCTGCCTGGACCCTCTTCTGGTGATCAGACCCTGATGTGTTGAACTATCATTAATACAGGGATTATCGCTATAAATAAACAAACAGAAAGTGTAATAAATGTAACTGAGTAAAAAGTTGCCAGTTTATTAAAATGTTTTAATTGAATCTGTGTATATTTCTATTAAGAGCGTGCAATGTATGATCTATCATTTTGAGATTGGTGTCTTAATATAATGTATTGCTGCAGACTGTAAGCAAAAGTACCGGTATTTAAAAAACACTAGACAAAACATCCATCTTTCAACCAATTACCATATACAAGGCCCTAGAGTCTACAGGCAGGCAGCACAGGGCCTGAGAGAAGGGGGCACGTTGCGTGAGATGCCAGGCCATTGCCAGGCACGCACACAATCACAGACTACAGGCAGACAGCACAGGGCCCGAGAGAAGGGGGCACGTTGCGTGAGATGCCAGGCCATTGCCAGGCACGCACACAATCACAGACTACAGGCAGGCAGCACAGGGCCCGAGAGAAGGGGGCACGTTGCGTGAGATGCCAGGCCATTGCCAGGCACGCACACAATCACAGACTACAGGCTAATTAGACACTGCTACACCTAGATGCATGTTTCTGCATTGTGGTTGGACACTGACGGAAACCTGAGCATCACAAGAGAAAGAAATAAGCTAATTTAAAAATGAGAATAAATGTATTAAATAACTACCATCCCTAGTTGTCAATTAAAAAAAAACTAACCAATAGTTTTAGTACATTAGTTCACTGGCAATTTCCTTGTAGAGGGTCCATGTTCAAAAGAATACAAAAAATCTATTAACTTCTACTGGTAATCTGCATTTATCATGAAACCCATCAAACAGCTTTTACGACTAGTAAAAGCTAGTAAAGTAGGCCTATGTTGTTTTCAAGGAAGGATGGAGTTTTTTTAGCACAAACAGAACATGCAATCACATTAGTTTATTATATCAAAAATTATAATCTTGTCCATGACAAAAGAAAATACTGCAGTGAAATACAGCAGTCTATAGGAGAAAACCAAAAACTCTCACATCATACATAATACACACTACTGACATTTTTTATGGCAAAAAGTCAAACACTAAAAATGTAACTTTAAACACAAATGGATCCTAAAACCCAAAGCCTTGTAATGTAACTCCATAACTTCTCTAACAATCTAAGAAGTTTGCAGCCATGAGGAGCTCCAGTGCTATCTCCGGGGCAATGGGGAATTCTGGGATTTCCGTTGAGCTGTTGGTGTAGCGGACTTTGTAGGTGAAGTACATGCACACTTTGGAGAGGACATGAGAGGGAATCTCTCTAAAATTGACTTCGTTGGTTTCATTTTCTGCAAATTGTCCTGGTAAAAATAAAATAGTGTAATCAAAAACAATGTCACAGAAACACTGATAATCCAAAGACACAATCTAGTAGCTTTTTCCCCATAAAAGTTTGCCGTATCCTAATATTAAATAAATGTGTCAGACTTTAAATCGCAAGCACTGCCTTACCTTGTTTAACCACAATATCTCCTCTTTTAAAAGACATCATGGTTACTAAGCTGTGGATTTCTATGTATAGCATATAACTGTAAAAAGTGGACATTACAAGACGAATGTCTACCCACTAACTGCTGTAGTTGCCAGTATAAGGTCATTCGAAAAGATGACAGCAAGCCGGGTTTTTGCATATTGTTACACGGACGAGGTGGCACAGAGTTCAAATCCCACCTCCACCCTGCGCTTTCAAATCCCACCACCACCCTATGTGTGGAGTTCTCCCTCTGTTGTGTAGGCTTTCACCCACAGACTAAACCAGGAGTCTCCAACTCCAGTCTTGGAGAGCTACTATCCAGTAGGTTTCCTGTCCCACTTGGCTTTTGATAAGCCACACCGGTTCCTGGTATTTACCTGAGACCAGCTGTGGCTCATCAGAAGGCAGGTAGGACAGAAAACCTAATGGACAATAGCTCTCCTGGAGCCGAGTTGGAGACCCCTGGACTAAAGGCTAATTATCCATAAAGTATGATTGTGTATCTGTCACGTCCTGCCTGGTACAGCCTCCAGACTGACAACCAAGATTAGCCGCCAGAGGATAAGACTTAGACACACACACACTCATGTGGTTTGACTGTATGGATTCTGTCATAGCTTTGAAACTACATTAAGTAGCTTAACGGTTCTGTAAATGACAGTATGATGCCTCAATCACTCACCAGGACCACTCAGCATCGCTTTGATGGTGCCAGAAGTCAAGGCATGCTCTCTCTTCACAATAAACTCATGACCATCAGAGGAAATCAGCTTCACATACATGGCATCTGGCCCTTCACAGCCACCGTAGGTTTTCTCTTCGCCATCTTGTAAATGGGAAAATATCTTCACTTATCATGCACTAGATGAACTAGACTACTAGTATGACGTTATAACTAATTCAGAGCTAAAAAGTGAAACTCACACTACAAAATGATCAACATTAAATTTACAATGGTAATAATTACAGCTTTGTTTTTAAAACAATCTGATTTAAGATTTTTAGACTGGGGAAGAGATTGTAAATACCCCTAAATGTAACCTGGTCAGAACTACAACTACATATTAAATTAGTGTATTTTAATTTTTTTTAAAATTTAATTTATTTAAAACATACTTACCCATTGTGCCTTGTAAAGTATTTATATCCTGGAAAAAAATACAGATTTCATTCATCGGCATAGAAAATACAATGAAATAAAAAAGAAAACTAAAGTCACATTTGAAGCATGTAACATGCCAGTTTTATTTATATGCTGTAGCTAACACTGTGGTATGGTTCTGGCTGAAATACCTCGACATAAACATCTGTTTATCAATATTGTATAAAGAGTGAAGGAAAATAAAGGCACCGTATAATTATATATGAATTAACGCCATATTCGAGTTCGTGTCCAGCTACTGGGAATAGCAGCTGCCTTACAATTAGTAGCATTTCATAGCACGCTGAATAATAAACCGTTATCTATAATGAACAACAAAATTAATGCAAATAGCAGAAAAGGAAACATAAAGCGCCATTATTTTATTAAACTGATGCAACTTAAGTACCAAACCTGAAATGTCATTCGCGGACAACATACCAACGGGAAATACCAGAGCTGGGGCCATTCCGGAATGCATTCATCAATTCCAGTCCAAATCAGGAAATGTAACTGGAGTTGGGATCAGAAAAAAACTACGGGGAACAGAACTGGAAATTAATTCGAATTTCATGGAGATTTAAAATGCATTCCGAAACGGCCCCAATCTCGGGAAATACCATGTAAAATAACCGGCTTTAAAGGCTTAAATTACAGGATGGGACATTAAGAAAGAAGCTTTTACAGCCAAACTGTTACATTTTCCATTCAGTCAGAAAAGCGTCACTTATAACAGGGCCTAGGCGGTATGCACTTTCATCGGGACAGACGAAGATCTAACCAGCTAACATTTTCAATTAGCACTAACTGACCGGCCTCGAACAATGAGACACCGCTGAGTTTCGAAACAGACACCATTGCAGTGATTCCCGTTTAAATCAACGATAATAACCTGATTGGAGCCTGCTGGTGATCCGCATAGAGCCGCCGCCAGCACCAGGGCCCCCGCTTCCTCTCCACTCAGCCCAGTCACCGGAAGCGCTTTAAGAGTGTGCAGCGCCATTTAGTGCCGACGGGAAACCAGGAGCCCTGCCATTAAGGCCGGAAGCGCTTTAAGAGTGTGCAGCGCCATTTAGTGCCGACGGGAAACGAGCAGCCCTGCCATTAAGGCCAAGACAAGCATGGGAAATTAGCCCGGTGTTCTGTCCATATATGCTACCGTAGTACTAGTCGATAGCCCTAATCCTAACTCTTACCCTAATTCTAACCCCCCAAACCCCTTACCTTAACCCCAACCCTACCTAACCCCTAAAACCTAACCCTAATACCAAAACGGTGGAACTGCACATGCGCAGAAAGGCTTGATAGTACGTCTCGATAGGTAGGATTTTATAACAGAACACCGGCAGTCTAATATCTGCGGTATTCTCATTTATTACCGCCAAAGTTTCCCAGGAAAAATCTATGGCAAGGCAAACAAATAATACATACGAATACATCTCAGTGCATTTTATATTATTGCCACACATGTAGCATCTTCTTATTGGTATTAAATTAATTATGCTTTCATCCAATTTTAACCGTGTAATTAGGTATCTATATTCGAAAGGTATTTAGCCATGTGACGAAGCTCGCATACGAAATATCATAAAGCTAAAGTCTGAAGTTTGTTTCAAGTGTCCAGAACTAATATTATGTCGGCGATCGAACTGGCGGAAGATAATGATGGGGCACACACGCGCGCGTACCCTTCCGGAATCTTCATCTTGGTCACGCCGTCTTGCTGCCCTTAGCAGCTGTTTCAGTGCATCGATCCCTATCTGGGAGTCTAGGTAGCTGCATGCGTTATATCGAAAATGACGGCCCTGTGTATGATACGCGGCGTGTATCCTGGCTGTCCCAGCCTCATTAGAATAGGTCAGCTGTTAGCCAGGCGCTGCTGCAGCACATTGCACGGTCTCAGCTCTCATCTCACACATATCCCTTCGGAAAATAAAAAGCATGTTCTTCAAATCGTCGAATCTCCGTTCTTGTGTAAAGTCGTATTGAATAAGGTAACTTACTCTTTTGAAACTACTTTAACTTACATTAAAACATTTCATCTTTAAATAATTCTGTCATTACTATAAACTGTGCCTCTTTCTTAGTTGTTTGCTGTTTAGATTGCTAGTTGTATTTCTAGTTATGCATTTACATTTTGTCTAGTTCAAAGTGGCTATAAATGATCCACACATTTATTTATTGTTGGTTCCAGTAACCTGAAACAGATCTTTTGTATTTATAGATCGCCCTTTTGCGGTTTCTATGGTTTGTTGTTGTTTAGCACGTTGGATGTGTAATAATCGGCATGTAGGCCTACTGTAGATGGTTGCTTGACTGGTGGCAGATTCTGAGTTGTTTTGTTACGGACAGCCTCTGCGATGCTCTATCCCAAGGAGCTTCAGTTCATCAGCTGCTGTGCGCTCTGATCATGGAAAGCTGATCTACACCGGGAGCCTAGGAAAGGCTGTGCTCGGTAAGTGAGACCCCTGCCTCGTTACCCACACAGAAGGGCCAGACCAAGGGCTCTTAGCGAAATGAGTTTGTCAGTATGTCCTGGAAAGATGTAACTTTGCCGATTCTTCTCTCTCTAGGGGTTAAGTTCTTCTCCTACTCCAGCAGCATGTTCAGCATCTGTGTGACACCGTACATCCTGCTCAAAACTGGCCTCGGGGTGCAGAGCCTCGCCCTGCAGGTGGCGTTCTTCAGCATCATCGGCATCTTCACTTTCCTGACCCCGGTGCTGCTCCACCTGATCACAAAGGGGTATGTGCTACGGCTGTACCACCACCACGACACGGACACTTACACGGCCGTGACGTACAGCGCCCTCCTGGTTGAGAAGACCACGGTGTTTCACCAGAGGGACGTGAAGGTGCCCGATGTCAGCAAGATGTTCACTACCTTCTATGCCAAGAAGATGCCCATGCTGGTGAATCCCATGCTGTTTATGTTGCCCCACGATTACAACCACCTCATGGGCTATGACCAGCCCTTTACTTTTGACGTGGAGGAGCTTAAGAAGCCGCGCAGCAGCTGAGACCACGGTGGCTGCCTCCGTATGATTTCAGCCGAGACCACGGTGGCTGCCTCCGTATGATTTCAGCCGAGACCACGGTGGCTGCCTCCGTATGATGTCAGCTGAGACCACGGTGGCAGCCTCCGTATGATGTCAGCTGAGACCACGGTGGCAGCCTCCCTTCTTCAGTGGTAAAATCAGCACTGAACACCTCTATCAAACACCACAG
>JABFEB020000079.1:13121509-13132124 GCA_019775895.2 Stomatorhinus ivindoensis
TTGCAAACGCAACACTGAGCCGGCCCCATGATTAACTAACTAACTTACTATGACCCCGTACTCCCAGCCCAATAAATGTATATAGTTTATTTAACTTTAAATAATACACTCGGGTACGGCTCACGGGTACGGGCACGCTGAGCCGGGCCCATGCGTACGCGTTACACTCGGGTACGGCTCACGGGTACGGGCTCGCTGAGCCGGGCCCATACGTACGCGTTACACTCGGGTACGGGTCATGGGTACGGGATCGCTGAGCCGGGCCCATGCGTACGCGTTACACTCGGGTACGGGTCACGGGTACGGGCTCGCTGAGCCGGGCCCATGCGTACGCGTTACACTCGGGTACGGCTCACGGGTACGCTGAGCCGGGCCCATGCGTACGCGGTACACTCAGGTACGGCTCACGGGTACGGGCTCGCTGAGCCAGGCCCATACGTACGCGGTACACTCGGGTACGGGCACGCTGAGCCGGGCCCATGGGTACGCGGTACACTCGGGTACGGGCACGCTGAGCCGGGCCCATGGGTACGCGGTACACTCGGGTACGGCTCACGGGTACGGGGACGCTGAGCCGTGATCTGAGCTGCAGACTGAGCCCTGGTCATCACAGCTGCCAAGCGCCATGATCGACTTGCAGTGCTCTCCTAGGTCTGTTTCCCACCACTTCCATGCTAAATGGAGCCATTAATATAATATCCCGACCTGCTGTGGAATGAAGGCTTAGTGGGTATTGTTGTTTCCGTTCGAGTGTAGCTAGGCCTTCTCCCAGCATCGGTGAGGGTTCCTGCCACATACTCCGGTTTCCGTGCTGCCTCCAAGTACACCCCCCTTGGGTAAATACCCGAATAACTGCCCTGAAAGGTTTAATGTTCAGACGGAGGAGTTCAAAAGAATCGACAAACGGCGTAAAAGACCGGCAAAGTACATTTCCAGTATTGAAGGCGACCTTGAAGCGTGGCGATGGTGAACCCGCTTCAGTTTCTCCACAGATGGTGTGGGCGACGTCGAGGAGGGTGGGGTGTGCGGTGCAGACTTGCTACAATATGAACATCTGGGGGTCTCTTTGGAGAAGGGCCACATACCTGGTGTGCAACTACTCCCCGAAGTAGGTATCCATGCGGCGAACCCGCTCTGATATTATTAAATTAACAAGAGAACAAGGAGGTGAGCGATTTATTACAGCCTGCTTGCTTGTCACGGTAATTTATGTGCTAACAGCCGTATAAGCACCATTTGTGCATTTAGGAAAACAATGGACTCAAAGGGTTTCCTTACAAGGACTGGTCAGACGTAGCAAAGCCCTAAGTCTCATAGTCTGAGCAAAATAATATGATCCAAATGCATGAAATCCTGCAGGAGCAGATAAGGCCAGCTGAGCTGCCTGCTTCATTGTTAGAACCACAAGGCCATAAATGGGAATTAGCTGCACT
Source organism: Stomatorhinus ivindoensis (assembly GCA_019775895.2). Taxonomy (NCBI): domain Eukaryota; kingdom Metazoa; phylum Chordata; class Actinopteri; order Osteoglossiformes; family Mormyridae; genus Stomatorhinus; species Stomatorhinus ivindoensis. Next base: position 13,122,943 of record JABFEB020000079.1, read on the forward strand.
CTTTCTAACACACAGAGTTTTATTGGTTTAGAATACTATTTCTTTTAGTGTGTTTGGATGGGGCCATTAATTAAAGTCACAATTTCTAATACATTTACCAAAAAGCAGATGGGCTTCCTGACGTATTTTGGCATTTTTATTTTCCTAAAACAAGTGTGTTGTTATAGCTGTAAGGCTCCGGGCGACTTGGCTGGTTCTCCCCGAGGCTGCATGCTGACCACAGCTCTGACATGACCTGGATGTCTCTGTCCTCTCCTCAGGGGGAACTGGATGGGGGAGGCGCCCTACCAGGTGGGTGTGCCCTGCTCAGCCTGCCCCTCCACCTATGGGGGGTCCTGCAGCAGCAACCAGTGCTCCCCCGCCGTCAGCTCCAACTACCTGTACTGGTTTCGATAAGATGCCTTTCACCTGTGCAGATGGCTGGCACCTTGAAACCCCCACCCTGTGTAAATGATGTTTCTAATAGCAGCAAGAAATCACAGAGACTTACAGTATCTATAGAAGCCCCCAAAGTCAGGGGAAAAACGTTTATGTTGCACTATTGCTGACGCTCCAGAATCGCTTAGCAACCGCAGACCTAAGTCTTTCTGCACAAAGTACTTTACAGCAGTTAGTTACATGAGTTTTTTTTTATGTCACAGGCATTTTTTTTCAATGAAATTAAATGCTCAAATTGTATGCATATTGAATACTGGTATATATGTGTGTAAATGAAAGATCGAACATTTTCCCGTTTCTATTAAATGTGTCAATTCCTCACGGTCCATTTCATGATCAAACAAGATAAGGTGTTTCAGCTCGTACTGTCGTTGGCTGCAATTGCTGCTGTGCTGTATGGCAGTTTTGATTGCTGAAACTTAAAGAATAAGATAAGGTGAGCTTTCAGGCTCAGAGTGGTGTCTGCCAGCTATAATATAAGGCTCTGAATGTTGCACAAGGCTTTTATAACATTAGGAATGTTAATACACGGTTATGGAAGGTGCTATTATCTTTTAATTCATGGATAGCTATTTAATATTCCTCCATTTAGCATTCTTTAAAATAAAACATTTAATTAAAACACAAAGAACATGAATTCATGAAGGTTTTAACCCCTAGATTCATGTTTGTTTATCGATTAACTATTATATACTGTTTATGGGTGTGATTTATGTATGTAGGAAAATCTAGTGCACTGGTTTGCTGATTGCACCGTCTGTAATACTGCCATGGGAATACACAGAAAGGTTTGTTTAGGGATAGTAGGGCTGGTGGGGGGTGGCTGCTCTTACCCGACAGCAGCACTGTGTAGATCTAACCCTTAAAATAGCTGCCTTGCAGCCATTTAAAAAACAGTCAATACACGGATCAATTTATGGGCATTTTTATGTACGGAGTCTAGTACTATAGTGCACAGTGCATCCACATTCATGACTCAATGATTTCATCACAATTAGATTTACTTTATCTTTCTAATGTTCAGTTTCTGTTGTATGAATGCAGATGAGTTTTTTCTAAAGACAAAATTAATTTACATTTAAAGTAATTTAAAGAATTAACTTTGATCAGACAGCCACATATAGGGAATAATAGGGGGAAAAATCTGCTCCTGTTGTGTGGAAGTGGCCGAGATTTCTAGTATTGCTAGACAACACTGCCCCCTGGTGACTACTGCTGTACAAGCAAAATAATTAATAATTCATCCTAAAATATGATAATCTAATCAGATAGAGACAAATGGACACATTTTTTTGTAGGTCTTTTCCATTTCTGGAAGTGCAAAACAACATTTCGGAGGGTTTCCCATTACTGTCACTACACTTCATTGGAGATAATTAAATTCCCACTACAATTTCATAATTCAACTTGATTTCTATTTTAAAACATGCATTTACACGTACACTTTATTATCATGAATTATTCGATTTTATCCTTTTCGCTTTGGAAATTTTTACTGTAATTTAAGGTTCACAAAAAACAGATTAACACGTTTAAGTATTTATTCATAGAATCATACCCATGTGACACTGCAGCTTGTAACCTTGAAATTTGAACATGCGTATCAAAATTTTATAGCAGAGTCTCCTCCAGTCGGGTAATGAACTGAGATTATGATAATAGCCAACATAAACTGGCCGTAACCATTGCAGTGGCTTATTGCTAATGACGTTCTGTTAAAATGTGACATGGTTTTATACTGTATCATCAACAATACCATTTCAGCTTCACACTGGGCATTAAGCATCAATTCAGCCAACAGAGTTTCTATGGGAGCAGAACAGGCATTCCCAAGCTGGCAGACCGCTGTGCGACCACTGAGTTTTCAGAAGACTCATCATTAACTCCAACAATCTGCCGATGTTCTGTCAGGTTCAAGCTGACCCAGGACAGCCTCTGTCTCCAGACACTGCCAGCTTTTCTAGCCTGGCTGGAAATAGTTTAGGAAGTAGATGTCCTGTGTTAGACACATCATTAGGATCCAGATTTAGCTTTTGGACCAGGATTTTGCTGTATATTCGTATATTTCAAGCTTGTGAAGGTTGCTATAGTAGCAATTATTTAGTTGTAGTGGAGAAAAAATGAAAAATTTGTGGTGTCATGGTGCTATTTAATTAGTATTAAATCATTTTACTGCATACAGAGTAGCAATTCTTTAAGCACAATGTTATACTGCTATTTCACCACCAGAGAGAGCCATCCAACAAAAATGCAACATTTCTTTCACTGGCGGTGAATTGTATATGTTCTGCAGTGATAAGTGCAGTGTTAATAAGTGCAGTGTTGATAAGTGCAGTGTTAATAAGTGCAGTGTTAATAAGTGCAGTGTTGATAAGTGCAGTGTTGATAAGTGTTTCTCCTCAGGTGATGAGTCCGTGAAATGCAGGTGTCGATAATTAAGCGAAGTAACTATGCTTGATGCATTCTGCTAGACTGCTCTCTCTCTGCTACCTGTGCTGGGTCAGGATGCCTATCCATTGCCTATCCATTGCCTATCCATTGCACATAAACACACAATCACACAATTCCGGCAAACTACAGATGCAAGTTTGCTGAACTGTATTTGGACTCTGGAAGGGAGTAGCTGCAGAAAGTCACGTGACAGAGGGAGGACATGCGAACTCGACACGCGAAGAGTGGAGGTCAGGGCTCAGACCCCCAACTGTGGAGTTGTGAGGCAACAGCGTTACCCCCCTAAGCCCCCAACCGCCCCTGTCTGTGATATTCAACACTCAGCTTGAATGTCAAGGCCTTATTTCAAATTGTGTTTCTGGATGTGTGATTTCAAACATGTTTTTCAGTACATGGCATAAATGTTTGATGAATGATTTATCATCTGTGACAATGAGTAATAATAAATACTGCCCTTATATTAATCAATGGATGTTTATAAGTATAGATTTGGAATTTATCAGTAGAGGGTCCTGATACTGTATCAACTAAAGACAGGAAAATGCAAATTAATTTGAATCTTTTTATAATATGTCATCTAATGATGACTTAATGTTAATTAAACACTATGATAAATGTAATCTGGGTGTCAGGACTGTGGTTATAACACATATATCTTCATCACCAGGGATCATGTGTTTATTCTCTAGTGTGAATTCATCCTTATTAAATGTGCTAATTGTGGACAAGATCAGCAACAGTCAGATTCAGGTTCAGTAGATTGAAATGAACCATGTGTTCAGTCTGGAGCAGAATCACATTGTGTTCATTCTGTTTGAGATCGGTATGAAGCATGTGTTCAGGCTACATTATGGCTGCTTGAATCACGGTTTCCGTGTTAAGGTGGACTGCATGAATGTCCCACTTTGCAATAAATTGGCACGAATCCTGTTCATTATGCAGGTTGTCTGTATTAATTATTTGTTTATGTGGAAGCGGGTCACTATGAATTTGGCCCGTCTGCAGCATGAACCACGTTCATTACACAGCAGAACTGCATGAATAATTTCCAAAACGAGTAAAAATTTCTGTCATTGCTTTCATGAAATACATGTATGTGCGCTTTTAAAAATAAAATAGCTGCATGAGTCAGTGTGTGCACACTGACGTCTCATGCTCTCACCTATCAGTACGGAAAACTAATTATAGTCAGTAAATTATCAATGGAATAAAAAAGACACAGTAACAAGATGATTTTTAAAGCATCACAGTGCTGGGGAGGCTGGTGAATACATTACACATAAACAGTGTTTATGGAAATGGTTTAGGGGAGAAACGGCCAAAAATACACAGCCAGCTCCTGGCAGCATAAATAGATTTGTTCCTTTTTAAACTATTCTTCAAACATCTGTCTTAGTAATTATTTAGCTTATTTCAGTTGATACTTCTTCTGAGCTGGTAGTAAGTACAGGTTTTGTGCCTTACAGTAGTTACATAAAGGTTGAACTGGTATTTTTGAAACACATTAAAGTTATATGTAGAGCACCAGTGGTCAGTGAATGGATTTGAGTTGTGTGGTCACAGCCCTTGTGACAGCTACCACACTGACTGCTGGTTTGGCTTTTGGTTGTGGTTCAGGTACATTTGCCAGCAAAACATCAAAATCCCGATTCATGGAGCTCACCACTTCGGTAACATTTACCTATGACAGGTAAAACCTTTCAGCAGTTTGTACAAAGATGCCTTTTTTGGCCGGTCAGAGTGGAGGTTGCCGGTTCAAATCCCGTGGCTGGCAGAGTGATGTCATTAATGGGCGCTTGAGCAAGACCCTTAACCTCGACTGCTCCAAGGTACTGGCTGACCCTACCCTCTAACCCTACTCTCTGACCCTAATGTCTGATACTCACGTCATAGTAATGACCAAAGAAAATTGAAATTTCATCTCTGCATGTGACACACAGACTATATTGTTGAAGGTGACCAATGATGTTACTTTGACCTTGACTTATACTTTGCTTTGGACAAAAGGGTCTGCTGAATAAGTAAATGTCGATTTAAGATGCACAGAAAAAGCCATGGCGAGAATAAACAAGCAGACAGTGAAGCTTTCTGGGCGGCTGAAGTCCCTCTGGTGATAAAGTCTGTAACACAAAGCATTTTCTGTTAGAAAGCAGGCATCAGAAAGTAGGTATCAGACAGCAGGTATCAGAAAGCAGGTATCAGAAAGCAGGCATCAGAAAGCAGGTATCAGACAGCAGGTATCAGACAGCAGGTATCAGAAAGCAGGTATCAGACAGCAGGCATCAGAAAGCAGGCATCAGAAAGCAGGTATCAGACAGCAGGCATCAGAAAGCAGGTATCTGAAAGCAGGCATCAGAAAGCAGGTATCAGAAAGCAGGTATCAGAAAGCAGGCATCAGAAAGCAGGTATCAGAAAGCAGACATCAGAAAGCAGGCATCAGAAAGCAGGTGTAAAAGTATGGTGTCACCGTGAAGGACAGCAAAAAAAGTACAAAAACGTGTCTCACCAACACACAAGCCGTGACTTTTGTTTCTTCCATTGGTTTGATCTTAATTCCACAAATACATACCTCTACAGTACCTAGTCACATGTCTACTTTAATGTTTGTTGCTACCAGTCTGTGACTTGTTTTGTGCTGTCAAATCCTGTTGGTTGTCATATGCTACTGACTGGAATGAACTGTAGTTGGTAAATACCTGTCAATACCTCAATTCACCACGAATCACTGTCTGCATTCTGTCTGAACACTAGCCGTGCTGCCTGTGAATGTGCATGCACGCACGCGACAGGCCTCCACGATGAAGGTGTTCTTTGACATACAGTATAGGCCTGTCCCGTGGTGGTGGGGGGGGCGGGGGGGCAGGTCATTGGGGTGAGAGCAAGAGACTGAAGCTGTAACTCAAGGCCACGCTTCTGTTCGCCTGCTGGCCTGCACTCGAGTGTGGGGAGTGAGGAGCTCGAAAATGAAACCTGACCTCGGGGATAAACATTCCTGGCACGCGGAGAGGAGTGGTTGGGAGCGTCATGCATCACAGAATTCCAATTTAGGATAAAAGTGGAAGATCTGGGTGATCCTGTGGTTTGAGCTGCGAGCCCCTCGCCGGCTCCAGCGTCCGTAAAAATACGCGTGAGGCTTAGAGATGCGCTGAAACGCAACGGCAAATCTAACAAGGTTATGTGAAATAGCTGTGCAAAGATCCTAAGTGGATGTGACCTTAGAAAGTGATTTGTAGGGTCTGTGCAGTAAATTCTTGTTTCAAAGATGGAAATCCTGAGAGCTAGAAAGTGTTTTCTAAAGACCAGAGTATAAGTGAATGTGTTGCTTATAATCTCAGATATGTTGAGAGTAAATGAATTTTATATTGGAGAGAAGATCATAACAACTATTTTGCATGAAATCCTGCTCAGAAATAAAATAAATGGAGATGGAGGAACGCTTTTGGGACACAGGTAAAGACAGCGTCTTCCACTGCTGAGGTGAGTGCATCTCAGCGACTATACTTTGGCTGCATGCTAATATCTTTGCATGGTTTGCAATTCTTAAATGGAAACTTCCATGTGATTTTCTCTGTGCACTGAAGCCTGCGCAAAGGGGAGAATTACTGGAAGACCTATATGTAGGTCTGTGGCATGTAAATTAAGCCTACTCTATATACCATGGATCTACGTCCCTAAAAATTGGAGCTGTACCTTAATTGATAAAAGCCAATTCTTAGCTGAAGAAAAAAAATCTCAGCTTGTGTGATTGTCCTGTCTGTGGTTCAGATAAAATTTCCTCAGTGCTTAATATGCGCGAGCTGAAATATGAGAAATATTCCGCACAGACATGGCAATGTGATTAAGTCCTGGCTACGCAACTGGATTCTAAGGTCCAAAAAGGTGTACTGGTTACTCTTTTTACTGATGTCATTTCCAGTTAATGTCAGCATACTGGGAATTCATAGGTCTGTCATACTTATTTCATATAATTGGCTGGGAGCGTTGACGTCCAGATCACCTGTCATTCCAATTACAGTGAGGGGGGTGTTTCACTGTATAAATGAGACAGTGTCATTCGTAATTTGACAATAAATCATCCCCACAGGCCCTTTTTATTCACCGTATGAAAACTCTGGAACTGATGTTCTCCTACAGGCCACAGAGGTTCACTTTAGCTCCCATGTACAATATTTACTCTCCTTATTTACCCAACTCCACACAGGTCGAAGCAGTAGCCAATCAGACTGCTTCTTTCTCTTTCTTTTTTTCGAGGAGTCTGACTGAGGCTGACTTTATGTTAGACGAGGTCTTGGGAGGACGGAGCCTCCTCACCATGACTAGAGTGCCCCCAGGCTGGCTCAGTGCACTGCTCCTGCTGGCGTTCTCCCACAGCGTGGCTCCCGTGGTTCTCCACAATATCACTCTGCTGGAGGAGATTCTGGAGAAGTCCTCCGCCTTGGACAGGGCGGCGGAGATGCCCAGGTCACGGGGGCGGAGGGCCATCACAGAGGGCGACATGCGGCTGATCCTAGATCTGCACAACAGACTTAGGGGCCAGGTTTACCCACAGGCCACCAACATGGAGCACATGGTGAGGGGAAACAAGGAGGTGCCTTTTCATTAGGATCTGGGGGGGACTTGCCATAAGGCAAGGGTAGGCGGTCACTCAGGGGGCCCCGAAAACTGGGGGCCTCATGAGGAGAGGATTTACGAAAGCTACATTTAAGGATCATTTCAGTTATAGCAGCATGTCTTTTATTAGCATTTTTAGTGCCAGTTATCAGGATAGACAAAGTTCCCCGCGGTCACAGCTGTAATGGACTATTCCTGCTTTGAGACTTAATGATGCCCAGGTCTCTCTTCACACTGGAGCCTCACAGTTGTTTCACTGGCAAGTGAAGCAGCACAAAAGATGCAAAGATACAAACATTACGTCTCCCGTGTGTTTGACACTAGACAAAGTGTAAACAGATGTGGTGAGAACACAATTAAACATTCATATGCAAAAACTCAAGAATAATCTGCCTCATGGGCAGAGTACGGCATAGGCTTACAGCAGAAGAGCAAGGTTGCCAAGTCTCACGTGTCTGGCGTGACACGCTTTCTGATTGTCACACAGGCTTTCTGATTGTCACACTCACGCTTTCTGATTGTCACACACGCTTTCTGATTGTCACACAGGCTTTCTGATTGTCACACTCACGCTTTCTGATTGTTACACTCACACTTTCTGATTGTCACACACGCTTTCTGATTCTGACACTCACGCCAGAAATCTTACAGCAAATTTATATTATTCCATTGTAAAACTAAAATTAGCTTCATCAAAAGTGTTGGGGTAGTTTGCAAATCCTACAGACAATTTACCAGGCAATAAAACTGTTACATACATGTAAATATATGTGCAGACTTGTCTCGGTTGAAAATCTCACGCCAACCCGCTGACCGAAGGTGATGACACTGAAAGAGGGAGCAGTTACACAGACCCCTAGAGATTTTTCAATGCACATTAATATACGGGTTACGGAGTTATTCTGTTTGTAGTATTTTTATAGGCCTAGTTAAGGACTTAAGTTATTGGGAGCTTTCCAGTTTTCTTGTTTATTTGTAAATATTGCTTATATAGTTAATTGTTGTTTGTCCAGAGTTTTTTACATATTGCTAGAGTGGTAGGATGCTAACATCAGCTAACACAGCATAAACTGTTGTTTAATAATTCATATGCATTACTGTTTTCTATCCAATTAAAGCATTTCTATTGATTTAAAGTAGCATGTAACATGGATGGGGCTGATAGTATGGGAATATTCAGCTTGCAGGTGTCACAAGTTTAGCAAACATCTTGTTATAATTGACTCAGGGGAAATGATGAGCCAGAGTACGGAAGGGGTTTTGAGCATATGACCAGCTGGATGCACACTGGGCAACAGGCATAGTCAACTATATTGCAGGTCTGGGACACGGAGCTAGAGAGGAGTGCAGAAGCCTGGGCCTACGCATGCCGCTGGGAGCACGGCCCGGCTCACCTCATGGGTCAGATCGGACAGAACCTGGGGACTCATTGGGGAAGGTTAGTCTGGACTAAGTTGGAAGTAAGTCTGGCCTAAATTTGGGATTATTTGGGCTAATTACCTTAGCCTTGAACTGGGCTATACAGCAGGGGGAGCAGGTCATTTTAGCCTAAAACTGGATTATAGAGCAGGGGGAGCAGGTCAATTTAGCCTAAAACTGGATTATAGAGCAGGGGGAGCAGGTCAATTTAGCCTAAAACTGGATTATAGAGCAGGGGGAGCAGGTCAACTTATCCTAAAACT
>JABFEB020000079.1:13246804-13258123 GCA_019775895.2 Stomatorhinus ivindoensis
CCCCCCCCATGTCTAAACCATGATAGTTCAAAAATTGTTATTGGGATATATGGTTCATACCATATTTTTTTCTTAAACAGTAGGGCTGCAACAGTAATTGTGTATTTTACACGCATATAGAAACACTTTTCTAAATTTATAAAATACTTTCTTTTTCAGATGAAACACCCTGAACTTTTAGTGAAGTCTGAACCCAGCGATGACCCAGTCACCCCTAACCCAAGTGTTGTGGATACCTCGCCAGCTGAATCTGAAGCCAGTTCTAAATGGGTTGTGGTTCCAGTACCAATGGATACTCGTCAAGTTGCTCTTACAGACAGCATTGTAACATACATTGTAAATGGACTCCTTCCCCTCTCTACTGTAGAAAATAAGGATTTCATCGCAGTTTTGCAGTTGGCTGAACCATTCTTCACAATGCCTTCCCGGAGAGACCTCACCCAGAACCTCATTCCTCAGCGCACCATTGCTGTTAAACTTAATTTAATTAATCTGATACAAAGCACATCTGATATTTGCCTGACTGTGGATCTGTGGTCAAATTGTTCCATGCGGTCATTTTTTGGCATGACTGGTCATTTCATTTCAAATTTTACATTGCAGAATGTAATGTTGAGTTGCCAACGATTCCGAGGAAGGCATTCAGCAGATAACATTTGTGCAGTGTATGAGGATATTTTATCAACTTATGACATTAAGAATAAAGTATCATTCATTGTGACCGATAGTGCATCAAACATGATAAAGGCATTCAACCTTTTCCCACCCATAACTGTTGTTGATGGTGAAGAGGAGGAACAGGATGACACATCTGATCTTCATGTGGTGAACATTGATGAGGAGATGATGTACTTCCCTCCAGAAAGAAGTCCATGCTTTATCCACACTTTACAACTTGTAGTTCGTGATGCCCTGGATCAAGTTGGTTCTATAAAAAACTTGCTAGGCAAAGTTCAAAAACTCGTGTCTTTCTGCTATAAGTCTACTCTGGCTTTTGAGACTTTAGGAGATTACAGACTTCATCCTGGAAATGCTACACGCTGGAATAGTCAATTGAAGATACTAAAGTCAGTCCTTATTATTCGCAGTGATGTCCTTGCTCAGCTGGAGTGCCCTGTTCAGCTGTCACCGACTGAATTTAAAATCATACAGGAACTATGTCTGGTGCTGGAACCCTTTGAGGAGGTGACAGACAGGTGTCAGGCAGAGAAGGTGGTAACCTCCAGCTTGGTGATTCCGTGTGTTCGAGGCTTAAGATATGCAGTAAAAAACATGAAGATGACTGGCAACAACAATTTGGTGTCCATTCTCCAGAGCTTGGTTGAGAAGCATCTTGCAAAATTTGAAGAAATACAATGCTTTCAGATGGCTTCCATTCTTGACCCAAGATTCAAATTGGACTGGTGTATTGGTGAAGAGGTTAACACCATGAAGGATCTTCTCATGGGAAAAGTTGAGTGTCTCTCCCCAAAACTCAGTGCTGGATATAATGACTGTAGTGACCAACCAAAGAAACGTCCCAAACTTTTTTCCTACATGGAAAGCCAAAGCAGTTCCTCAGCTGTTGCCAAAGCTTCACATGATGTCATCGTGTACCTGAGTCAACCATGTTTGGCAGAGAATGTTGACCCTTTGGCCTACTGGAAAGGAAACCAAACCAGCTTTCCTGAGCTAGCACAACTTGCCTGCAAATACCTTGCTATACCAGCTTCCTCTGCACCTGTTGAGAGAATCTTCAGTACAGCAGGAAATATTTTCAGACCGGAACGTTCCAATCTGAATGATAAAACCTTTGAAGATATTTTGCTGATCAAATGTAACAGTACTGAACAATGAATCGTTTATTGGAATAAAGCATAATTGTATTTGCCATGATGTTTTGCTTTTTGTTATAATGCAATAATACAATTTATACTCAAGAAAATAAATACGCTACTATGTGAAATTATTCTTTGTGGCCCTGTATGCTTTGTGTGCACTGATGGAATTGGCTGAAAGTTATACAAAATTTTTCTTACAACCATTCCAATTCCAATTCACCCACATAAACAGCCTCTGAAGCCTCTGCTGTCTTTAAAGTCAATCTGTTATTTAATTCTTTATGTTTTGCTTGATTAAATGACATTACTGTTCTGTGTGATTGCACTGAAATGAATTTGTTTTTTCTTGTTATGTGTTCTGTCAGCGTATCAGGTCTGCAGGGAGAACTATGGGTGCTTAATGAACATAATGCAGGGGTACCCAATCTTATTCGCAAAGGGCCGGTGTGTATGCGGGTTTTTGCTGCAGCTCCCTAATTAGATTCCTAATTAGAGGACTGATTGGCTGAAGAGTCCTCACACCTGCGTTTCAACAGCTGACCTAAAGGTTACCCCAAAAACCTGCATACACACCAGCCCTTTGCGTATAAGATTGGGCACTGCTGACATAATGGCTTTGCGCTTGAATGTGACTTTAGTAACTGTCCCACAGTAGTCTGCTTGCTGGTGGCGGTAGTGTTGGGGTTCCAACGGCCCCTGTAAAGGCTCATCTTTTTGAAATTTTAAAGCACGTAATTTTGTTGGCATTGGTTATGATCAGTACTGGTTAGTAAGGTTGTCCACCATTCACTATTTAATTGAGAATTGCTCTGAAAATCCAGTCATGTTTCTGAATATGAATTGTGGTTGAAAACAGGATGCAGATTGCTAATAATAGGAAAAACAAGCTTACTGAATCGGTGAAGCTTTAAATCCAAATGTATCAGAAAAGCATTTAGCATTCAAAGCTTTGTAGAACACTGCCTGCTAGTGACCCCAATGGTAAAAAAAATTGTAATAGCAGGGGCCAATACATGTTTGTTACTGGTTGTATTTTGTATATGCCTGATTTCTGTAGAAAGCATGTAATGGTAATCCTTGCCTTACAGTGCTTTGACATATGTAAGAACAGATATTTTTGCTTGTGTTAACTGAGTGTTTGTGTGAAAGTTGGACATGGGTGGGGGGGTGGTTAAAGATTTTTGTTCAAGAAGAGTATTTACATAATCTTGGGGCTCAGTGTGTTCCTTTTCTTAGTAATATTATTAAAAATACGTTCACATGGAACTGAGGGTGCAGCGATATGTAAAACTGTAGTGCTAAATTGTAGAGTAGGATGGAAATTTCTTGTGTTGCCTGGTACTTCAGGCTCAGTGGGTTAACATCAGTTTTTAAGCTGACCAGAACAGCCCCCCACTGGCTCCCTTTATTTGAAAAAGCACCACTTATTGAATCAGTTTCCAAACTGTCATATCCATCTGCTCTTGAACCTGAGAATCTTTCCTTGGCAGCTGAGCTAGTTCTAAAATATGCCACAGTCCATCTCACCCTTGCTTTGAAACCCAGGGGTTTGCTCAAATGTATTTTTAACAAAAAGGCTTGTGCAATATAAGTTGTGTGGCGTAGCTTTACTGTGTTGGTACAAGTAATCATTTTGGCAGCTGCAATAGTGACAGGACACCTCACCTTACCCTGATACCCCTATCCTCTATAAGGGATGTTTGTATTGCAGCCAAATTTGCAGCAGTGTGAGGTTCTGGGAATTTTCCCAAACCTAGCAGCACTGTAGCCGATTCATGGGACTCTGATATAATGGCAGGTTACTGCAAGATATGCATCTGTATGAAGTCCACATCCTGTTCTCAGGTTCACATGTAATGCCTTCTGCATTACTTACTCCTAGGTCTTTTGTGTTTACTTGCTAACATTTCCTTTACAGCAGATATTGTAGATAGAGTGTAGGTAGACTAAAGTATTTTTACTAACTCACTAAATCCAACATCCTCTACCATAGAAAAGGGCTGAGCATCCAGTAACAATTATGTTAATTACTGCTTAATCTCCTTCCAGCTACCTGGAGCAAAACACACACACACATATATATTTGAGAGCGAGTCCTTTTCTTGTATTGTTCTGTTGGTATCTGTTCTTTTTTGACAATTGACATAAAGCGGGGCTTTGGTGTTCTGGAAGTGCCTGAAGTCCACCATGATCATAGACGTTTTGGATGCATTGAATTGGAGGTCATTGTCTGTGCCCCAGGGGGCTGCTCTGTCTGCCTCAAGCTGGTATTATACTTAATATTTAAATATGTGTTACACATAAACATCTTAATATACATAGTATATACTGTGTCATTGTTATAAAAATGTCATGATATTCAGAATCAAAGAATGTAACATTTGAAGTTATTTAACTATTCTGTGTACCATGATGGAAGGGCATTTCATCTCGCTGAATGCTATTGCTTATGGCAAAATCGGCAAAATAGAACCAAACAATCTGAAAGCAGACTCACCCACAAGATGGAAAATTCACACAGCCAACCTGCACAGCTGTCCATCGGTGCCCATTTTGGTGAGCCAACTCGCACAGCCACACCTGGAACTCAGAGCTGTATGTAAGCAATGCAATGCGGCTGTCTGACCACCAATAATGCTTCAAATTTTAAAGGACATCTGCAGGTAAGTTAACAGACTTACTGTAGTTTATTATGATTTTATGATAGTATTTAGTGTCATCACTTAACATGCTTCGGGTATCTGATATCTTAGGCCTACAGTAAGTGAACATGTTTACTTTTTTTCCCTAATGTTGTTGTGTGGCTGTGCTGGTTTTGTTCTCTTTGTACTTTAAGTTTAAAGGTAATTTCTGTAGAAGTAAAGAAATGTTTATTATATTTTATGCAGTATAATAAAATATACTGTCTGTTAGGGGTGCAAAAGTGTAACGCTATACCTGGGGTGGGCATTCTTATCTGCAAAGGGTTGGCGTGGATGCAGGTTTTTGGGATAAGCTGTAGGTCAGCTGTTCAAACCTAGGTGTGATGACTCTTCAGCCAATCAGTCCTCTAATTAGTAAACTAATTAGGGAGTTGCAGCGAAAACCGGCATACACACCGGCCCTGTGCGGATAAGATTGCCCACCCCTGCGCTATACCCTCAAAGAATATCTGAAACAGTTATGTCATTAGTGCTTGTTATATATTACGAAATAAATGATGACATCACAAAGTTAATATCCGTGACACATACATTTACGTTAATAGAGACTTAATATCACACGAAATATTCCCAAATCACACTAATTCAGGTTTAATTTCTAAAATTATTTTTCAAAACGCATGCGCAGGAGCATCACTTCCGGCCTCACTGGACAACATCCTTTGCTTGGCTGGCTGGCTAACAAATACATTAAAGATGTCCGCGTGGTTTGAGGAGGCGAAAGGTGCAAGTATTGCTAACAGCGAATTGCACCCTCCACAAGAAAGAATCCGTTCAGCCGAATGGACATATTTTGGATTTAGAAAAAAAAACGGAGCAATTGTTCAGCACGACTGGCCAATTTGTAGAGCATGTGGTAAAGCCGTACCGGCCAAAACAAGCAACACATCTAACCTAATACACCATCTCCGTGAGCATCATCCGACACATTACGCAGAAATGCAAAACGTAAGTGAAATAACCCGGAGTCATTGGCTACCAGGTCTTTATCTCAAGCGCGTAATTCGACTTATTTTATTTCTTCTGAAAACTGTATGTAGATAAACCTTACTTTGAGTAGGGTATTTTGAGTAAAAATGCCCTCCGTTGGTGTTTTAGGGCAATGTCTTGTGTTGCTAAATAAAATGCAGTGTTCCATTTTCAGCCAGTTCGGAAGCAGTATTCTCGTTTTTTTGTGTAATAAAAATGTAAAATTTAATCTGGATCTGCCGCCGTTACAAAAATATTAGTCGGGTAACGGGTAGGGCGCTGCTGGGGGGATTTGAAAGTGACAGCCGTGTGTGGGGGGTGGGGTGGATATAAAAACCTTACTGTCAATTCTTCATATCATTGCAGCCCTACTTTCTTTTTTAATTACCTAACAACATGCACCTTGTACATTTTTTCGAAATTTAAGAATAATACGGTTATCATACCATATTTTTTTCTTAATGCATACCGTAGGGCTGCAACAGTAATTGTGTATTTTACACACTATATAGAAATATTTAGGCACTATACACATTTTTCTAAATTTATAAAATACTTTCTTTTTCAGATGAAACATCCTGACTTTTTAGTGAAGTTGGAACCCAATGATGACCCAGTCACCCCTAACCCAAGGGTTATACATACTTTACCTGCTGACCCTGAAGCCAGCTCTAAATGGGTTGTGGTTCCAGTATCAACAGATAGTCGTCAAGTTGCTCTGGCAGACAGCATTGTGACATATATCGTAAATGGACTCCTTCCCCTTTCCACCGTAGAAAATAAGGACTTTAACACAGTTTTGCAGTTGGCTGAACCATTGTTCACAATGCCTTCTCAGAGAGACCTTGCCCAGAACCTCATTCCTCAGCGCACTGCTGCTGTTAAAAATCATTTAATTAATCAGATGCAGAACACTTGTATTTGCCTAACACTGGATATATGGTCAAACCGATCCATGAGGTCATTTTTTAGCATGACTGGTAATTTCATTTCTAATTTTACATTGCAGAAAGTAATGTTGAGTTGCCAGCAATTCCGAGGAAGGCATTCAGCAAATAACATTTGCGCAGTGTATGAGGATATTTTATCAACTTATGACATTAAGAATAAAGTATCGTTCATTGTGACCGATAGTGCATCAAACATGATAAAGGCATTCAACCTTTTCCCACCCATAACTGTTGTTGATGGTGAAGAGGAGGAACAGGATGACACATCTGATCTTCATGTGGTGAACATTGATGAGGAGATGATGTACTTCCCACCAGAAAAAAGTCCTTGCTTTGTCTACACAGTGCAACTTGTGGTTCGGGATGCCCTGAATCAAGTTGGTTCTGTAAAAAACTTGCTAGGCAAAATCCAAAAACTTGTGTCTTTCTGCCATAAGTCTCCACTGGCTACTGAGATTTTAGGAGATCACAGACTTCATTGTGGAAATGCCACCCTTTGGAATAGTCAGTTGAAGATACTAAAGTCAGTCCTTAACTTTCCCAGTGATGTCCTTGCTCAGCTGGAGTGCCCTGTTCAGCTGTCACCCACTGAATTTAAAATCATACAGGAACTATGTGTGGTGCTGGAACCCTTTGAGGAGGTGACAGACAGGTGTCAGGCAGAGAAGGTGGTAACCTCCAGCTTGGTGATTCCATGTGTTCGAGCCTTAAGGCATGCTGTCAGAAACATGAAGATGCCTGGCAACAACAACTTGGTGTCCATTCTCCAGAGCTTGGTTGAGAAGCATCTTGCAAAATTTGAAGAAATACAATGCTTTCAGATGGCTTCCACTCTTGACCCAAGATTCAAACTGGACTGGTGTATTGGTGAAGAGGTTAACACCATGAAGGATCTTCTCATGGGAAACGTTGAGTGTCTCAGTGTTGGCTATACTGACTATAGTGCCCAACCAAAGAAACGTCCCAAACTTTTTTCCTACATGGAAAGCCATAGTTGTCCCTCAGTTGACGCCAAAGCTTTGCATGATGTCACCGTATACCTAAATCAGCCATGTTTAGCAGAGGATGTTGACCCTTTGGCCTACTGGAAAGGAAATCAAACCAGCTTTCCTGAGCTAGCACAACTTGCCTGTAAATACCTTGCTATACCAGCTTCCTCTGCACCTGTTAAGAGAATCTTCAGTGCAGCAGGAAGTATTTTCAGGCCAAGACACTGCAATCTAAATTTTAAAACCTTTGAAGATCTTTTGTTAATTAAATGTAACACAATTGAACAATGAATGGTGTATTGGAATAAACCATAATTGCATTTGCCATGATGTTTTGCCTTTTATTTTAGTGCTAAGGTTGAACTCAAACTTATTTTTCTACTCATAAGAAAATAAATAGAAGTAACTTGAAGTAACAGGAACTAAAGTAATTCTTTTTGCCATGTGTACTTTTAATGTACAGCTCTGGAAATATACTTAAGAGCAATTTTTAGTTTCATTTCTCAATGTATGGTTACGCATCCGTGTAAAATATACGTTTTTTTGTCAACTGAAGCCTGGTTCTCTGTTCCTCATTGATGAAGGGCTTCTTCCTTGATTTATAGGGCTTCAGTCCTGCTTTTAGGAGTCTGATACAAACCATCCTAGAAGTGCACTTTATACCACTTAATGCTTCCCATTATTTTTAAAGGTCACTTGATATCATCCTCCAATATATGACGCACTGTCAGATAAGTTGATGGTCTCTGGTATTAGAAAGTTGTTTCTGCTCTCTGCCTGGTCATTCCTGGTGTCTCCTGCTTCATTTTGTTCTTGTGTACTGCAGTCTTTAAAATTTTGAGCTTAGAAATAACCTGCCACTCAATATAACCTTCTGCCAGCAGAACCAGGATTAAACCAGGATTTTAAAATGCAGATTTTTAAAAAATATGCAGTGCTCTCAATTTTTTCCAGAAGTGTGTATTGATAGATTAAGCTACAGGTTATATGCATTTTTCTTTTAAAATCATACTAAATTAAGTACCCAATACCCACTATACATATATAACCTCAGACCATACATCTACCACCTCAAAAGGAAATCTATTATATAATTATTTGTTTCACTTTATTAAGTTACATTCCTGTGTTGTGTGACTAACTTAAATTTATTTAAACTTAAATGAATGACATTCTTCCTGGGGTCGATTCTCCCATGCACTCATGTCAAAAAAGTGGGTAACTGCACCTTTTTCACTTAAACATGTTCTCCCATTTACTAAAGTCTGGGATTTACACATGCTTAAGCGCCTGAGGGCAGAATAGACCACACTGCCATTCCAACTCACCATCCTGTGGGGTGTGACCAATTCTGTTGGAATTCCAGTTTATGAATTATTTTATGCTGATAAATTCCTGTCAGCATATCAGGTCTTTTAAGAGAATCATAGGTGCCTAATAAACATATAATGGCTTCAGTTTGAATTTGAGTTTAGCAACTGAGAAATCCCAGGATAGTCTGCATATTGATGAGGGACAGGGCAGTGGGGCTACATCATGGGCATTTTCTGACTGCCCCAGTGAAGGCTCGTACTTTTGAAATAATGAAATGTCCACATTTCTTGTTCTTACTAAACGTGATTCTATTGGCGTTATCAGTCCTGGTTAGCAAGGTTGTGCACCATTCAGAATAGAATTGAGAATACTTACAAGGAAGAAACATAATTTTTTCAGGCTGCCTTTTTCATACTCCAGTAATTTTAGTTTGCGTGTATGCACCCAACTAGGATAATGCTCATTAAAGCAGATTAAAGCATATATTATGTCATTTTTTAGTGATGACAAATCATGCCATAGATCCAGCTTTAGATCATTTAAATCCTAAAACATCATCTACCAGTAAAATGGCCCAAATTCCCTCCACTAATATGACACAAATTGATTGTTTACAGCCATGGAGATTTTCCATCCTACAACAGAAACCGTATTCTTATTTTCCTCATATTTGTCTTTCTTGACGATAGATTTTTTATAGACAAAAAGCTCTTTACCATCAGTAACAAAATTAGAATACTTCACAATAGCAGAATTATACCATACAGCTGTTCTTCTTGATCTCTGTTTCTCATTGAACTGTACTGACCATCCAATGCGGAGGTTCTGTGCTTGCAGACAGACCATTTGTACATTTATATCAGCGGCCACAGATAATTTTCTGCTAACTAATCCATCCGATTCCATCTCTCCCGTCTATTTTAGGTGTAATGTTTAAGGCTGTAATTAGAGGAGAAATAATTTCTTAAACTCCAGCTTATGATAAATCAAAGAAATGAAAACAGCAACAATAAATTCAATAGCAATGTTAGACAGTAAGCATTCAGTAAATTCTTAGCAGGAGTTATAAATCAGTGCTGGATGTTGGAACATAATGCTTGTTTTTTAAACATCTAAACATCCCCACAACTGATAAACAGAAGGATTAGAATACCCTTTTCAAATAAAGGAGATATTAGACTCCATCAGAGCTATACAAAACAGTAAAACCCAGGATAGCTATGCTGTGGAGTTTTATAAAACAATATCTTCTAATAATGTTTAAACATTCACTGAAACAGACAAAACACAAACTCTGACAAAAGCGTGTATTAGCCTACACTAATTTTAAAACCAGGCAAAGATGCATGTGAATGTAGTCACTTCAGACCAATTTCAATAGTAAATGTAGGTGTAAAAATTATAGCAAAACTCTTAACTTCCGGAATGGAATCCATTATGCCAAACATAATCTTACCTGACCAAACTGGTTTCACTTTAGGTTGACATTCCTTTACTAATATTCATAGACTACTCATTGACATTCATTCTCACCACCACCCTCTCTACACCAGGGGATGTCTCAGAAGTAGTGATATCCCTGGGGGTGGAGAAAGGATTTCATGCAGTCAATTGAATGGAACTTGCTGTGCTAAAATGATTAAGTTTTAGTTTTGGTCCAAAATGTATTTCCTATATTAAACTGTTAAACTCCTCTCCTAAAGAATCAGTTGTCACAAACACATTTCACTCAACTTTTCCTGCTATCCAGAGGTATTGGACAGGAATACCTATCAAGTCCTCTTCTTTTTTTTTGATCATAAAGCCATTCTCTATCAGGCCTTACAATCAATTCAAAGAATGGGCATACAACATAGAGTTTCTTTGAATGCTGATGATTTATTATTGCATATCTCTGATCCAGTTACAACTGTTTCTGAAATAATAATATACTGAGTGAATTTGGCAGCTTAGCAGGATATAAATTACATTTTTCCAAGAGGGAATGGTTCCCTGTTAACAGCCTAGCCCTACAGAATAATGCCCTAAACCTTCTTGCCATATCCTATGTCTAAATCTAGGTTTCAATATTGATTGCGTATTGATATTACACCTATTTTCACTGATTTATATAAAATTAATTAATAAGATAAAAATGGACTGCCAAAAGAGGAATATGTTATAAATATGTTACTTCCCGAGGGATTAATGAAAGTACCATCTAATCTAATCTAATCTAATCTAATGTTGCGTGTAAGCACAATTAATGGTGTCAAAATGAATGTTTTACCAAAGTCTTTATTTCAGTGTCTCCCTGTTTTCCTTCTAAAATCATTCTTTCTACCAATAGAAAATATGATTACTTCTTTGTATAGGAAGGCAAAAATCCCAGAATATGTAAAGAGCTCATTGAAAGACAACAAGCACACTGAGGACAGGTTCTGCCCTTTCTGATAGGCTACTCCTTGGCAGCAGTGTTACAAAACATGTTTATCGCTTTTTTCGGTCGATTGATGGTAATTTTGTGCTCCTTCCATTTTCGAACAATTGCACCAACAGTTGTCACCTTCTCTCCCAGCTTCTTGCTAATGGTTTT
>JABFEB020000079.1:13306130-13321903 GCA_019775895.2 Stomatorhinus ivindoensis
CACTAAACCAGACCGGGGGGGGGGGGGGGAGAGATGGCATCTGGCAGCACCTCGGGGGGTCCAAGGCTTCCCTGGGGGCCATTTCCCCAGTACCTTCATCATGAAGATGGGCTCCCAGCAGTGCCCCCACCCGATCAATACAGCGATTAGTCCACTACAGCCTGACAGATGTTCGTCTGTACACTATGGGGGGGGATAATCCTGGGGGCTTCTAAAAATAACCCTGCACTGACTGTCAGATGAATGACATGTGGCTGAATTAAGTAGCTGCTCTTGTTCCCCAGGATACCTGCAGAAATCTGTCAGGTTATATGCAAACGGCCATCCTGACGCAAAGCTTTAAAAGTGACTAACTGCCTGAGAGGGGGCAACAAGCTGCGAGTTCAGTGGCCCCCAAGAGTCCAAGTCACATACGTCACAGTTAGCTTTAACCCAGTGGACACATGACCCATTCAAACAGGGGACCTTTCTCTCCACAGATTTTACGAGCTTCACTGCTCTGGGTTTCATGTTCAGCCCAGAAGGAAATATGCGGCATCCCACCTGTCAGACACGGGACTTTGAGCCAGCAGACACCAGAACAGGGATACGCACTGACACCACTACAAATCTCATTTAACATGTGTAAATCTGAAGAGACATGGAAAACAAAGCAGAATTTTGTGCGGCTGTAATAAACTAGCAAGGTTTTTTGGCTCAGAAGAGAATGTATAAGCATGTGTTAAATGATACTTTATTTGCTCCTTTATCATTTGTTCAGGCGGATTGGAATTCTTCAGCTTTCACAAAGTCTATCATGCTCTCTATCAAGACACATAAAAACAAACAAACAGTTGAGAGTAAAGCCTGGGGTTGGAGAGATGGGTATTAACCCAAATTAAGGGCCTTGGTCAAGGGCCCAACAGACATGTGACTATTTTGAAAGGTCCAGGACGTGAACCGACACCCTTCCAAACACAGGCACACTGCCTAACCTACCAAGCCACACACCATAACCGTTGCTGTCCTGCGCCTGATGTGTTGCGCCTAGAAACAATGATCCAAGAGCAGTATCACCTCTGATGGCCCATCAGCCAGGCCTTTACTCAGAATGGCCAGCTGTTCCCATGCCCAGCGAGGGAGAAGGGAGCGGGGCTGCAAAGAGAAGGGGGGCAGCGTACCTGCCGCTTGATGAGTGCCAGGCTCTCTCGGGCCTGGCTCAGGAGCACGTCCAGGGTCCTAGGATTGTCCACATGCTGGTTCTCCCTGAAGCCATGCTTCACTCTGCGCAGTGAGTATGTCCTAAAAGGGAGAGCAATGAAAATGAATTAAAGAGGAGCCGCTTCCCTCCGCGGCAGACAAGGCGGGATGGCAGAACGCTCCTGATGCACCAAACAGATGGCCGAATTCGGGAGATTTACGCACCGTTCAGATCGGATCGGTCGAATGGAAGCAGCTCAGCCGGGGGAACAGATGGAGAACAAAAGGGGTTTTAAATGCATAAATCTGAACGGTTTGACTTGGTGGGGGCAGCTTCTGAAAGTAGCCTTACGGACACACGCTCTCTTGCCTCCAGCTCACTGCAAGGCACATAACGAGTGGGCAAGGGGTTGGCCATCGCCACACCAGAAGGACACCCCTGTCAGTACACAGCGCAGTCTGAGTGAGCACCGGCACATCGCTGCCCCCAGTGCCTAGATCAGGACACACTTACCCAACCACCCACATTCATTTTTGGCCCCGCGTCACACAGTGAGAGAGGTGTTAGAAGCACAGATGTCCAGAGCGCCCCCCACAGGCCGGCACAGGCTTTGAAGTGACGGTCACAGCGCCGGCATCCCTTTAAAGTCATTTAAAGTCTGTGACGTAGGGCCCAGCAGGTGGCGCTGCTGAGTTCCTGGCCCCTGTGACTCACGGCCCCTGAGGGCAGTGACATTTGCAGCCCAGCGTCTTCCAAAGAGACTCCATGGATAATTGATGCTCTTTAAACCCACAGGGTGCAAACGGACCCCCCCCCCATTACCACCACTGGCACAGCCAGATGCTGGCTGCTCTTTCATCTGAGCCGGCAACTATGTGGGACTAACAGAGGCGGGCAGGACCTAGCAGAGCGGCAGCGACCGGAACGGCACTGTGTCATGAAAGACGACCCTCAGCCAGCTCATACCAGAAAACCGCGGCACAGGTCACGTGGCCGACAGTCTGAAACCACCAATCAGAGCGTCTGAAACCAGCCGGCGGAGGTCGGGAGTGTCACACACCTGCAACCTGCTTTCCTACATCAGACTGACTTACCAACTGCTATTAAATTTATAAAGAAGCAGTTAGGCTTTTATTCATTGGTCACCTATTTTGCTCACATTGAGAGGCTTAATCCAATAAGACGGTTAACCCAAATGTTACATGGAAGGCTGTGTGTGCTTCAGTCAGCCTCCTACTACATGCTGGAGTCTGGTCAGACACCCATTAAGCACTGAGCATCTATCAATTCATTGCTAGAAGGTATACAATTTTACAGCACATCTATGTGTAATAACTGAAAAACCATTTTGTAAATTTTCAATTTAGCTTGTACTTCTAACAGGGCCTTTATGCATTTGTGTTATTTATTGTAGTTTGAATTTGAATATGTATACAGTACAAGACTAGAGATTTTAAATTTGGCCTTGCCTTAACATCAGTACCTCATAACCTTGGTTAGGAAGCCAACTAGTTTGCTATTTCACTTGGAATTTCACTCCAAATGTCACGTGCAAAGGGAAAAGATATACATTGATGAATATTTCATATGAGGACATTTTAGCCAACCATGGACAGAGTGCATGTGTGTGCGTGCGTTTGTTGAGAGACACGGAGAAGAACCTTCTCATCACTCTCAGATCTGGACTTGTGAAGATGTCTGAGCTTGTGCTCAGCTGATGCCCGGCCTTCCTGCGTGATCAAACCAAAAAACTCATACTCCAACTGCCAAAAAAAAAAATGTAAATAGAAAATAAGACTAGATGGTGTAGATGAAGTGTTGCCCGGAAATTATGTTCCGTGGACAACGTCTGAGTGGCAGCATTATTGCAGGTAACTCTGGACCCATCTGTGAGTAAGCGAAGGCAGCTTCTTCACATAACCTGTACAGATTGGGTTTGGATTCTTAGTACCCCGATTGTTGAGAGCAATGTCCATTTTATAGCTTAAATTCTGAATTGCACTGGTAAACCCTTCTGGCATAACATAGCAGCATGAGAGGTAGAAGCAATAAAAGGCATTTCGCTCTATTCAGGGAGCATGCCCACAAAAAAAAACACCCTCGCCACTACCTTCCCTCCCCAACCGGTATCAAAAGCACAAACTGACCGTGTGGCCAGTAATTCAAAGTGTCAGCTGACTCAGCGATTCAAACCTAAAATTATTATAATTTAAGGAAGCATATATGAATGCCTATGAACAACTGACTATCAAGTGACTACTGAATAACCTTTAGGTTGGCAGGAGAGTAGAATCAAGCAAACGAGACATGAAGAAATCCCTCGAAAAAATTCCCCAGTAAATCTCGTTATTTATTACCATTTCAACTGTATCGGCAAGCCAAACGTAAATCCGTATTTAAACAATTAACTAAGATCATGAAAGCGCGATTTATACCGCATTTAATGACGAGATTAGTTTCCAACCCGGTCAGCTCTCTAATCACTCTCTCACCAGTTTGAGTTACCTGTATAAGTAATCAATCATCCAAATTCAACTGGAGCCGAACTCACAAATAAAGTGTCCATTATTGTAAATTAGTATTAACACATACCGCACTTACCTTAACATTAGAATTCATTACTGAAAAAGTAGAATGAAGGTTATTTATAACAATCAGCTTAATCACGATTTTAGCATGCAATATAGTTTGTTTAATTAAATTAGAGGACAAAAAAGATTTACATGTAAGCCTATTGTATGCGTGCAGGAATAAAACCAAAACATGACGGGAGCCCACTGCTGTGGACAACACTGTAAAGTGCATGTAGCTGACACGCTAGCAAGCGAGTCATCCGCGGAAACTGCCGTCAGAAATCTGCAAGACGACCATAAAATTGGAGAATTAGTTACCTAAAATTATACGAGGGAAACTTCTTGCTCTCCTTCATAAGCATCCTATAAAGAGAAATCACCTGCGAACGACTACAAGACGCCATGTTTCTTAAAGAGACACAGCTTTCATTTTCAGAACCCTTTCAACTGAGTAGAGTTTATATTTGCCTGCGCTAAATTGTAAAGGTATCTCATTTAAATAATTTATTTTGCTGGATATACTCTTTATATAAAACTGTATATGTTTACAAAAATTTATCGTATTTGTTTTGTTAATTATATTAGCTTAACAACTTCTCATCACTACGAAGCTGTTAAGGCATATATAAAGACAGCATTATTGCTACTCGTTCAACGGCGCCGTGAGCAATTGTGTTTATTATCGTTACACGCGAGTGTGATTTGGGTCATCGTGAACACTCTCACATAGCATATATATAACACATGGCCTGTCTGTACCTGGCAATTTCATAGTCACTCTTTGCAAATCAGAATAATTGCCAGTTATAACGGGACGAATAATAATAATAAATAAATATTATACAAGTTCAAGGTCAGTTTCTCCAATATCCTGCCACGTTTAACACATGTAACACAACCTTTTTCTTGTTTTGTCTTGGTAATATTGCTCATGTTGCATTGCAACATTGCAATACCAGTGATTCTGCCTAACTGCTACTAACTTTGGGCAGTGGTGGCTTTGGGTTAGGGGAGTGTAATTGAAAGTTTGCTGGTTTGAATCCCTGACCAGCAAGACACCATTGAGATACCTTGAGCAAAGTACAGCCCCCAAGCACTGCTCCCCAGTTGCTGAATTAGCTGCCCCTTGTGATGTCACATGAGGGTTAAAGGCAGAGGACACATTTTGTTGTTGTGTGCTGTGGTGTGTCAACAATGACCACTGATCTCTAAATTCTAAAGAAAAAATCTTTTATTTCCTACAATCACCTATGCAGAGTACCCACAACCCTGAATAGGAAAAGAAGCTACAGACAATGAATGGATGGCTGGACTTATGCAGAGTCCCAATGAGCCCAGAATCTACGACAGGGATGCCTTGGAGAGTATATAGTTACATCACATGGCGCATGCGGAGTTAGCAATTTAGACGTAACATTACACTTAAAGCACGTGTCACTAGAAAATGGGATGGTTAAAATTTACAGAAAGACTATGTCAGTGGCAGGGGGTGCCTATAACAGTGGGAGGAGATATTTTTAAATAGAGCCTCCTTTTTCTTCAGACTGAGAGGAGTAAGCTAAGGTGTCTGGGCAATTGCATAAGGATCACTTGGCTGGCTCTCAAGAGAGCTGTCCCAGGAACATCTCACTGGGGAAGACCAGGGCATGCCGGAGGGATTTTATCTCCCAGTTGGCCTGCAAAATATCTGACTGTGGTTCCCTCAGAACAAGCTGGGGTCTGTGGCTTCGAAAAGAGAAGCCTGGTCTGACTGGCTGGCTATGCTTCCACCATGACCCTCAGGAGCAGCAGAGGGCTGAAATGGGATAGATGGAACTTTTTAAATTCCATTTGTAGTATAATACGAGTCTCTGTCCCAGCAGTAAAGTTTCCTCAGTCCAGAAAACAATGTCTTTTGCCATAACCACTTTTCTTGTACAGGGTTGCAGTGAGCCTACAGCCTTATCTCAGAAAGTAGGGGGTGTTTGACACCCGGGCCTGCATGTCAGTCATATACACATTCCTACATACTGTACCACCCTCTTGTATCTGGGCTGCAGAAGGAAGTCGGAATAGCCAAAGGGGAACTTAGCAGAGGTGGAAATCGAACCCCCAACCCTGGGCATTCTTCATGTGTCTGTTTTACTGGGGATATACTGTACTGTACAAAAGTCTTTGGTGGTCAAAGAAAAAATTTAAGGCTGTTTATGCTGGCAGTAACTGTTAGAGATGGGGGAGGATGGATTGAAATATATATCGCAATTCTTTTGCACTGCGATTCATGTATTCCCACACTAATCCTGAAATTGGTATTTTAAATGAATTTATAATTTATTCACTGAAAATCGCTTATGCTGATCATGGTTATAGTGATCAACTGCTTATATTGATCAAAAGGCGTGGGACAGAATTACTCCTGCACAATTACTGTTTAAGTAATTTGCATATAGTAATCAAATAGTCTGCTTACAGTGTTCATTTAGGGCCTTTTAAACATGACAACATATGGAAAGAATTAAAACTGCTAGCTACCAGAGGCTAATGCTGCATGCACAGAAACCATTACAGGTAAAAAAAACCCAATAATTTTCTCTTAATGACAAATATAGACTCATCAAAGCTTATGTTACACCTCCAAAAATGAGCCAATGAGATGCAGCAGTAGAACTACAATAAGACAATAAGCACTTTGATACAATGCAATGCAGTAAAAATCCCCTGTATAAACTGATGGTAGGATCAGCTCTTACTAGCCCTGCCCCCAAGTGCCTTTTCCCTAATATGGTCAACAGCTTCCACTGGCCACCCTGTTCCTCTCGTATTTTGTCTCGCTCCCTGGGCTGCTGTGTGGCTTAATGCACAGCGTGGAGACTGGCAGCTCTTCAGTTGTGGGGTCAAGACCAGCCTGAACTGTTTTTCAATTTTATTTCGGTTTGTTCCTCTGTCTTTGATTTTGTTCTTGTTTGGTTTGCCGCACTTCTTATAAAAGCTTGGTTTAGTCTATGCCACAACAGCAGTAAATGTAGCTTTTTGGTAACTTCTGTTTTTAAGAAAAAAAATATATTGTTGTATTTGAAGTTGTTTTGCATTGAAATTGTTTAAATGCTTCCTTTGGTTTATGGAGAAGAAAAATTATTTGCAGTTATTTGTAGTATGTTCCATTTACCCATGTTCAGTTTAGCAGTATGGCTCAACTTTTTTTTTTAGATGGTTCAAGTTTGTAAAATTCTAAAAAAGGAAAAAAAATGGGAATAAACTGTATCAAATCGTAATATTCATATAATCGCAATACTTACAAAATTGCCATACATAATGTATCCAATCGGCACCTTGGTATTGTGATAATATCATATTGGGAGGTAACTGGTGATGCCCATCCCTAGTACATTTGCTCTGTTTTACTGTTAGGCACAGTTTAACGATAGAATACATGCAAATGAACAATGGCATAATAAAAACTAACAAGGATTTCCTCTTTCTCAAAAAGTTACTGATATCTAGCTGGATGGTTAGATGAACACCACTTCTCTGGGGCAACCCAGCCATTCTATACATTTGTTCAATTTCACCCCCATTATAGTTAATTAATCGATAAATCTTATTTAGTTAAATAACTAAATAAGGTATTGATTAGCCAAAAATGACATGGATGTAATACATGGTTACTGCAAACACTGGGGTGACTTTAGAAGAGGTTAGAAAAGACTCACTTTGACAGACATAAAATCATACTTTTACACCAACATGAAGATCATTTAAACATCATTTTGTTGGACTGCCTAAGATAGAGTTGCCCAATTCCTGTCCTGGGGGCCGGAATCCACAGTTTTCAGATTTCCCTGCTAAATTACATCTTAATCAGTGAATTGCCAGGTTAAGTGTGTATGTCTGAGTAGGGAAATATATAAACTGTGCTGCAAACTGGACCAGAATTAAGGAACTCTGCCCAAAGAGTTTTACACAGTATTGTACTTATTCAAGCATGTATAGGGAGACATTAGTATGACATCTCAGATGTTGCTTCAAACACTGTACAGTTGATCTATTACAAAGTCTGTATTCATCATGTCAATGGTGACATTTCATTTCGCAGCAGTCTGTTGGATTCGCAGTCAGCTTCTCGATATGCTGTCGGCCATGTAGGAATCAGACATAGGCTCATACACATCTCACGTGTAGATGGAAAATACTGCCCTTTTGGCATTTAAAAAAAAACACAGAAATCAATACCCTGCTTATGGCGTACGATCATGATGGTAGAGCGTCGAGCCCCAAGCAATACCAGAGCCCGGCCGAGTCCAAGACCTAGTTTGTGGAGCTTTGGGGCCACAAGAGAACCTATGCAGGGGGCATGATAAATGGACCTGTATCGTGCTGAGGTGCAGAATCAATTTGTGAGTTGCCAGTGAAGAGACTTGGGCTTGTATTACCACCAAAAAGTCTTTAGGGGGCTCTGGACGGTGTTATGGTATTTTCATTGAACACGCCCACTTTAGAGCCATTCACTCACCTCACTTTTGAAGGAAAGATTTGTGTCCATCAGCCACATAGATCCACATTGGGTTGTATTGTAGTGTAATGTAGCATGTATCCATTTTGACTGGATAAATAGTAAGAGGTTGCAGTTTGGGACTGGCACCCTATCCACAGTGTCTCCTGCTTTGCTCTTTAAGCTTACAGGACAGGCCCCAGGCTCATCATGATCCTGGATAATCAGTTAAGTAAGATGGATGGAATTTGGTGTTTTCCATCCTTTCATCCATTTTTGTGATTTCTTCTTGAGTATCTCCAACACTGAATCCTATCTTACTGGATAGGGATATTTTTAAAAATTCCTTCTTGATTTCATCTTTTACTTTTTCTTCGGCATCTCTCTCTCTGGGGGAACATTACTGATTGTCTTGCTGTTAGTGATCAGTCGAGTCTGGCATCCCCGCTACAGAAGGGGGGGGGGGGTGATGTCCACTACTGGGTACTGTGAGACATCAGGGGGCATCCATACCTGCGCGTCTAGCTGAACCTCTGCAGTAGTGACCAAATATTTTTGTTCCAAAGCGGGAATGATACATATTTGTTTGTCATGGGGGTATACATTGTGTGTTTTATGAAAAATGTAATATACATGGAATATATCACTTGAATCAGCTAAAGGAAAAGAAAATACATTCAACAAGTTGTCATGAACAGCTTTTCAGAAAAGCATGTAATTATGTTGAGGGAGTTGATCTGTTCATTTCCCATGACCAGGGATCTGTTTCCCACTCTCGCGGGGAGCCCTCTTTACTGGTTTCCTGTGGTGATGAGGGATTAGACATCTTCTCTGGCATTTTTGTTGTAGCCTCCCCAGTCTGACCTGTCAGTTCTGTGCTAAATGGAATTTACCATGACACCTTTAACCCAAGCAAACGAGAGTGACACCCTTTGTTTTTTAACAAGTTTAAAACAAGAGATTATGGAAAACCTCAGTTCTATTTAATCTTGGCATACAGGCGGAGTCGAACCACAATTTCCTCTCTCTGTATGTGTGCTGCCTGATATTTTCATGGCCTGGTTTTTGCTGCGGTGGGCTGGCTGGCTGGTATTGCAGATTACCCAGCAGGCTGTGCTTTGCTCCTTATTAACCCTATTAATGAATACTACCCCATGCCCGTTCCAGTGCTTTGGCTCTTGGTTTTTTCCCCCATGTTTCTCCTGAGTTGATCTGCAGGTGGGGGCAGTATGGTGTCCAGCTGCTTCAGCTTCTGTTCCTTCCATGGCACCAGGCTCCCTTCCATGCTGCAGTCAGCCCCTGCTGGGGGGGGGGGGCATCCGCAAGCACTTTGGCAACAGAAAACCTGCTGGCTTCTTACCCCACATGATCCTGGGTCTCGATTCTCTATAGTGAGGGGGGGGGGTGGATATCAACAAGGGTGGGTTTGTTGTATCTGCGGCCCCATTCAAAAGTCACTTTGCCTCCCCCCACTTATCCGCCCCACCTAACCTCCTCCAGTGTAGTTTTTGGCCAGTAGTGGGCAGCATGTAAATGTGTGGTTTGAATAGTGACAGTAAGCACAGCTGTGTGAGAGGTAGGGTCTGCTGTCCTCTCATGCATAAATCACCAGCGATCCCATACAGGTGGCAGGATCCACTCTGCTTCCCGTTAATGATGTCAGTTAATCCATTACCGGACACTGCTTGGGTGAAGGTCTTCTACGAGGACTACTTCTGCCAAGATGGATTATCCATCCATCCGTCTTGCAGAACTGCTTATCCTGTGTGGCTTTGCAGCCAGACTGGAGTCTGGCTCCCCCCCTCCCGGAACACGGGGAAAGACCCTGGATGGGATGCCAGTCCCCTGAGAAATGCTAATCCATCTAAGCTGCGTGTTTTTAGACTGCAGAAAACAACCAGAGAAACTTGAGAAAGCCCACAATCCGCTGCATATCTCACAAGGGTTTTGTATTTATAGGTGGAGTTTATGGAGTTTGTGTGCCGGTATGACTGGCTGTGGTGCAAAGTTCCCGCATCGGTGGCGCATCCATGTGGGCGATTAGGGGCTGGTTGCCTTTGAGTCCAGTGCCTCACTCATCTCTGACTCATCTCTACCTTTGTGACCCGTTCCTCTCCTCCTGGCTCCCACTACTTTCCATCTTCACCTCCTCCACTAGTCCAACTGCAGTCCTTCGTCGGCAGGGCCTGGCGACACAGCCCTGGTAGAGCGGACAGGTACTGTTCCCACAGTTTTCTATCTCTCCACCCACCATGTAAACAAAGCCATACTGGAGGGGCAGCAAGCAGTTTTACTGCAGAGAAAAAAATCCTCATGAGGTATGCTGTATAAAATCCCCACATGACCAGATGGCTGTAACGTCAGGTACCAGAGGAGGTGCCGTGGAGCTTGTAAAGGACAGGATATTCCCAGGGCCGCTCAGACACACCGTGGGATGATGCTCTCCTGTTAGGGTATCTACCACGTGCGAGAGGAAGCGCATTGTTTCAGGGATACCAGTGATTCAGAAATAAGGACTCCATACAGGTTCTTCACACATTACATTTTCATGTCCCTTAAATGATTCATGCAGGTTTTGCAGAGGGAATGAGTCATCCAGGGTTTCCCCAGCACTATGGCGTCGGGGGTCTTTGTGAGCCTGGCATCGGGGTTCTTCCCGGCGTTGGCGGTCTTTGATCGCGATCAAAGGCGGCGCTGCCATGTCCCCACTGTGGCCCACGGGGCTGGCGCTCCACTGACAAGCGTTAATTAGCCACACAGAGTGGCCGTCTTCGCTGATGTATACTTCTGTCCCCATGACCTTTTACACAATTAAAGCTACATTACTGCTGCTACATGCCCTTGCGGTGATTCCTGGGTTCAGTCTGGATGCCATTTAGAACAATCATAAGGACTCTGTGTGTGTGTGTGTGTAGATCTGTGAATGCAATCAAAAAATGCCAAAAGTCTCATATTTTGTTTGGGTACTTATGGTTAGGGTTACGGCTGGGTAGGAGTTAAGGTCGTCATGTTGGAATTACAGTTTTCCCCATAGAAATGAATGGAAAGTCCCCACAAAGATATAATTCAGAGTGTATGTGTGCGTGTTTGTCGCAAAGGCGTGTTTTCCAAACAGTGCTGAAAAGCTGGTGAGCCTCGCAGACACTGATTTCTGGCTCCTGCCCAGCCTGCTACACGCACCCCCGCCCTCCCTCTCCCTGGGGACCTGATGGAGCTCACTGGCGGGGTGGCCAAACAGCTCACCAAATGTTAATGCACCCCCTGTCCTGATCCGCCCTTTTGGATGAAGTCTCAGATGAACCCTAGAAGTCACCAGGTGAATTGAGTCAGCCCCCCCCCCAGTACACACCCTGTTAATGCCACTTATCCCCCGCCCCACGTCCATCTTCCACATGGGCCGGGAGTTCCTCCCCTGTGGGTGGAGAGGTGGCGTCATTGAATCTGTAAGGTCCTCACATTGCATGCCCAGCATCCATGAAGGGATAATGCTGTCTTTAGTAATATGCACTGATTTATATTAGCATGCGTGTGTGTTTTGGGTGGGTTCGGGTCAGGATGGCTATAATAAAGTGCTCCACTGCAGTGATAAGGTGGCAGACGTGAGAGAAATTCCGCATCGTCCTCGGAAAACCACCCCTAAATATAGGGGTTAGGGACTGCAACGGTGGCACAAACCCCGCATAGATACCCCCCAGGTATGGAGGGTTTCAAACAGATACGAGGGCAGCTTTTCACCCCCCTCGAACCCAAGGCCCAGTATTTTGGCATCTACTCCTCCTATAGACTCACAGGTCCTGTCCAGGACCGGTAGCCAATCAGGGGCGTTGTTTTGGCTGGTCCGTTTGGACCTCGTGAATGAAAGTGGACTCTGTAACGATACCGAGGAGCAGCACCATTCAGCGGTTGGGACGAAGCGGTCCTGCCACTCGGGATTAAAGCGCCGTGCTGGCGCTCTGCTCCCATCTGCTCAGGAAGCCCCCCCCGACCCCGCTGGGCTCGCAGCCCGCCACCCTGGCCCGGCCCGCCCCCATTCAGTACACGGCACTGCCGGAGCAGCGTGGGCGAGTGGGCCTTCCTCTCTATGCTCAGGCCTCAGCCCAACCATGCTCTCTCCACGCCTCTAAAAACCACCTTTTAAATTTACTTATTTTTATTAGTATCTGCATATTTATGTAGCTTGTTCATGTGAATTTTGCCATTTTTTTTATTATTCACCGTAGAGTAGTACTTATTTCATATTCCCCCAATAACTTTTTATCATTTTAATACGTTATACTTTAAAAAATATTTTATATTGAAATTGTTACATATGACGTTGTGTACAGTCTACAGCGAGGGGTGGGTTTGTTTTCTCTGGGGCCCCCTGGTAATCTGTCCAGAGTGGCCCCTATGGGCTGGGAGAGGCTTCAGGCCCCCTTGTGATCCTGGCCATTGTAAGCAGTTAGGATGGATTTTGGCGTGAGTGCAGTCATGTCATTGTAGTCATGCCTGCTGTGAACATTCTGGCCCGATTTCCTTCACAAGCTGCCCTGTGAGTGCATGTGAGTCACTGTCCATCAGTGCCACGCCACCAGATGAACGATGACAGGAAGGACAGAGCTGGCTTTGGGGACTCTGACTGCGGCCTGTCGCAGAGAAGCACTTTCCTCCTGCCGATTGGCCGGTATGGTGTGTATGTGCGCTCATACTCGCAGAGCATTATGGGAATGACGTAGTCCGTGTCCTGCAGAGGCTCCTGGTGCCATGGATTAAGCACCCACGGGTGCCACAGGTGGCTTTGGAAATTGTCTGGCTTCCTTTGAGTTGAGTCAGCATCAGAGCTGCGACTTGGTGCTTTGTTTGGGGGGGGGGGGGCGCATTGTTTGGGCCAAGGAGAACTTCATCAACAATCCCTGATGAGTGCATCATAAGCTGTTCTGTCCAGTGGAGTGCTTTGTGACTCTTGGCTAGAGCTGGACATGTCATCCCAAGCTCATTATTAGTATTATTCTAGAATTTTCCAAGTCAAACGAGTGCAATGGCAAATGGGAGCTTTTAACTCATAAAATATTATACATTCTCAAGCTCGTAAGAACAGAGGATATTTGCCAAGAGCAGATCTCATGAGGTTGTCCTTGTTCTACCTACCTCATCTTCCAAAGCTGTGAAAATGCAGTTCAATCTGGTGAACGTTTATGTGTTTTTTTTCCAACTATACTCACCCCGAAGCACTTAAAGATTTAAGCAGGACGGCACCGCAGAGAGGCATAATGTCCCTTAATGTTATGCAGCTATAAAATTCTTCTTATGCAGGGGGAAAATCCCGGAGGCAATGGAGGCTTGGAAACAAAAAATAGCCCTCAGTAGTTAAGTTTAAGGGCTAAAAAAACCCTGGGGGGTCTGAGGCCAGCTGTCTGTCCAAGACCCACCTGACCTTTTGGAAGTCTGAGTGCGGAGTTTACCCTGGAAATATGGCCTTCTGTGGTGCCTTCTTCTGGTGCAGCCAGCAATGGTCAGTAGGTCAGCATGTGGCATGACGTGGTCCATTGTCTGGGCTGAGGTCACGGTTGAGGTTCAAGGTTGGATCTTTCCAGTTGAAGGTCAGACTCAGGCAATGAGGTCTCTGTATTCATACTGAGGCGTGACAGACCGGCATAAAGCGCCATGATGGCAGCAATAGGGGATTTTTTTTTTATGCTGGCAGCAGTGCTGGGGATAGTGCTGCAGCTCTGCAACTCAATGGCTGTGGGTTTGAATCTCACTCAGTTGTTTGTTCCATAGATTTTTTCTTACAGTCCAGGTGAATTAGTATAGTGTGTGTTGCCTGTAATGACTGGCATCCTGTCCCATGCCCCCCTGCTCAATGGAGTTTTATCTTATGCAAAAATTTTCTTTCTAAAAAGTGTTTGGTTGAGAGGTTTCCAATCAGACTGCAGAGGAGGTGGGTCCAAAAAACTAGAGGAGGCGGGACAAACCAATCAGGTGTCTTGGTCCCATCTCCTCTAGTTGCTTGGACCCACCTCCTTGACAATTTGTTTGGTTCTGTTTGGCTCTGCCCTCAGAACAATTTTGTGTAAGAAAAACCCCCATGAGCCATCCCCACATGCTGTCTGCCATAGGGTCCAGCCTCACTACAACTCAGTTCTGGATGGGCTAAAAATCAAGAGCATGAAGCCAGATTTCAGTGTCAACTTAAATAGTGAATGCAAAAGGGCCGAGTTTCTGGAAACTTGGACCTCAGTAACTGCAGGCTTTTCTTATCCTTTCTCATAGTTATTCATATCTTTACTAAGTGGCCAGATGCATGCTGGGATTGAGCATGTGATCTAGG
The DNA here is from genome assembly GCA_019775895.2 of Stomatorhinus ivindoensis. NCBI lineage: Eukaryota > Metazoa > Chordata > Actinopteri > Osteoglossiformes > Mormyridae > Stomatorhinus > Stomatorhinus ivindoensis. The sequence goes on from JABFEB020000079.1 coordinate 13,320,662, forward strand.
TGGGGGGGGCGGGTCATGTTAATCTTATGGGTATAACCTTTCAGTTCCTTATAACCGAAAAGGAGGATTCGGCATCTCCTCCAGGTGGAAGGAGGCATGTACAGACTCGCGTGATGGGCTCGTATTCTGTGCCTCGTTTACGCCTCTAGTTGAAGAACGGGGACAGTCTGACACTGCAGCATGTTACCTGGCTGTGGGATCCTGTCCTCTGCTTAGTCCAGGAGCTGTGAAAACCCTCCTCCGCTTTGTGGTGCTTCCGAGCTGCGGGAAGCCTGTCCTGGATATGGAGTCAGCCGGTAGGTTAAAGGCCTGGCAGGATGCGTAAGTACAGGACGATTTTTCAGAAAACTGAACCATTTTCAACAACAGTGCTCTTTGTGAACCAAGGATTGCAGCAGTAAAGTGTATTTTATCACCTCTGACCAAAAAAACAGGTGTAGTTTTTACATTTTTTGAGAGTAGACGTAACTGGAAGCTGCTGGAAGCTGTGGTTTGCTCCAGACTGGATCTCCCCAGGAAGGACGGCTTTGATGGACAGCACCATGAAGGACGTGTCCTCGGGTCACTGCTGAGGTGGCCGGGCTGAACGCTGGTGGGGCTCCAGGTTGACAGCTCACGGCCAGCTGGCTGCTCGTTACCTATGGGCCTTTATCTCGGCCCTGGGGCTCCAGCTGCAGCACCTGCATGTGTAAAACAGAGACAGGGTGGATCAAAGGATGTGACCCACAAAAAGAGGTCTGGGGTGTTTTATGGGAACGTTCTCCACAAGCTTCCGGTACAAATCCTGGCCTCCAGGACACTAGGGTCACAGTCTCAGAAATGATGGTAATGATTCACACTGGACGGGTGGAATTGAAAGTGAACCAGACCTGGAAAAGTCCATAATTCCTTACTCTGCATTTTCGATGATGTTTATAGACTATCCTCTGACCTTTCTGGAACATCTGATGCAGTGGCGGTTCTACACTGAATTGCTCCCCAGGCGAGACTCCCTCCCGATGCGCCAAGCCACCCCCCCGCAAAAAAAAGGCATGACAAAACTTCACATTTTGTACACACCACACATTTTATCGTAGTAATCAACAGACCAATTTTTGCAAAAAATAATCTACTCATAACTTATATAAATATAATCTGTATACTAAGTATACTGTAAATATATTGTCTATAGCCAACATTAACATAAACAATGGAAATAAATAACTGTACTTGCAACAGTTTTGTTGCAAAGCATAATTTTGT
>JABFEB020000079.1:13354551-13369042 GCA_019775895.2 Stomatorhinus ivindoensis
CCCCCCGTGACATCACGGTACTACCGGCGGGCCGTATGACGAAATGAGAGGTCATTCCTCCCAGCTGTCCGTCTCGCATCTTTTTCACAGATCTGCGTTGCGATTGGCTACCGTGGTCATGTGATCTTGGGAGGATCTGCAAGCTTTGGGATGGGGGGGGGGAATAAAGTCATGACGATTCCCCATCTTAAATTAAAACATCCACAGGAGACATCGTCACTAAGCTTAAAGAATCCCCGGAGGTGTGTGTGGATGGAGATGGGGCAGGCAGCCGTTCTCGTGGAAAGCTGTAGGATCTGAGGGTTTGAACTGAGCTATGACACCTCCATGGAGCTTCAGTGCAGGGAAAAAAAAGAGGATCAATGGCTCATTTATTAGCGATCCCAAAGGTGACCTATGCTTGAGTTTAAAGAGTCATAGTCACAGAGTACTCAGAAACAAAACCTTAGTGGACTTGTATTTTCTGGACCTGAACTTTCCATCTCTGGCTGTCAGGAATAAATGACATAGATACATACTCGTTTTGATTTGCATAATGCTGGCTATTTGTGGCTTAATGTAGAATGTTATATTAACTCCAGTGTTTCCTCATTCATGCACCCTGCTAATGGATAGCTATTCTTCAAATCGATGTTTCTGGTTGCGAAAACTGTTTCAGACAAGCTGAGTTCCTTTCTCTAAGCACAGCAGCTCCTGTCTGGAGAGAGCGGAGGTTTCTCTTTGTTTGTACCTTTGGCTCACCAACCCAGAGACTTCGTGGCTTCTGTATTCTCACATGGACATCACGGTTTCCCATTTAAAGCAAACATTTTAAGTTCCATTGTTTCAGACAGATGGAATAATCACATTTCGCAAAATGCGTCCCCATTGGGCTTCCACACTCCTGAACTTTGCAGATTTTTTTCTGGCCTGTTAGTGACACCTCTCTGCAGCCCCCAGCCCTCAGCCTCCGCCTGAGCATGCAGCAGATGTTGTGAGAGATCCGCCCCTGCATTTTATCACATCTTAATTACACTAGATGTTCGGGGAGGGAAGAGGAGGAGGGGGAAGTGTTCTGTGTGTAGGAGTTATTTTCCAGAAGTGGTCAGCCTGTGTAAATGAATATATTTTGCGAGGAGATGTTGCAGTTAGCGCCTAGGAGTTTGGTGACTCATGGTGTGTCTGTGTGCTTTTCTGATTGGGAGGCTCGGGTCCCGCCACGTGATACGAATGTCACAGAGAATGACATGTGGCTGCTTAAATATGGGAATGCTGATGAATTTTGTGTTTCTCTCCCCCTTTTCAGTTCTGTACATGTTTTCTGGGTTCTGGCCTCACTTTTCCTCTATCCTGACATCCCTCGATGCAGCTGGAACTGACATCGAGATATACTGGGCCTTTAGCTGGGCCTAGATTGGCTGGCTGTGGCATCCATGGATCTTCTGGAGCAAGGACAAGCGCCGCCTGCAGCGTTTCGGCCCGGGCCCACATTTGGATGATGCCCTCAACTTTTCAGGTAGTCTCTGCTAACATAGTGTATCGTCAGGGACATAGCAGGAGTAAGGCATACTGTTAAAGCACAGTGGGCAATCCCCGAATCTTGAGATCTCCTCTGACCCGCTGGTTTCAGTCTTGACACCTCTGATTTCTTCTTCTTTTCCCCGGCTGATTAATTCAAGCCCTTTAAAATGAAATCTATAAACCATTATGTGATTGGAAGAGGACTGGAGGTCCATAGAAACTACAGCACCGGAGGAAGGAATGCCCCTCCCCTGGCTGAAGCCCGCTGCCTTGTCAGCTCTCTGTCACACCTTATGGCGAATGATGTGCTGTATGGATGACAGAGCGTGGAGCCAGCTCTAGCCTGTAAATGGCCACCCTAGTAGGCGTTTTTACATCAAAGCATTACGAATGATAACATGCCTCCCAGTAACCAAGGCCTCAGCCTCAGCATCCCCCCCCCCCCCCCAAAAGACAAGAAGTTTTGTTCTTTGGGGTTTGTTTCTCATGACACCCCAAACCTCCATCACATGAGAAAAAAGACATTTTAAATTTGTTACATTTCTGATGCTTATTTAGAAATCTGTGTTCTGTCTCTTGCCAAGACCCCAGTCTCTCTTACCACCATCACTCTGAGACACAATTAGACACTGGTAGCTACCCCTCTCCCCCCGAAGAGGTGGGCCAGTCGTCCACATGCCCTGCTTCTTCATGGTTGTTTCTCCCTCGCTTCCTCTTTGGTCCTTAATTAGCCTGGATCCGGAGTCTTCCATCTCACTGGTGGCCTGGACGCTGCGTGGAGCCGGGAATTTTGAGGTTTAGTGTCAAAACCAGTGTGAGGCGCTAAGGAGGCCATCCGCTCAACCGATCACAAGGAAAAGGCTGCCGTGTGTCGGCGTGTTTTCCAGAATAAAGCGTGCTTCCGGAAGTTTCTGTTCACTCTCTTTGTCGATGCACCATTTCTCCCATTCTGGTTTTGATCCCTGATGTTTTATTAAAGGCACAATTCAATCGAGGGGAATCTGAAAAGGAGGGTGCCCCCTGGGGTAGGCAGGCAGGCGGCGGTCGGGTGGGGGGAGCATCAGTCATGTATTATAAAAAATAAGGAATTGGGAGCAGGGAGATTAAGTTGCAGGGGTTATCTGTGATTTCATTCATGAATTTTATTCTCTCCGCTGTTCCGCAAAGAGAAATGAAATTGAAAAAGTGACAGTAAGAGGGAGAGGTAAATGTCTTAAAGATGGACGGAACTGGAAGGTGAGTGTGGGGGCATGAAGACTGAGCTACGAAGCAAGCTGTCTGTGTCATGAGAGGGAGGCATGGGATTATCTGTGACTGAGACGTGGGATCGTCTGTGATTGAGGTGTATGACTGAGGGGTGCCCTCCTGCTTCTCTAGCCGTAATGGGGGGGGGGGGGGTCCCAGGCATGCTCCAGATTGACATCCAAAAGGGGGTATCGAAACCTTCACATCTTTGCAGGACACAAGTGAGCCCTTTAATCGCGGAATCACAGCAACACAAACCTCCAGGAATTATAAACATGTGGAACTCATAATTGCCTTTGCCCTCTTGGGGGATATTGGGAAGGATTCGTCTTCCCTCAGGTGTGAAGAGGCACCATCCCATATCACTCCCCAAAGTCCTCTGATGATGCTTCCTGCCCAAAATGAGATGTCAGTGAGCACTGCGCTACACTGGAGCTTTCTTCCGTCAATCCTAAATGCTGTTAGACGAAGTGGACTCGGTACCAGCCTGATCAGCCGGTATTAAATTGATTCACCAGTGGAATGAAAGTTTAATGATTCTCCTTCCCTTTAGGACCTGCTGCTATCGATGCTGGTTATTTTTTCCAGCTAGTTCTGGTCAATTAAATTTGATCCCGTCGGCTTCCTGAAGGCAGCCATGCTTGTGTCAAGCCTTCAATCCATCCCCATCCTCACTTCTGAGGCAAATTTTATTTTAATGCAACTCTTTATTGCATTGGTTTTAAATTGAATGGTTCGTGGGTGACTCTGAAGATGACACATGGTCTGCTGCAGTGATGGGAAGAGAGGCACCTTGATCTGGATTGAAACAGGAAATCAGAATGGACGGAGTCCAGAGGAGGGTGTTGTTGTTTCGGATGGAGAATTAAAGGGGCTCATTTAATGAGGTTTTTTTCCCCAATTAGAACTAGGACCAGTGTTGAGGCCCAGAGGCCATCCCTTTAATTCCTGGGCTTCACTGGCACCGTGGGCTTGGCCTCAATTTAGCAGCCGAATTTACACACATTTTGAGTTTTTGAAGCATTATGTTTTTTGGGAAATTAAGTAAACAGGAGACTTTACTGATTGATGATGAAGATCAAAGCCGCTCCTACCATTAGCCCAGAACCCTTGGGTTGGAACAGTCATGCTAGGCTTGACTCTGCCCCCCCCCCCAGTGGAAAGAAAGGATCCCCCTGAGGAACATGGTGCTGGTTAAACATATTGGCGATTGAGACTAAGTTTAAGCTAAGCAGGAAGTCAAAAAATGAAAGGTGCTGTCAAATGTTCAGCTGAGGATGTCATTTCCTGTTGGAGGCCATACACATCTCTCCAGTGACATGATAGTTAAACCTTGTCAGTTGTAAGGAGCATTGATCCATGCACTCATCCATGCATCAATGCGTCCAGTCCTCCAATCTGTTGCGTTTTCAGCAACCGCTTATCTACTTAGTCCCATGCTGAGCGGCTCTCTGTGTGCTGCTATTAATCACACCTGCAGTGAATGTCTGTGTTTTGGGAAGTTCAAGACTGCCTGTATTTCCACGGGATGCTGAATGGATTTCCGGATCGTTTTAATGGACTTCAGCTGCATAGGCACAGAAAGCCCACGGTCTACCGGGCCTTGGTGCCTGCAGTGAGCCGTAACAGAACTTCACAGCACTTTCTGAAGCCAGTGCGACCCTGTCCAAGATGGCTGAGGTGTTTCGAATCATCTTGCTGAGGTTATCACATCGGAAAAGTGCCCAGCAGACAGGGGAACGTTTGTGGGTCATGAGGGGAGCTCAGATAGCAACCCGATTGATGGGAGGAGAGCTTCGCCTCGCTCGGTTAACGGCACCGCCCCCCCGGTCGACAGATGCCTCACAGGAAATGCATTCCAAGCCTCTAATCTGATTTGGGGACTGTGCAGGAGCACAGAGCTCTGCCTGTAAGAGCAGGAAGCACTTCTCATGTCCATAAATGCATTACTCTGAACATTATTCCAGATGATTCTTTAAAGGATTTTTATTTCCCACTGGAAATGCTCTCAATTGTTTGTGCATTTCAGACCATGCTTGTATATTATTTTTATCTTTTAAAAAGGAATTATTTTTATGACAATATTACGTTCACCAGATTCTGTTGCAGTTTATGTTACTTTTAAACTGAGTGAAATGGTTGCATTAAAATCTTTTATGCGCTACTGCAGTTTTCTGGGACACGCTTGATTTCATGGATTTTTGATATGTTCCCTGCTACACACACATGTTAATTTATTTTATTTTACAGCCAGGCACATTTCGTTAAGTATCTGTTTAATGGTCTGTTTTATTAGGTCTGCGTAATAAATAGACAATTTTGGGCCAACAGTTTTTGAGTCAGACCACAGTGCTGGAAATTAAAGAAAATTATTAGGTCAGATTTATCGTTCAGAGATATAAAGTTATCAGAGAGGAACAGGACATTATACAATCTAATTTACCGTGGACTTGTTTTTTTAAAATGTTTTGACCAGTTTCCACGGGACCCGGATGAAAAGGGGAAATGATTTTTTTGAGAGATCAGCAGGTTTACTAGGTATTCATTTTAGACAGTTACTTGAATGTGTGACTTTTGGATAAAAGAACTACTCCAAGTTCAGTTTCATTGAGTCATACGGTCTATAAATGTTCTCTTTTTTATGCTGCTGATGCCATTTGTTGTACATCTCTTCTTTCTCTTTTTCTCTTATTCCCTGCCTTAGCTTTTGGGAAAGACTCTGGACCTCCACGAACCTGCATAGGGCAATTAGGGATACAAAATGTATTAGTGTAGTAAGACTGACTGTGTGCATTGTGCTGTTAGCTTAGCGTTCCTCATTGTTCACACAGGTGGCATCCACTAGAGGGGACACCGACGGAGGCGAGCCACAGTGCTAGTAGTTTTCATTATTGGTTTGACTTTTCTGTTTGGCAAGAAGAGTCTGTTTGCAGGAAGTATGTTTGGAAGTTCCTCGACTCACCCCAGTACTTATGGCGAATTCTGATAACTAGTTATCATTCCTAGAGGCTGTTTAAGATACTGGAAGCGACAGGCAGCGCACAGGAAAGCTGCTGAGAATCCCTTTGGTCCGAAAAGGTGAGAGCCAGGACACAGGAGGGATTAGATGGTGAAGAGCAGTTTATCATGGGCTGGGAGGCAGTAAACATCATACAGAGATGAAACAGAGCTGTCTCAGGATCCGGGAAAGAGACTTGTAACTCAGGCCAGGAATTCTGGAGGAAGTGTCTAAGCAGAAGTCAGGAATATCATGCATTGCTATACTGATACACCTTACTTGGCTTTTGCTCTCTCCCCCCACATCTGGCTTGGTCCCTGCTGATGGTGATGGTTGATGGAGGCCCCAGGGGCTGGGATACAGCTTTCTGTGGGTCGGATTTCTCATGGTGAAGGGTGTAATCTGGTCTTTGCTGCTCGGTCAGCTAGCTGGCTGTAACTGGTGCGTCTTGTAAATGTGCCATTAACGACATTTCAGCAGTGGCAGAAGGAAGAGCATGCTGTTGGGGGAGGTGTGCGGCCTGCAATCTTGGTATGAAATTGAAGGCAGTCATAAAGAAAGAGCCCGCGGCCAGGAAGGGCGTAAACGTAAAGTTTGCCCTTGCACTTAATCTTTTTTAGATGATACCTTTCCTCTCTTGTTCCTTCGTTCACCCTGCATGCAGAAAGTGCAGACCAGTGATGGAAGGTTTGCAGTCTTTGACAAAATGAAACTTTGGAGGAAATGGGCTACAAAACTAATTACCGTCCATGTGACAGAGATTATGGACACTAATTATGACTTCATTACTTGTAAGTGGTTTTTTTTGACAGGTTAATGGATGGGGGTTCAAAGCCCCCGTCACCTTGCCACTCTACCATGGAATTAATAATGTTTGATTAGTCTGAGCTAGTCATAATTTATTGAGTCTTTTTGTGTTTTGGTTACTTTTCATACACCTGTTGAACCCCCCATTGCTTTTAATGGTCTCACCTGCATAATAATTGCTTTGCATTCCCCTCTAACTAACTAAAACCTGCAGATAAAACAGGCAGAGTGTAACCAAAGTCATGTGATCTTCCATCAGCCTCTGAACCAACAGCATCGCTGCTGTAAGCTACCTCGGGTTACTTATCACAGCCGTGTCGATTTCCTTCTGAATTCATTTCATTTTTAATTTATTTAGGATCTCTTTGGGCTCAATTAAATAATCGTTGACCTTAAAGATACAGTAATTCAACAGATGTCTCCATTAGATTCATTAAATAATCATCAAGAATTTGTTTCAGTGGGGAGGTACATTGTCAATCCTTTTAATAGCCACGGGTACTGGGACTATTTTTTCATGAGCTCTAAGTCGGCTTAAGTCTTGAAATGGCACCAGCCTTCCCAGTGGATCAAAGGGCTGGATCCCATCCACCTTTATGGTGTATCCCTGGGTAGGGGGGGAAGGAGCCACATGTTTATCCAAATGATCTGCAGACCAACCCCCACATCTGTTTCCTGATCTGTGATGTGCACGGATGTGCCCAAGCAGATTCGCACTCACTGGGCTGGGATGCACATCGTCCCTGGCCTGTCTGACGACAGCCTCCTATGTTTTTATCCAGCAGTTCTTCTTTTATCAGCGTCGCATGAAGTGTGGGGACGAGCAGCATCCCACACTGCCCTACGGCCTCCGAGGTGCCTCGGCAAAGAGTCTCACGCACCGCAGGGGTGAAGCGCATGGCCATCGTGGCAGCCGCCATGCCGCTGAGATGCAGGGGATTGTTAATGAGTGCAGAGAGGGGAAACGTCCAGTAGCAGAGTGATCAAGGATGGCTTCTCCGTGTTATTTGAGCAATGCGGAACAAATGTTTTGCACGTGCCAGGGCAAAATGGAAATGCTACAAGTCATGGGAATGACTGAGGAAACGGTCTTTTTTTCCTCAGGGCAGTGCTGGCGCAGAAGCTGGTTGTGCGGCATACTCTGTTGCTGCCCCCTCCCTTTGGCTGGTTGCCCACTCTGCGGAGGGAGTCAGAAGATCCTGCCATAGCTCTCATTCCTGTCTTCCCCCACCTCCCGGGTTTCCTCCCTCATGCCCGGGGATGCCGTCAGCCTGGCCTGCATTATTCATGAGCCTCCCCCCCCGCCCATGTCTCACGCCGGCCGGCCGGCCGCTATTCCCCCACGGCCGCGGCAGTGGCTGCCGTCCACTCCTTCTCCTCCCCTTCCTCCTCCTTGGCTGTCTCATAAATTATTCATTCCCAGTCTGTTCCAGGAGCTTGGGAGGGGCGAGGGAGAGCACAGCTCGGGGAGGATGGGGAAAGAGGAGGACAGGGATGGAGGGAGAGGTAAGGTGTGAGGGGAAATAGTGAGAAAAAAAGTTTGCAGCTGGCCCCGTTTTCCTTCAAGGAGCTGACTCGTTACATACGCGCTAACTCCCCCCACTGGGGCCAAAACAGGCGCACGGGTTCATTTATACTGTCGTCCCTCTGCCTCGTCATTGTAGTAAAAAGAGGAAAAAATGTGTTTGTCAGACAGTGATGATGAGAACATCCACAAGGGGCTCAATCCATCAGCTGATCATTTAACAGCACAACCCCTCCCCCCACTGGAAAGGGGTTCATGATTATCAAGCAGGCCCAGGTCTCGAGTCTGACTGTGGGTGTGAATGTAGGAGAGGGGGCACAGGGGCATCTTCACCACATCAGCTGTTCAGCCAGCACGGGCACCGAGTTTCCTCGCCTCCCAGGGTGCTGACTTCAGCCCGGCGTCGATGGCACGTTTCGGAGATGGCCTGGATGGTTGAGGGCCGTTGTTGTGAAGGGCGTGTCCCCACTAGCAGATGGGATGTGATTGGGAACCAAGGTCAGCTTGCGCCATGTTCTTCTATGCTTGGTGTTCCACCTTGGCTGTTTGAGGAGGGTTCTGTGAACACCATGGACATCCTTCGGTAGCTGAAATCAATGTTCACCAATACAGCCGATGAGGATCTTCATAAAATATATTATGTGATTTGCGCCAGCTATTTCAAACTGAAGTAGCAAATGAATGCACCCAACTGAACAATGAAAATTATAACTTAGTCAAAGACTGCAAACCTTAATAACGGCTATTCATATGTTCAGAAGTTATTTAAATCTCTGTATGTCTTCTGAATTAATGATCTAATCAAATATTACTGCTTGCTTTTATTTCTTCAACATCGTTGTGTAAGAACACTCAATATATACAATTTGTATTAAAAAAAACTTTATTATTGATTGGAAAAAAACAGCTGCATTTCCCTGACAATGTGTGGTCATCATTCATCTTTTGCCGTTTGTTGGCATTTTGTAATTGGATACCTGTATAATTTATTGATTAACGTCTGCAGATCTCATCAGTGTGCCTGGTCTTCATAACCGCTGTCCCTGTGAGTTGCCTGTGGCAGAAATCGACAAAAATGATTACTTTTCCGCTCCTGTTTCTTAAATCTGTTATAGATTCATAATGCCTAACTGTAAAAGTGCACCCTGATTGCTTTGCAGTATTTTCCTTAAACACAGAATTGCTGCTACTTCCAAGCAACCCCATGGCACGTTTTTTGTTTCACACAACCGCATGACAGGCCTCTGGGACAATATAATATGTGCCATTATTTTTGTTGGAATCAGTCTAAGAAAGACAGTCATTCCTGACGGACAGCTTCGACACGCTCGTTTCACAAATTGAGGTCAGACTCCCGCATCTATCTGCGGATAACACCCCACCAAGTCGTAGATTGACGAGGGACGCCCCGTAGTCGGAATGCTGACAGTGACAGCCTGCAGTTTCCCTGTCACTGCTCGACGGATGGTTCCAGAATGTCAGTCACAACGGCTCTGCAGGCATGTCAGTGACCTCCGTCTGGGGCATTTCCCTTTTGCTTTCGGTGTAAAGTGGGATTTTAGAATCTGACGTCCTCTGTTGGATCTGCTATCCTGGTTTCCAGCTTTGTCTGCTCTGGACAGTACTATGAGCACCTAGAATGGTCTCAGCAACCATTGTCACAGTGTCACAATCATGGCTGTCTTCATCTGTAACTTGTTACAGGATAAACACTCTTGTGTGGAATTAAGAAGGGGTTTAGGTGTTTTGAAGGTCTGTTACAGGATTAGCTGGTCCATCAGCCATCAACGTTGGCTTCTACTAAAGAATGTACTGTGGCTTTATGAGAATGCAAGAATGAAGCCCCATTAAGGCTGACGTGAAAGGAAAGCTACAAATCGTGTTGGAGAAACCCTTTGATCGACTACGTTATAAGCAACATGTGATATCAGGTCTGATTAGCAGAATACAGGAGTTGCTTCTTTGAAGGAGGGACACTCTTTAACTACATAAGGAAAATAATGACCGAGAAGATGACTACAGGACTATACAATAATAATGATATCCAACTTAAGATTCTCTTTGGGCATGGTGGTGCTGGGGTTGCCACTGTTGACTCACCTCTAGAGTTGGGTGGCTTGATTCCAGCCCTTGCCCTGGTTATGTGGGTTTGGCATGATCTTCTCGTGTCATGCTGGGTTTCCTCTGAGTACTCAACTTTCCTCTCACAGACCAAAAACAGGTGGTGAGGCAGTGTAGCAACTCTCAATTGCCCATAGTGTGTGCTTGAAGGTGTAGGTACATGTATGACTACCCTGCAATGGATCGGCATCCCATTTTGGTGCTACTTTTGCTAGTGTCCTGCGTTATCTGGGATAAGCTCTAGGATCACTGTGACCCTGCACTGGTTAAGTGTTTGGAAGATGAAGGGCAGTGTTTTATAACCTTGTCCAGTAACCTTCTCTGCTCTCAGACCTCCCATTCTGTGAGCATCCATCCTATAAGATTTGCCCCCAGGTACAAATTTCAATCTCGGGATTTACTTCGGGACAGGAACTGTCAGTTTGCTGCTCAGCACGCTTTTGGGCCTCTGAGCTTTCACATAGACAGCTCCCTTGGAGTGCTAACTTTAAGAGGGAACGTCTTCATTTCTGGCTCGTTAAACTGATGTATCTCTAATGAAGTCTTCATTCTGGTTTAATGCACACCTCGGGATGAGAAGAACTTACAGTGTATGTATGGTACAGTTAGGGACCTCTCATTTTCAGGTCAGCTTCTAACAGCTCAGTAAACTTGGCCAAGGGGGGCAAGGGGGACTCCTTATACATGTGTGGATTCCCATTTTGAGAAAGAAAGTTTTTTATATCCCAATTACCAGGGTAAGACTCTACTGCAGCTGAAGGTAGGATTAGTGATTACAATCTATGTTTAAGGTGTAAACTACAGCAGTTCATTTGTGCAATACAGAACTAACCTGGGAGCATGTTGAATAAATGCATTTATTCAGAATGTTCAGAATGCATTAGTCATATTGAGTCAGAAAATAATTAGAAAAGAGATATACAGCATCAGTAATGTTTCAGGTGGTATTTCCTGAGTGCTTCTCTGACTCAGACCACGATAAGCAGTTAGAAGATGGATGGGTGGATTTTTAGAACATTCCAGACTGTTCCTCAAGCTGCCATATACTCATGTCCCGCATTTTGGTGTATCCTGACACCTCTTTCAAAGGCACGAAGCACTATGGTCTGGAGGAGGTCCCGTGGATGGAGCTGTACCAACGCTCAGACGCCTCTATAAACATATTCGATTTGTATGCTAAGGTGTCTCCCAGGAAATCGAGTGTGAACTGTAATAAACAGGCTCTGGATGAGATCGATCCTCGCTTGGCGCAGAGGCCGGAAGTCACAGGGGAGGTGAGCTGCTTCTGAGTTAACGCTGTATGGCTGGAAGGAGGTATTGGACTATTTCATAATAATGGGACTTCCTAATTAGTGTGAGGAAGGAGGGGGCTGGGGGGGATGTGACCGTCTGCTGCCTTGCTGCTCTCTCACCCGCCCCATTTTCTCCACCGATTCGTGGCTGTAGGTAGCCTCCTCGCCCAAGCTTAGCCAATTAGCGTCCTTAGAGCTGTCACTCCGACGTCTGTTCAGCTGCGTGCTGCGCTTCTCCGCAAAACTGTTTTCCTGCAATTAAAAAAAAATGTTTCCCTTCAACATGCAGCTTGAAGTGCAGGGTCTATGTTTCTTCCAACCAGCGACCGGTTCAAATCCGGTGAACTATGAATCGCGTTTGGTTGGCGACAGCATTGGCACGACTGATCGTGTCTTGGAGGGCCTCATGGACGCTGATAGCGGTAGCCATTATCTGGGCTCCTGGCTGCTTCTGCCTGCTGGTAAATGTGAAATGGCAACTTTCAGAACCAGATGTGCTTGTTGAGGTATTCAGGTCACTCATTGTCATGCTTCAGACACTTTGCCTGTTATTCTGCTTTATATTTTTAACTCAATATACTGTTTTCTTTATTTCCTGGGCGATTCTAGGATTTTATAAGATGGGGGACATAAGAGGGGTTGTAATTCATAAAGAGGGGCCAACCAGGGGAGGGGGCACTCTGGGGGCCAATCAGCTATCAGTTAGGGCTGGTGCCTCTGTGGCCCCACCCCTTTTTAGCATGTCAGCCCTTCCTCGTCAGGTCTTCCTCTGCGTGAATCCTGCTGGGATTCAAATCTGCACTTTTGTGACAGGAAATCGGCATGGGGTTGATCTGCAGTCCCTCCTGCTGCATGCAGAGACTGGCAGCGCATTAAAACGGGATTAAAACTCAAAGAGGCTCAGCTACGCTGAAATATTAATGAGAGAATCACCAACGTGTTTTGTAGGCAGTTATTTTGAGGGTATGAAGGGTCGTATTTTATTCATTATTTTTTTAAGAACCTTGGAGCTGTGAAAACAAATGACACCACTATCTGCTAGCAGAGAAAAAAAAAACAGACAAAACTGTTCTGTCAGCAGCTTCTGGAGAACATCAACAAAGCGGATCGAACCAGTGTCTCTGTGCCAGCTGATTGACAGCAATTATCATTTGCAAACAGTTAATAACCTTTGGGCTCTCAAACTCTGCTGCCACTGAACTTTTAATCTCCACTGCTGACTTGGGGTTCATGCATTGGTCGTCTGAGGATGAAATCAGGGGCCCTGGAACACCACTCGTTCCATCCGATGCTTGTTCCCACAATTGGGATGGAGGCAGAGGTGGAGAGGGAGAGAAAGGCCATAAATGAAGGATAAAGGACATTCTAAATTAGAATTCAGGAAGTTACTGTTAGCTGCAATCTTCTCCTACAAAACTGGATGTCTTTTTGATTCTTTGCTGAGGAAAGGCAGGACCTGTAGCTAACTACTCCTGAAGGGGGTTAGACTGGATGGACGAAGAGAACTGAAGATGGTCTGATCTTCATAAGCACCTTTACCTAAGAAGAAAGTACACACACACATTACTGAAGGGCAGTAGCTCTCCTTGTGTAGTAAAATAAGTGAACACTTCACGTGGAGATTATATGGATGAATACATTAGACTGTTGTCCTGATGAGTCTCACTCCGGCTGTTTTCTGATTCCTTCATGAGCAGGTTTCCACGCCCCGTCGTGGTGAGTCTAGGAGACGATGCAACACCTCGGTGACCCTCCCCCGCCCAGCCAAACCTGGAGTCGTCTGCATAGTTGGGCACGGTATCACACTGTGTAGCTGCTCATACTTAATGAAAGGAAAGCATGTCTGTGCCGAGTAAACCGTGTCCTTTTGTGGTGGGAGAAGAGCGATTTATACCTACAGGATCAGCAATGAGAGACAAACATGCTGGATTTGCTCACATGTAAAGCAAATCCTGAATTTATTTTTTCATTATGCAGTATATATTATATTGATAGATAGATGGATGGATGGATGGATGGATGGATGTGGAAGGCTGGGTTTCCCATCGTAGGGGACAGTGCCATTTTATGTATCTCCCATGGTTCCCCCTGCCCTTGAGGTCCATCATGGATCAGCAACGATATGGAGATTACTACTCTCTACAAGGCTCAGCAGGAGACAATAACCCATGAGGGTCCCAGAATGTCCTCTGCTACGCTTGTTGGGAACAGTGTCTGCTGTCCTCCTAGGGGGGTCATATGTGCAGGTGGGGGGGGGGGGGGCCTTCACAGACCACAGAAGGATAGCCAGCGAACATAGGGGGGGCATGTCTGCATGGGCTTGAGGATCCCGGCGCTGCAGGGCTGTGAGCAAAGGGTAGTAGTGCGGACCTGAGCACCAGGCCGGCCACCCTGCTCTGGCTCACTGCCAATTAGACACGGAGTCCCTGACAGGCCTCCCCCAGATCCTCCTTTCCAGGCTGTGAGCTCCTGGATTAATTGGCACAAGGGGCAGGGCGTGGGGAACAGCCATTAATGTCACATCCTTCAGCACTACATCACTGACTTATGTAATTGTGTCTAACCGCTGTAATGTAATATTTCTTGGCTGCTTTAACATTTCTGAGGAACAGTGACCTTATCCTTGGAAAAAAGATTCTTCTGCTTGTTCATTACTTTTCTTACCAGAACTATCCCCCAGAGAGCAAATAAATCTCAGATTTCGATTAGTGTCTTTTTATTCTATATACATTTTATGTATGTGTACAAACTATTTTTATTTATTTGTCAGTTATATCTAACACTGCCTTTGTTTCAGTTGTGTGATGTTTTATTACCATGTCCTGGATCTACAGTCAAGTAACTCAGCCTGGTCTGTGGTCCTGCTCCAGTCTGTGGTCCTGCTCCAGTTTATGGTCTTGCTTCGGTCCATGATCCTGCTCCAGTTTGTGGTCCTGTTCTGGTCTGTGATCCTACTCCGGTCTCTGGTCCTGCTCTGGTCTGTGATCTTGCTCTGGTCTGTGA
>JABFEB020000079.1:13388959-13410742 GCA_019775895.2 Stomatorhinus ivindoensis
TATACTCAACTGGTTGGTTGAAACAAAATCCTGGTTTGGATTTTTACTTTCTGGACCTGAAATCTCCACCTCTGGTTACAAAGTACAAGAGTACTCTCCCATTCTGTTCAGCTATTGGTCAGGAAGCTTCATAGATACAGGAATGACATAAACATGGCCTTTGTCCCCCAAACGGATTAATCACTAATCATTAATCATTAATTATCAGGAGGACCCATAACTTCTTTAATCACACCAGGAGTTCAGCCTGTCTCAGGTACCCAACCAGTGTTCTCACCTGTTTCAAACCTCAATTCAGTTACATGATTTACTGTTGTTCATCCTTTACTATAAACTGTTTATCTATTATTACTACCTCTTTTTCTGTTATTGAGGGTCACTGCTCTGTAATTAATTGTTATGACATGCAATATGTAATTGATAACTCTATGTAGTTCTCACCTACTTCAGAAACACTTTTGCCATGGTCACATGACCCAGGAAGATTGGAGCCCTGCACGTTCTGGGTCATTACGTCTTCTGACAGGCCGCTAATCGAAAGCTTCCTGGATTTCACTTCTGGATAAATATTTGAAAAAGTCCCCTCAGTTGTGATTTCTGTGTTTATAAATATCGAATAGGGCACTTGGAACATAAATAAATCAAAGAGGCTGTTTCTCCTGCATTACCTGGAAGTGCAGCTCTTCAGGGAGGAGACTGGTGAGCGGGGGGCCCAGAAATGTGGAGCAGGCAGCCTGCCTGACTCTTTTCTCTGGGTGCTGGTGGAGCCGCAGTTTCAGGGTGCGCATGAGCATTAGGGGGCACTGGACGAGTGCAAGGCTTCTTTCAACTTTCAACTTTTTTTGCACTGTTCTACCAAGCGGGGTCACCGGCTTATCAGAGTAATTTAAGGTAGTCAGGATAAAATGTATGTCAAATATGAAGTCAATTTAAGCTGTGGTACCGTAAATCCGACAAGTTACCCCGATAAGCCAGTAACCCCTCTTCGTAGTACAGGCCACTGATTTGGAGACAGTGGTGTTTTTTCAATAAACAAACAAACAAAACTGTGAACCAATTAAGTATATTTTCATCCTGTTGTTGTTTTTCTGTTGGGAGTTTTCAGCAGATTGACTGTCATTCAGCATTGACATAATTACCTTCAGAGGGATTGTAATGTCATAATCGCCTGTTTGGGGTATAAAAGCACATTCCTGGTACAACAGTGTAAGAAGTGTACAATTGTTAAACATTTTTAATCACTTGAGCCACTTGATTTCTAATTATGCAAAAATATGCAAAATATTTCCACCTCCAAAAATGTAATCAAGTTCCATATGAACAGAGAAGTAATTGCATTTCATTAATTAAGAGTGCCATGATGCCTAACGCTGCCTAGGCAAGCCAGCAATATTAATCACCAAGAATTACAGCTTCATAATGGTTAGCTTTGACAGCGTAACATAATAAGCAACTGCACTATACAACACGGTAAACTAGCCCTATTCCCTGGATGTAAACAGGACAAATCTATTCCTAGACATTTCCTCTTTGCCCTGAATCTTGCTCAGATGCTACACTGCTTGGTCTAGAAGAGCCAGAACGTATAATTACACATTTTAATTGTCGAATGTGTACAGGAAGTCAACAATGAGATTATGGGCATTCTGAAAGTCAACAACATTCTCAATGTGGAACTACAGACAATTATTGTGTTTTTTAATTATACTGTAAATGCTGTCTGACTGATTACTTTAACAAGCAGCTCAGCAGTTATAGATAAAAGCATTGTTTGGAATAAGCGGGTCAGGGGGGCTTGTAAGACTGCATCTTTGGGGGCAACTGCTGTTTGTTTTTCTCGTTTTATGGAGAATTTACTCCCCATGCAGTTTTAAGTTTAATTAGTATTAATGTGTTGGCTGATGCTGTAGATGCATATGGACTAACACGGTCCCCCTCACACGCCCCATACATCTCCGGCCACACGTACACGCGAAACACGCAACGCCCCCCTGCTGCTTCCCCAGATTTGACACATTTAAATAGCATATCTGCATGTGAGGCTGTGTGACTAGGAACCTGTGCCTGACGTCAGCCTGGGAGCTGCCAGGAAGAGGGTGCAAGCGGCAGGAGTCAGTGGGGTGTCGGGGGCTTTCATGGATCCTTCCGGGGACAGAAGCTGGACCTACAAACCCAGCAGACAGCATATCTAGAAAGAGACAACACAGACAGGAGCACAGGTCCAAGGGAGCACTGTCAGAGCTCTGTATCCCAGTTCCAGGGTGATGATGAGATGCTACTGATGGAACAAGGACCTCCATGAATTTGGGGAAGGTTTCTCCACATTAATGAAGTTACCAGAAAGTAATCTTCGGCTAGGCGTTAGCATGTGCTGGTGGGATCCAATGATCATAACGTGTCAGAGGACTTGGGGGCAGCTGTCAACCTTGAGGTGGCAATAGTTATTGACTGTTGAGCTTGCAGAAATTCTGCTGGGTGAGCATGGCCCCCTATCATGCAATAGTAATGCTCTTGCTCCACATTAATATTATTTAGCAATATGCAAATAATTCCAATTTTCTTACATGTTGTCTAATACCCTCCAAGTAACCAAATGGAGGATCAAGATCTCGCTGCGGTATCTCATCCTGTCACAATGTCTCACCACCCCACATGCCAGTGCATGATCGCAGTGCATGATCGCAGTGCATGATCGCAGTGCACGAAGTCTGCAGTGCATTTACAGGTGCCTGGTCCACCTCTCTTCCTTGCCGGCCGTCGTTCCTGCACCCGGCATTGCGACACCGACGGTAAATCAGCATGCGAAAACTTCAAAATATGAATAGAATAGACACTGCGATGATTGTGACGAGATCCTGCTTGTAAAGTATAATATATTCACTCTCTGAGAGCCATTTCATCACTCCCATAATAGTTTAACCCGGGGTAATAGATTGGAGCCATTTGTAATTTTCTCAAACTCCCATTTCTGAAATTTTGATGATTTTATATGTAAATTATCCGTGCTTCGTCCGTTTGTCTCAAAGGACAGGGCCGTATGCCATTGCCCCTCTCCCTGATTGATAGTTCATCTAATTTATGTAAAAACTTAATCCCGAAGAGTTTGTGTCAATTCCACATTCCAAAGCCTCACGTGTCTCCATCAGAACATTTTCCCGCACTTCCAGGTCATGCTCTGCAACCAACTCATAAGATTTTCATTACATATTTTAGCACTAAAGGAAGGTTTTTAATCTATATCGAGTCTCCAATGACTCCTTGATCTGACATGGCATTTAACATGCTGCCTGTGTGCAGTATATCAGGGACAAAGCTGTTGATATTTCCGGAATATACTCTCCAAATTCTTGTATGACTGGGGCAGAAAGAGTGTGCAGTTTCAAGAAGACCACTTCGAGTCAGACACCCCTTATCGGTTTCCAGACCTTTCCTCACCCTCGCTCCAGCTTAACGAGCTCCTGTCTCAATGCAACTTTGCTGCCATCGGATTGTGGTGGATTGCATTCCCAATAAAGCTTCCCTCGGCCCAGGATTCCTGTCCTCACGTCTGATGACAGATCTGCAGGTGGCAGCTCTAGCTGCGTGATGGTAAACACTGCCAGCCACATGTTCCTTGCAAAAACTATTGCCCCCCCTTACAGTGTTTCACAGTGATGATGGGGGGGAGGCTGTCTTAACCACAGTTAGCTGTCCTTCCAACTCACCGAGTCATTGCTGGGATTTGTTTGGGGGGGGGGGGGGGGTAAGGCAATTATATTTATAGGGGCCACAGCAACAGATAAATCCAACGCAAATTACAAAAAATATGTTTTCGTTCACTGCAGCAGAAACAGAGGTTGTTGATACAGAGGTGATTCAGATCCTGAATTAAAACATGGATGCAGTCCCTCGCAGGTCATACTTGCTAGTGTGCTTTTTTTTAAATTATATTTTCATTATTTGTCCACAGGGAGCAACCACCAGTCACGACAGGACTCAGATCACACGGACAGGGTCGGATTTCCATTAGAGAGGCGGAATTGGAATTCTGGAGCACAGGCTTTGAGACGTGGCAGAAAGGCGTGGTTGCCATGGAAATCCAGTTCATATTAGACACACATTTTACCCAAGCTGTGCTTCAGCGAGAATCGCTGACAGGTGTTTCACTTAGTCGCGCGGTGTTGGGGCGTCGGACGAGCTCTGAGCGTGAATCACGCGGCGAACCCCACGTGCCGCCGCTTTGGCTGCCGTTTACCCCCCACACAGCCCGCCGGACGCCCGCTACGGCAACCCCATCTGGACCAAATGGCAATCCTCAGCTTTACACTCCTGCTTGTATTTCCAAAGCGGTTTACTGGAGGGAGAGACGGGCGTGAAGCTCGAGAAACTAAAACGAGACCCACGGATCGAACATCACCAAGAAACAGGGGTAGACGGACTAGCCAATGGGACGAGAGCCTGGGGTCACATGATGCATACATAGCCGAGCACAGCATCGACGTGTCTTCTGGTGTGTCGAGGCATGTTTTAGTAAAGGGGGGGCATTTATATCCCGAGTGTTGGAGGTTCGAATCCTCTCTGCTGGCATCTAGAAACACTTGCCCAGCAGTACTTTTCTGGATTCCAGTTTTACATTATGTGCCCTCACTTTCCATCGTTGTGTATTTTCCCATCCATACACACACATGGATCAGCTAGCATTATAAACAGTAAAAGACAGATTTAGTCATGTATATTTAGACTCAACAAAGGTTATTTCTGTCTTTGTTTTAATCGCTGGAATGCGGTTCGTGTGTCAGTGATTAATTCCTCTCCTTGATCCACTTTTATACCCGATACTCTTGTGACTAATGTTTTCTCTGCAAATAAATAGCGTGTACTGATGGAGCTGGGATGACCCCAGTGAATTCAGTGGGATCACGGCGTCCATGGGTGACCCAAGCACTCCTCCGCAGCGTTTTAGGGGGATTATAAGGGGAGTTGATATGGCTCCGCCAATGTCGAAGCCAGCCGGCACCGGCTCGGCGAATCCGGGGCAGGTATTTTTAGGCGGTGATTCACACGCTGGAGGGGAGGCGTCCAGGCGGGTGAAGGTGTCTTCGCTGCTGTGATGTGGGGCCGCCCCGCTCATGTGCGGGGGGGGGGGGGATTGTGTGGAAAGTGGATGGAGCTGGAAGCAGGAGTGCGAATGGCCCCCCACCTGCACCCCCCCTCGCCACAGGCAATCTGACATCACGAGGAAGTGCGTTAAAGGGCCAGCGCGGCTCCAGTACCCGCTGCCTGAGACAGGCGATTGCCAGCTTGGCACGCCGGGGCAGGCGGGGTGGGCGGCGGCCGATTCCTGCTGCCGATTGCTCATATCACTCTCTGTGTGGGCGGGGCCCACTGCCTAGCTCCATGTGGCACCTAGCATGTGCTCTGGTCTGGGATCAGTTTCTGGAAGGAGCTGGTGTGTGTTGGAGGCATTTGTGCACTCCGATGTTCACGGACACATACATACCCAAACATCCGCATCTTTATCACATAACCCGTGTGGCTTGGGCCCCCAGCACTGACACTTCATCCCCAGTTTCGCATAACCCCACCTCCCCAACAATGATGAACTGTGACTTATTTTCTTGTCCGAGACATTTACTTCCCAAGTTGGAGTGAAATCCACTTTGGTGTGTGTGTGTGTGTATGTGTGTGTATGTCCAAGTATACCTTACCTTGTGGGGACCAAATGTCCCCACAACGTGATGAATACCCATTTTTTTTTCACCTTATGGGGATCTGCTCCCCATATGGGAAAACTATTTTATAAAAATCTGTGACTGCAATGAAAAAACAAAAAATGCAACAACTCTCGTATTTTGTTTGGTTGTGGTTAGGGCTGGGTAGGGGTTATGGTTGTCATAGTTAGCATTAGCATTTTCCCCCAAAAATATATGATTACACGACTGTGTGTGTCTGTGTGTGCGAGAGACGGCAGCAGGCCCTGCTACTGTAACACAGCCTCTTTCCGTCTCTCACTGTCTCCCACCTCACTCTCGGTTTGTCACGTAATCCTGAGGCGCTCCTTCCTCTACACCGGCCCCCCCCCCCCCCGCCCCCGCCCCTTCTTCATTTGGGATGCTGGAAGCCTCACAGGCGCCATATGCAGGCCAGAGTGGGCACTGGCAGGATGACACGGTGGCACGCACTTCTGTCACGCATGCCGGTCACCAGGCCCCGCCTCTTCTCCACGCCCAGCTGACGTTTCACCCCCCCCCCCCTCCGTGAACGTCACTCTCTATGACATCTGTGTTTTCTCATACACCCCTCTCATGCCTGCTGCCCCGCTGACATCACTGCCTCTATCAAAGCCCCTCAGTCTTGCTCAGTACCCCCCCCCACAACTGAGACCCACTACATCAACACACCCCTAACAGACTTGGAGTAGTCTCTCTCAGCTATAAGCCTTCTTCAGCCTGATGAGCAGTCTGGCCATTTGCTGTGTCATCTGTGATAAATAGTACCGGTCATTTGTATGTGAGTCAACTGACTCACTTCCACGGCCTCACTTTCCTCTCAGTGTCCGTGACAGTATCTGTGCAGATGATACCAGAACTGCAGACTCACTGGTCATGTTTGTTTTCACAATAAAAGACCAAAGAACTTAGTTGTTCACCAACAATTCATTTATGAACTCATTTCAGTGGCTCCAAAATATGTGACTTTTTTGATCAATTAATTATTTTCTTCCCCACAAGAGAAGAGGACAGAGTTTTAGATAAATGGTAACACTCTGCACGTCCTCTAAATGCTCGGCGCTTTTGCTAAGTCACCGTCTGCTTAAAAAAATGCACCACTTACACGCGGAGTACATAGTGTTCCCACATGGAAAACAAAGGCAGCTGTATCTTGGGAAAGGCTCCGAACCCTCACCATGTCTCAGGCGAGAGTCTCTTCGGCGGGTCGCTCCGCCCCCCCCCCCCGTCTGCCAAGACGAGGGCGAGCCAGATGGGAAAGAAAGGGAAAAAACGCGGCCAGAAAATCGAATCTGGCCGCGGGCCTGCTGGCCCGTCGCTGCTGAAGCTGCTGCTGAGAGTTTAGAAATCTGCTGAGGGTTCAATGTCAACTTGCTGCATCTCGGAGCGGCCAGTATCGCATACTAAACACCCACCCCCACCCCATCATCAGGCTGTGTAAACACGAGTATGATTACTCAGCCTGCGTAAGGACCTACTCCAGTGACTAAGGCTGCCTTTGACGCCGGTCTCTGTGTCATATGCCGCCACTGACACGCAGCTTCAAGAGGTCCTGCTTCATTCAGGGTGTCCTGCTCCTGTCCCTCTCGCACTCTGTCACACTCTACCCCTGTCCCCCTCTCTATCATTCGCTTTCTCCCCTCTCCTTTTCTCCCTCTTTTACTCATTCTATCATTCTCTGTCTCTCTATATCTTCATCTCTCTCTCTCAATCCTTATCTTTCCCTTTTCCACTTCTACATCTTTCCCCCTACTTTCTCCCTCTTTTCCTCTTTCCCCATGTTCCTCCTCTCCCTGTCTCCCTTTTCCCCCTTCTCTCTCTCCCTCTCACCCACTTTCCCTCTTCTCTTTCCTTTTCTCCCTCTTTCCCCACTCTTTTTCTCTTTCCCCCTCTCTTCCTCTTTTCCCTCTCTCTCCCTCTCTTCCCCCTCACCATCTTTCCCCCCTCTCTCACTCTCTCTCCCTTTCCCCCATCACTGACCCTTTCCCCTCTCCCTGTCTCTCCTTCTCTTTCCCCACTCCCTCCCTCTCGCCTGTTTCCCCTTCTCTTCCCTTTCTCTCTGTCCCCTTCACTCTTCCTCTCTCTCCCTCTTTCCCCCTTCTTTCTCCCTCTCTCTTCCTCTTTCCCCAAGTTGCTCCACTCAGTCTCCCTTTCCCCCTTCTCTCTCTCCCACTCACCCACTTTCCCTCTTCTCTTTCCCTTTCTCCCTCTTTCCCCCTCTCTTCCTGTTTTCCCCCTCTCTCCCTCTCTTTCCCCCCTTTTCCCTCTTTCCCCCCTCTCTCTCCCTCTCTTCCTCCTCACCATCTTTCCCCCCTCTCTCACTCTCTCTCCCTCTTTCCCCCTTCACTGACCCTTTCCACTCTCCCTGTCTCTCCTTCACTTTCCCCACTCCCTCCCACTCTCCTGTTCCCCCTTCTCTTCCCTTTCTCCCTCTGTCCCCTTCACTCTCTCTCTCCCTCTTTCACCCTTTCTGTCCAGCTTACTTTCCATTGTTCTCATTGTTATCCCTCATCTACCAATTTTCTTTCATCTGCTCATCTTTCATTCCTTTGTTAAATCTTTAAATTTTTGAAAAAAAAACCTTCCCATTGTCGCCCCCCTATCAGGATTGTTCCTGGTCACTGTCATGTGGCACGGGGCCCTCAGAGCATCGCTGAAGGACACGTGGATCAAGCGCCCCAATATCAGGAACCTGCATCAGTGGAACAAGTGTATTCCTGATTGGGATGGTGACAAGGGAGACGCAAGGTGCTCACACGGACCCGGCTGCACATGGAGATTAAACAAACTGTGTGAGAGAAGAGCAATTAGCAACAACCCCACACAGACCTTGTGCAGCGTCAGGTGCAGCCCTCACCGTGATGTCCCTCTCAGTGGCCGTGTGACTCATTGTCATTCCGCCATTGCTTAGGCATTAACATCTATTTCCCATGACGTGTCAGATAGGTGTGAAGGAGGACAGCGTTCATAATAAAAGTCCTCTTTTGAGGTATTCTAGCCCCATGTTGAAGGAGTGGAAGACGAAGCAGATTCTGACTGTCGACGCCTCTCTGCCCAGAGATTTCCACTTTAATCAGGCCTTCCGCACCGCCCTTTCTCTCAGCAGTCAGTCGTCTCTGTGACATTGGCCTGTTCCAGGTTCAAGGGCTTCTTAGCAACCAGCTTTAAACACCACTGAATATCAGACTGATGGAGAAGAAGGAAGCCAATTTACATGACTACATGCAGCTTACACTCCAGCTGATATGAAGACAGCCATTCATCTTACACCCAAATCCAAAGCACCAGGTTTTCACAGAAAGTACAGTCAGTCAGTCCCAGGAGCAATTCAGAGGTTAGGGACCTTGCCCAGGCCACAAGCGTAATATCATTGGAATAGTACTGGGTTTTGAACCAGCAATCTTCTGATCACAAACACACCACCCTAACCCTCTGAGATATTCCCCTCCCCGTGAATCTTTGTCTGTGTTTACAGGCTTCTGTAGAACAAAAATGATAACTGATAATATTAATACTAACAATAATACTGATTCACGATGGTGGGTCTTTAGTGCAGGGATTGATGTAGGAGGTAAGATATAAAGACCAAAGGATGCACAGGTTTTTAAAAAACTCTCTTCTGACGGAAGTTTTGTGATTTTGCATTTAATAGAATTGCTTTTCGTTCTAGAGGAAAGCGTTCTGACTTCAGGAAGAAGATGATTCCTGGTTAGAGAGGCTGGTCTTGGACAGAGGAGGGTCAGAAACCCCAGTGGGGGAATTTACTGACCATGAGGAGCTTTGGGGAAGTTCTGGAAGTCAAATGGCTTTGTTTGCCTGCCAGATCCGATGACTGACGCCAGGGTCTAAGCATCCTCGGTGTGGAGCCAGCCAAAAGGTACCAAAGGGGATGGGGCACAGAGAGTCTGGGACGTCAAACGCAAAGATGCGCAGATGTGTGAGCTTAGGAAACGCGTGGCTGGAGAGAACAGGGCTGCGGGAGTCAAGTTTAGAGAGGATCAGGGTCTGCAGCAGTAGCCCCAAATTCAGAGAAGATCCCTGCTGGTTTTGTAGAGAATGAACCACAAGACCATTTGATGCTATTTGCTTGGGCGTTGCTAAGGGTGACATCAAGGCTCCTGGTGATTTTAAACAATGATCCTCTATGTTACTCTTCAGTTTCTAACTCTGCATCACTGTCTGCATCATGTCTGAGTCTTTGCTACGAGAAGTTACCAGAATGGTCAAAAACTCACTGATAAACTTCAAATCTGCATTTCAAGTTAATTAATTTTATTTGTGATAACATATGTGCCATTACCTGCTCGTTCAATCCTCCTGTGTGCCACGCCCCCTCATTAACCTCGGGTGAACTCCTGATTGTTATCTGCTGTTCTGCGTTTCCATCATTAAGTCCTGTGTATTTCGGTCCGCGTTCAAGTACATTTCCCCAGTCCTGTCATAGAAGTTTGTTCCGAGTTGTTTGTCATCTAGCCTTCTGAAAATAAATCCCTTGTTTTGGATCTTACAATATGAAGCAAGCTGGCACTCTTTTGACAACGGTGTGTTTATTACAATGACCTTTGGGCAATTTGTTCTAGGACTCACTGTACTAGACAGGAATAATTTCAGTCCTCATACTGTTGCACGGACTTTCAAATTATCTTGATACCAAGTTTGTTTCTGAAATCAAACATAATCAGGCACACAGCTGGATCTCAGAAGAGAAAACCGTTACCATTATTTTCACGAAATACGCAACCCACCGAGAGTTGTTTTCATGGTTATTGTACTTCACTCTGAAATCAATTCTAGGCAGTACATGCTAATATCTTCACTTAAGCAATTTCTCTCACATTGACTTTTTTATGGCTAATGTGTTGTCGAGCAGCGTAGCCTGGATGCTAAAGTGGATATTCCATGTGGCACCCTGATACATTTTATGGATTTAATTGGGAAGACATCGGAGAAAGCGGAGGAACAACAACAATTAGCAGGCTGTTTACACAGATGGCTGTGCAAATTGCCGGCTTGGCCTTTACAGCACGTTATGGTACGGCAACTCGGAAGAAAGATTTGAGCCGTGTTCAGATCGGGTGGTCAAGAGTGAAAAAGGAACCTTGTTTAGCTTGAAGTAGCACTGAAGTAGCATTAGACAGGATGTAGTCTTGTTGCCTGTAGACTGTATATAGGTAGGGGCAGTTGAATCAGAATGTGGGATTGAACTGCTTTTCTCTGAATGATGAGTAGAGCATCATGAGTTTCTCTGGTTTCCAGTTTCTGCATAGGAACCTTTCAGTATTTCAGATGGGTCTCCCAAAATGCTCAGTTTATCTTTGAGCAATATTAGATACACACTAACTGAAGAACAAACTTCCAAAACTCACTCAGTCCACAGGACATGTTTTTAAGAAAATTGAGTGAGTTCTGAAAATTGAGCGAAAGTTTGTTGTTGGATTGCATGAGATTTGGTTCCCAATGCTGTAACATATTATGAGGAAGCCTGACTTTAGGCCACTGGCAGTCTCATCTCAAAAATGACCAAAATGGACTGAGCGACTTCGAAATTTGCTTTTTGATTTTCTCAGAATGTTATCATGACTTGATGCAATCAGCCTTAACGATACCCGCACCACGGTCACCTTTTAAACTGTTACTCACCTCTTTAAGTCTGGAACAGATACTGTTGTGCACAACACAAATTTAGGCCAAAATCTAGGAACATCTTGCTGTGAACCCCATGCAATAATTAAAGAATTGGCTAACATCCTTGAAAATGTAACTTTATTGGGGAATTTTCTGATCATATGTTGATTTATTCCAAACCCAATTCCACGTTGATTTCCTAGCTCGTCTTCTTAAATCAAGGACATCCTGAAGGTTAAACAAGCTGATGCTTTGATTGAAGTCGACCTCGATCATCAGATGTGTTGGGAGGAATCAGGCACATGACAGTGTTAATGAGCCAATTACCTGATATTTCAGAAATGTGCTGCATTCAGGATTAATGGTAAAGACACCTCTGGTCTTTAGAGGTCAATGAGCAAATCTTGTCTGCAATTTTCTTAACTTGGGACTACGGAGGGAGACTCGCATTTCAGACTGCACTGTTCAAAATTTTTTTAACTACAGATATTAATATTTAACATGTTCCGCTACCTCACCTAATTCTGTCATGACCTGGTGGTCTTCTTGATGGTGAATCTTTAAAGCAGACATCAAAACTCAACTTTTTAGGTTATCCCTAGATTTCCTTGATAATAAAACTACACAGGAATTTTGTTAAGCAATACGTATCATTTCAGTGCTATTTACGGTCACGCTGCTTAAGTTATTTGTGTTTCTTACGTATTTCTGCACCTTCTTTTCCACAATATAACGGTTTGCTGGCTGCTGGGATTTTTCCAAAGCCCTCACTTATTGTTTATCGACAGGCTGAACTTCACTCAGGAACCAGCAGGCCTCTGAAATCCAAGTGCACTTCCTTAATCTGATATTGTCTATCTCTAGACAGCAGTGGTCAGGAGTTACACAAATCCTGTCACCGCTGATTTAACATGCAGTTTTTTTTTACAATATCTAATGGCAGGCATCATGTTTGAATTTTGTATGTATTCATATGTGTCTCTCCCATAGAATGAATCAATAGTTATTTGTTATTTGTGGTTATTTGCAGCTCCCAAACGCCATCAGGCAGATGTATGTCTGTATGAGATCTCAGGTCCTACAGGTGTTTCAGTCCTTCCTGGCCTGATCTGTGGCTTAAAGGTGCTGCCTTCTTATTTATTTATTTATTTATTTTTAAATGCCCAACCACCACCACCACCCCTTCAGAGGACAACTTTATTTTTAATTAGCTGAACAACAGATCAACACATTTAGTGAAGCCATTCCAAACCAGCCCACCCTTGCCCCCACCCCTGCTCACCCCCATTATGACAATACTGTACACAGATGGACAAGCAAGACATGGGAGATAAGACAGACAAGACAGGACAGGGCGAAGCAAAGATATACACTCACTGGGAGATTTATAGGTTTTCTCTGAAGTTGTGAGAGCTTATGACATGCAGCAATTGAGGTATGATTGCATTGAGGAGTTGTAGTGACAATGTGTGAGTGTGAGTGTAATTATGTGTGTCATTCCGTGGGTTTAGTTGACAGGCAAGTCCAGTGCAGTGGTAAATGAGCCCCAAACTTTTTTGAAGTCTAGGGTTTGGTGATGTAGGGTAATAATTTCCATGGATATGTATTCTTTGAGTATGTTTGACCATTGTGTGATATTTACTGTGTGTCTGGTTTAAGATAGTTTTCTTGGAAATAGCTACGGCAACTAGTATGGGTTCTGCATCTTCAGTTGGTGGGGTTATGTCTTATTATTGGGCTATGTCTAATTTTTGCACGTAAATCTATAGCATTTAGCTACACGCTAACAGTCTGGCCTGCTCAAACCGTGAATCACTTCCCCTGATTACCCTCTGGATGCTTTCAAGGAAGGCGAGCTGGTCACTTAACAGGGGATAACAAGTTGAAAGGCAGGAAGATGCCAATTTACCCTAAAGAACATTCCGGGGTTGGATCGGGTGAACGGATGCGAGCTGATGGAAGATACATTTCACTGCCTCTGCCAGGAAGTCAAAAAAATGATGATAAAAATGCAAATTATGATTCATTTAAAGCAATGCATCAGGAGAAGGGAGCAAGGTGGTAGTCAGGCTCCTGGTGTAGGAGATACCATGTAAGCTTTATAAGAGCTATTAATGTACGGAGCTTATCACACGCAAAAAGATAATACACTTGGCTAAGAAAATAACAGATTTTTATAAGCGATAATTGCAGTATGGGATTTCAGAGCCATGTTTATAGCAGGTGCTGGTTCTCATGTAGTCATCCTCATCTAGTCAGTCATCCTCAGTGGCCCCCACCACCTGTGTGAGGAAATGTGCAGGATGGAGGTTGTGGGAGTTTTACCTACACAAAAATGTCCGAAGGGCATAGAGAAGAATGACTGATGATTTGGAGAGATAACCAATCAGATTGTAGCAGTGGTGGGTCCAAGCTACTAGGGGAGGTAGAACCAAGACAACTGATTGGTTGGACCTGCCTCCTCTATTTGCTTGGACCCACCTCCTTGACCATTTGATTGGTTTCCTCTCTGAACCAATCACTTTTCTTTCAGTCCTCAGAACATTCTTATGTAAGTAAAACTTCCAAGAGCAGGGTGGAGAGCTTCATTTAGGCTCCTTCACAGCTCCTCCTGTGATTCGAAACTTTATAACTACTGGAAAACATCACAAATTGCAGCAGGCCCCAGTTTCCTACAAATAATCTCATTGGCGTCAACATACTGCTCAGCAATGCCTTAATAGTGCCAATGCACAATCTGAGTGATAATTTTGTAAGTTATTTCCATACTATAAAGAACACCACTCTGGTATTATTACAGCCAACTGTTGTCTATTTTTATTGTAATTTTGCCATTTTGGAATAAACAGTCATCACAGTTTATTGCACATTCCATATTTTTTGTCAATTTTGCTTATAATAAGCAAAGAAATGCTACAATGTAATATGAGCCTGTTCTGTTTTGTGCTTCCGTCCCTCAGATTTTGCACATGGGTTGAAGAAAGCACCTAAGTTTGCGTTACAATAATCAGGTATCACCTTGTGATTCGCTAGCTAACGTGTGATTTGCTAGATAACGCGTGATGTACTGCAGCTGCGTCTTTCAGTCCAGCTGACACGTTACAATGAAC
Source organism: Stomatorhinus ivindoensis (assembly GCA_019775895.2). Lineage (NCBI taxonomy): Eukaryota > Metazoa > Chordata > Actinopteri > Osteoglossiformes > Mormyridae > Stomatorhinus > Stomatorhinus ivindoensis. Next base: position 13,403,403 of record JABFEB020000079.1, read on the forward strand.
CAGAAAGCCCCAAAAATATATTTGGGCCAAAAATCTGTTTGCTACAACGTGTCACGCCCAACATCAAAAAGATGTTTCTAAATTTGTTTTCCGGGCTGTTTGTGGAAAGCGTTATTAATGCTATTTTTTGTGGCACTCGGCCAGCCCTGGTGTGGAATGCTGGTCCTCTCCCTCTCCACACAATGCCTGAAATTCAGGCACACATATAAAAATACCCATGAAAGCCTACATTATTAATGCTTCTGCAGTGTAACATTGGCTCTGCAAATCGCACAGGGAGCCACCAGGGTTTTGCAATGCCATTTGCAGCCATATTATAACTATCAGTAATCTAAGAGTACCCAAATTCTCGTTCTGCCAGACAGAGCCTGAAACGCTCCCTTCCCTCTGCCACTAATTGCATCCCGTCGTTTGTGTGGTATGAATGCAATATGGCACAGTGCTGTTCGGATGAAAAAAATCACAACAGCATGTTCCTTACATCTTAAACTGCATTTGTATCGCTTGATCGGAAGATATTGGTCAATGTGAAGTCAGAATATTTCTGAGAGTCCTACTGCCCCTGCATCATTCTGGATGGAATGCTATGACGTAAAAAAAGAAAAGGGTATGTATCTAATAATACACTAGTATGGACATTTGTGGACATCAAAGCTGGTGGACGTTTGTAGCTTCAGAACATTAGCCCGAAAAGGACATATCGATGTAGGCATGAATGAGGGGACACCATCTTGCAGAGACATTAATTATTTGCTACGGGACTTTTATGTGCAAATGTATGCATGCCTGATCTAATGCCTAACCCCCGCACCCCATACCCACATTTGCCTGGAGATCATTGTTCCAGCAGGTCAGTGCCAAGCCGTAGACTGGCAAGGTGTCCTACAGCATGCCTGGACTTGTGATGTTAATCTCCAGTTCTATAACCAGTAAAAATTTCTTCAGAATGCATCGCCTGAATAATGAGGACTGACAGGTCCATCGGCAGAAAAAAATGAAACATAAATAATTCAAGAAAAGGAATACATTGAAAAGTCTCATAATATGTAAATAAAACGGCATCATAGTCCAGTCATCCACATGTATGTGTGCACACACCCTGTTTGTTTGACCTGGACCTGGAAGTACATATCACAGACATCAACTGTATGAGAACTGGCCATTTTCCTACCTACTTTAACACAGAAGGATTTTACCACAAGTGCCATGTTTTTTATACACCCAGAAGAAAACAGCATGCGTGGTAAATGTTTCTGCAAGTAAACTGCTGCCTTGACTCATGAAAAATACAAAACCACAGAGAGGAGAACAATAACCTTGAAGCATGTTTTTTTGCATAACAATAAAATGAGTAACTTGAATGGCCAGCTGGGTTTTACGGATCCTGCTTTGTTTGTGATGTAAATAATGACAGTTTCTCGGTTAATCGTTTGTTTTTATCCGCAGCGCAGACTAGGTTAATGTTTTGTGCTGTTTATTCGTCCTGGGTTGCAGGGGGTGTGGATTTAAGTCCTCTTTTCAAAATGACGGGAGTATCGGACCGATCAGGGGGAGAAGTTATAATACTAAACCTTTTTAAACCATTTATAATTTTAACTAGTTTGTAATGTGTGCAATGACTGCTATGTATTCAAATGTATTTTATTTTTCCAGGTGCATATGTAACTGTTTTCATGGTTTATATTTCGTTTGGTTTGACCTAAATTAATGGAAAATTGAATCTGACAATTTTTACTTCAAACTGAAGTCCGGGTAAGCTAGAGGGTAAAACTGTAATTCACTCTTGTGGTTATTGTATATAAGTAATTCATGAGTAATTTATTAAATGTCTAGGTTATTTATTGCTATTTTGTAGCAAAGGAAATTTAACGAGATTTCTTTTCTGGTTTATGCTACGAGCTCTTTTGCCTGTAAAATTGTATACGTTAATAAATGGAAATGCCGGACTCATAAAATAGCAAGCCACCTTAATATTTTTAAGTGAAAATGGGTAAAACACGTGGGATTTGGTGCTAACAAAATGCGACTACAAACGATTTTTTAAAAGTTAATTCGATATCTATAGCTTTTCGCATTTAACCATGTGTTTTCAGAGCTACCATTCAGTAAACTTCTAAACATCAATGAAAAGCCAACAATTTCATGTCTCAAGTCTTAAACCTACTAAAATATTTTGTAATCTTCAACGTATAATGGAATAAATGTACCGTTTCTCTGCAGTTAAAATAAATGCAGTACATATTACATCAACGAAGGACAGAAAATAGCTTTCTGCGAATAATCATTTTTAAAACCCAAAATACTATTTCAGTTATAAAATGCGAAACACCAGTTTCAAATATTTAGTCTTACACATTACTAACACACATTTAGGCATATTGATTATTTTTTTGTAATGTAATCGTTGCGCCAACAAACGAAATGTAGCTGGATTGCTCGGAGATTTTACAGATTCGAAATTTTAAGAATAACCGTCTATTTATATTGAACAATATGCTGCTCGTTATTATAAAATTTATATATCATTTATATATTTTCGTTTCGCAGTCACGTTTCATTGTTGTTTCTTGCATCAAACGTTGGGCTGAAGTTAAATTAGTAAGTCAGTACAAGAAATTTTTAATGGCAGTCATTTAAAATGTAAGTTAAACCACGGAGTCCGTGCTAAAAATAGGTCGTTGACGTTCTGCCAACCCCGAGGGAGAGGGGCATCGGCCACTCAATCACAAATGTCTTATTAATTATGAAAACAAGTTGTATTTCCATTTATATAACTATTATTCGTTTTTTCTTTTTTTCACACATTCTACTCCCAGTATCAATTTTACATGTAGGAGATTCAAGATAATTGCCAGTATTTCGAAACATCTAACTACGAAAGATAACCTATATATCAAACGAAAAAGTAAACCTACTCCTTTACGCCTATAGACCTCATTTTCCAGGAATTCTAGTGATAAATGATTAAAAACCGTTCCGCGCGCATCACCCAGTTACGACTTTAACTTTAGTTTCGGAAAGACCAAACCGAACTCTCGATCTGCCTGTAGACCCCCCGAAGAAAATCACACATTTAAGTTTCAAACAATAACTGATTTATTTAATATATTTTTATTCTTTGTAGCAATCTGGTTTTAGGATGCCTATATAATAAGTACTCTGATTTAAAATCTTTAGGGTTTAGTTATCTCAGTTTTTTCTGAAAATGATTTGATATATATAGATCCCCTTTATCTTTTTATAGTTTTGGAATAGTTAGGGGTAATATGCAACATCTCTATAAACAAACAAACAAAATACAGTGAAACGTGATTTATGCCTTGGCAACATCAAATAAAGCTAGCAAATTTCACTCCATTCCACTAATTAATTTCGCAGCCTGCATGTTGTCGTGGTGACGTTACATCTCTTTTTTCATCTCTATGCATGGAATGTCAGAAACACCATGTGAAGTATAGAAACAGTCACATCATTCTTCTCACACACACACACACATATATATCATATATGTGTATATATCATATATGTATATATACCAGGCTACCCAGTCTTCCATAATTTAGGGTGCTCAGTTTTTGCATTTCCTTAATTCCCTTGCTGTCGTTGTTCGGACAGTGCATGGTCGCGTGAGTCTAACTTGATCACAGCAATAATATCCTCCGTCGGTCTCCATTTTTTACTTGGCTTGACGTGATGCACTTGGCAAATGGAAATATATAAATAAACACATTTATTACTGGATCATGTAGAAGCCGACCTGGGATTAATTGCAATTCTGCATTTTGTAATGTATTGTTAAGAGTAGAATTATGGCCGCTATTTGTGAAATTTAACCATAGTATAAGCCGGGACATCAGATTGTGCTTTGATGCTATTTATCTACACAATATACGTTTTGTATTTGCCTACAGTTAATATTGCTGAATTCCTTGTCCTGTGAATCAACTGATGTAGGTACCACAGTTGTGTTTGAGTGAGATGTCGTCGTTGTAGTAAATTCCTGTTGAAGCGCTGCTGAAATAGGCGTGTTTTGAATTTGACCCCAGGTCAAAGATCCCGGAGAATCCCCAGAGGACGGTCTGCCGCTGTTTGATTCAATATCAGGATGTCGTCTCGTCTGAATGAAGTTGCCTTTCTGGTGTATACAACTCCAGGTAGGTGTACAGTTGGATACATTTGATCGCTAAACGTTTTTCTTATTATTTTCATGTTGGTAGTCTTTTTCTCTTTTGTATTACGTTGTTTTTCCTTTTTTGCTCTTCTTATTTCATTTGAACTTTTTTGCTTCCTAGAACGCGAGCCATGTCACTAGAGCGAGAAGTGCCGTCAGAAGCATCGTGACGCCGGAGCGGCCGCTACGTCCTGATGCTCCATTGCCTCCTCCGCACAGTTCAAATAGGCTACCGCGGAACTCTAGGTTCCTGGATTCCCTTTTGAGTTTTTCCCACAGCTCCGTGGCCCCTCCTTCGCAATCCGCAAGGGCAGTGGTGGCACAAGCATGGAAGTCATCCCAGTACCTGAAAAAAGCACGAAAATTTACTATATTTATGTCATAATAATCAAATTGGGGGAATTATTAGAGAAATTTCTCGAATAATAATAATAATAACAACAACAACATTAAGCTGGGCACATCTCTATTTTGGCTATGAGAACATGAAATTAAATAATTCAAACGAATGCATTACTACATATTTTAATTGTAAAACGTGCAAAAAAATATTATAGTGTCTGTAATAACCATCCACATAAGTAACTTTATTGTGAATTTTTATTCACTTAAATATGTTTATTTCTTTTAATGTTAAGACATTTTAACGTTCCTAATATTCCTGTATTTTACATTTTTCAGTGTTTCAGCTTTGACTTGGGCTGCGAGGTGCATGCTTGGACGTTGAAACGTCTTATGCATTATTTTGTGTTTGTCAGCCAAATACAAGCGTTTGTTAGACGGTACCGTTCATCCTGATTGAGAATGAGGCTGTCTCCTGAGTTTATATATTCGCGATAAATAATGAGAGCTCGAAACACCAGGGACACTTGGGTTTGCCTCCATTGCAGTTTTCCTGTTATAATATTTTCTCCCCATGGGAAATCAAACACTTTCAATCTATTATGTCCTGCACAGTAGTGCAGCATGCTGGCTAGGAGACGCACCTGAGCAGCGTCGTAACCTATTTTCGGATTACAGTCGGCAGAGACATGCGCAGAAACACATGCTCATCCGCTAATATCTAAACTGAACGCAGTAACATTTTTTGCTAGCAGTTTCGGTTTATGAGGTGTGACTTAAGTGACTTAATAAAAACATACAATGCTCGATAAAATTATTGCATCAGGCAACCTAAATAGTGTATATCATAAATAAAAATCGCTTTTAACAGACGCCTCCTTTGCAATTCGGTTCACTAGTTCGATTCAAAATAACACGAACATAAAAAAATTATGACCATTAAACTACATGCAATTGTGTTTGGATATGGCACTCCAATTTGTCATTGGTAAGTGACAGAGACACCAAAGCCCCGAGATTTCACCATGGTAGTCCAATACCCGTAATTGACGCTGACCTCACCGCCCCTTTTTTGTAAGCCTGGTCTATCTGGTTGCAATTAATGGGTGAGATGTGAATGTGGACCTTGCATGAACACCCACACATGCTGCTGGTTCTGGCGCTTCCGAATTAATGCGGAGTCTCGTGCCATCTGTCTCCCAATCCCCGTCTGCGTTAACTGGGTCGTGGTGCACATGTCCCTTGCCGTACAAAGCGAAGTCTGCAGGGCGAAGAGCGCAACTTACGAACAGATGGTCTTTAGGTTTTCTCGATCGTCCAACTCCTGTGGGTAGTTCACCATGCTTTCGCCCAGTCTGAGCAGGCAATCGGAGAAACCTTTAAATACAGTATCACATTTCCCTGTAGCGCCCACCTCCTGAAGCAGATACACTGAAACCAGAGGGAAAGACATGTTTTACGTTCTATATTAAACGTCGAGCGTTAATAATAGTAATTAAATTTGTAATGGTCAACTAATCTAATTTTAATTTCGTCACTTCACGAGTAAAACGATTTAAGCGATTCAATTCACGTATGCAAGTATATAATGTAGTCGTATGTGTTATCAATATTCTTTAGGCAAATTACTTAATACATATAGTATAAAATACTTTAAATTCTATTATTTTTAAATGCACAATTTGAAATTTTCATATATCATTCGATTACTGTAGTATATGCACCGAGGGAAGTGCGCATTTTCTCACAATGATTTGAAAACAGTAAGCTACACGCATTGTTCTATCCGCCCATCTCCGTGACTGCAGAGATAACACCACGCAGGTTACATTGTCCGCGAGCTGGATCCGACGGAAGAAAGATGAGGTAATTCGTCTAGGGTCTAGATGGGAGGTGTGTTTCTTTGTGCTACCGTGCATGGGGGTGGGGTGGGACTTAATTTACAGTAGAGGGTAAAGGGTCCGTTATACACATTGTGTGAGCTGATGTCTGCACGAGGGTAGCTTCATGCAGGTCTAGTATTCATGAGAAAGACTCTCCTCAATTATTTTGTGGGCGGAGCTCAAAGACTGGCGCACACAAGGGACATGCAACCTAAAAAAGGTTGCCTCTCTAATCCTGGCCGGACATTTTTTTCCGTGCAGGAGCCAGTTATTGGGAAGCATGTGTTTTCCTTCCGTTTGCTCGCGGTTCGTTGAGCAGGAGATTTAGTCAATTGATCAGATTGTAACAATTTGACAAGCTCTCCGGTTGAGTGGCTGCAGTCAAACTGCGGAACCTTGTACGTGTTATTTATCCTGATCAGTGCTGATAGGAGTGGACGTAAGGTAGAGTCGCTCTGGCGCGAATGATCAGTCCAATTTGTGAGACCAAAAAGACGGACATTAACCAAGAATTACGCGTAGGTAAAACGACTGCAGTGCAGAATAATAGTACTGTACTGCTAATAACAAGAACAACAACACCAAAAATAATAATAATAATCGAGTTCACCCGAACAAAAAATATTAAGACATGTTTGTTACTTCAACGATCGAAAAAAACCCGATAAATTATATAAGATAAAGACAAGGTCAATCATCTGCTTCAAATTACGGTTGCGCAGTGAAACCGTCAGGTTTATAGCGAAAAAGACCATTTCAATTGCTGGCAATTATAGAAGGATAGCGGTATCGTTTTTAGTGGTTGTGCAGATTTTTTTTCTTAAATTTTGGTGGCGGGGGTCATTCAAGCATTGGCCCAAAAGTTACTGTCCTTTCGCTTAATGCTGAACATTTAAAATATCTTTAATAAAACAATTTTTACTGTGTTAGAGTTTAAAGGCAAT
>JABFEB020000079.1:13411074-13424293 GCA_019775895.2 Stomatorhinus ivindoensis
TACGTGTATGGGATAACGATACAAATTGAGACAATACAGCCAATCCGAGAAAATTACAGCCAAGAAGCGTAACTATGACTTTGTACCAGATTTAAAGTCGGAGGAAGTAATTACTTCGGATAGCCTAGTTATCTGCAATAAGCCAATTCGGTCAGGGAAATCAATCCAGCATAAAATTCCCTTTGTATGAATAAGGTAAATCCATACTGTGAGCGACATTCTAAGCATTTTTATTCTATATCGTTTGTCCGGCAATCGAAACAGATAGAAGCATTTCAGCAGGGAACATCTAATACATTCCTGCTTGCAATAGGCTACATTAGTAATGCATATTGGCTGTATGACGCTTTTTTTATTTTCTAATATATTTTTGATGTTTTTTCATATTTTTTTCTAAGAGTCTAGATAGAACTGTTAGGTATAATAATTTAGTACTGCATCTCTGGCACCTATTAATTTGAAAAACGTGGTTGGAATCCCACGAACAATAAGATGCAGTAGCTTATAGACTAACCATGATAGAAATAACTTGGAAAGTAAATGTATACAGTATCTGTATAATGAACAACATTATTTCTGTTTTATTATTTGCCTAACATTCTCAACATCCGCAATTCCTATATTTAGCGTTTAACTGTAAATTTGACCCAATTTTGAGTACGAGATTTGATGTTAGAAAAGTGAGTATATTCCAATGGGAAACGAATGGTTTTTGTAAATAGTATTTTCATTCAAAGATACAAATGTAGCTGTACATGCATACAGAACGTGTAATACTGTTATTTATTTATTTATTTATTTGTCTATCTATCTATTTAGTTATTTATTTATTTATTGGATTCCTGGGATAATTATTCTGGTGCAAAGGCTGTCTGCGTAACTGAGTAACCGGGGTCCTGAGCGTTCTAAAGTGTTTAAACTCATGACAGATGACCGGGGACCTGCTTCGCAAACGGTTCCAACGTTTGCAAGTCGATGCAGATTCGCGAGAAAATATATTTCAACCATAACTCACACTCCTAGGTGTGAAGTATTTATGTCATCCGTGCCTGCTGCTGTCAGCTTATTAAGATGCCAACGCAGTGTACGTCTCCAGCTGTAACGTTATGCAATGTATTTTAAGCCGTAATGTGGTTCTCTTTAAATTTCGTAAAGGAAAAAAAAACAGTTAATCGATTATAGTCAACAAAGTTTGATAGCAAATTATAACATTTTTTCGTACAAACTGAAAGAAATAAGATGCGTATAAATGCAAAATAGAAACTGCGTCCACAAATACCCAGTATATTTGATTTTGTGTTGATCCTTAACGTTTGGCGCATTCACTATTGTTACGAAGCACAGGCGGTCGTATCGATTCTTTTAAAAATACTTCGTCTTAGCAGGCTAATTATATTTTGCAGGAAACATATTTTGTGCAAGCCTTATGATGAAAAAGCAGTTTCACATAGCATCATTTGTGTTTCGTTGACATTATTCGTTTTAAACGCAAGTCAAGTGGAAAAGTAACGCGGACAATACACACAAACATGCAATTGTTTTTAAGTATAATAAAAATAAATAGTCCGATACTCACCCAACTGTACAGCAAGAAACAGTGAGATATATCTGCCGGTCAAAGTTAATCCCATCCTACGTTTAGTAAAACCATTGGAGTATGCACATCTTAAATAGCTGTAAAGAAAAACTGAAGTAGATTTTGCACACCACACATCGCCACAGCGTCCAGTGGCAGCAACGGTTGCCTTTCGTTTTCCTTTACGCTTTTTCTCGCGGACTATGGGGCGATGAAGACAGAAGTAGCGCAACCCATTAAGTGAAGGGTGGTGATGCTTTTTTTGCTTCACGCCCACATCGCTTGGGTGACGTAGAAGTGACTATGACAGGCCCCCTTTTTCTTCATTTTTCTCATTTGCTGGATAAGACAAACTCTGTCTTCCTTTTTTCTTATACAACCATTAAGGAGACTGTCGTGATACACACATCTCGCATGAAGATGCAAGAAGCCAACGTACTATCTCGTAAGGCGGAGATGTTCACACTTGTGATTCTCATTTTCAGATAAACAGACACGATAAAAATCGGAAAATTAAACAGGGGGGGGGGGGAAGAATTATAAAAAAGACGCAAAGTTTGTTCCCTTGCCTTACGTCATCTTAAGTCAGATGGACATTACATTTCACGATGGACTCTTTCATATTTTCACCATACAATACTCGTAGAGTCCGGGCGTTTCATAAGAAGTACCTACATGTGGATGGAGAGTTCACACAGCAGCGAATAAACTGACATTTTCCCCCCAGTGCGCAGACTATTGCCCTTTAGTCATGCGCACATCTACCTACTGACTAATTAGGTCCCCAGACAGTTAATTTAAAACGGGCAATACGTAAAAATGCCATTAGGGGACCGTGGGGCGCAGCAATGAGAGTGCGGCTGCTACACGAGTTATTTTAAGTACAAGTTCGCGTTCATTCACAATGCAGGGGTTTCGCTTCAATAATTATTATTTACGCGTTATGTCAGCGGGGAGACTGCTGCACTACTTATCACAACGAAAATAAACCGACAAACTCATGTGTGTGCGTGTGTGTGATAAAGTCCGACCAAATAAGCAAGCGGCAGATTTATGGATTCTAAAAATTATATTTGTATTACATGTAAGAATTTCTGATGAGGCAATAATACAGCATTCCTTTTGAATAAATATCAGGTAGATGTGTAAATTAGGACTGAGTACAATTAATATAGAGGGCTATATATAATGTATAGTGATAAAATGTAATAGCCTTTGTTATATATTACAGCAATCAACTTGTCGGAACCCACATTTACGTTTTGGATGGCTTTCCCCCAAATATTATAAGGGAGGTTATAGAGTGACGCAGGTGGTCGTTATGACAAGTGAACTGATTTTAATTGATTTGATTGCAATGTGAAATTCCGTGGTTTGTTCTTGGCATCCCCCTCGTGGTGGGTGGCTGTAAAAGCATCTGCACATGGGGGCGTGTTTGCAGGGGAAGTGCGTCGCCGTGAAGGCACGCTGTCTACCTTCAAGCACTCTCAGCAGGATTTAAACTTTACCTAGTCACGACAAACCACGGGGTTCTCCGGAGGAATGCTTTTGGAAACGATCTTATCAGGATCTTATTGGCAAGGCTGTGCCGTGAGTCACGAACAGCAAATTACATAATTATGTATTTTTGACACGAACTCTGCTTTACATTTATATTACGGATGATTACCTCTGCTTGCAGTTCTGCCTTCCTAAATATGTCGTCCTGTTCTTGTCCATCACGTTGTCGCTGATTGGTAATGCAAAATAGAGACTTATGTGCATTTGCAGGTTTATATTTTTTAAATCCAAATCGATTTAATCGTGGTTCAGTGGATGTCCTGCTTAATAAATGTTAACAGTGAAGAATATTAATTGTTTAATACATGAACTGTTTCATATTATAATTTATAATGTTCATTCAAAGCAGTAGTGATTTTGCGGTTGGCTTGTTTTGGCTTCTGGAAGGGTTTATAAATTGCTATATTTTTCCCAAGGAAAAAAATCTTGAAAAATTGATTACTCTTTTTAACAAAGATACTTTTGGTTTTGCAAACATCTTTTCAAGATCTAAAGAAGGTTTTTCCAGTTTTAATCCCTCCCCCCTCCCCCCCCCATTCTAGGGCAGTTTCAATTATTATTATTATGAAAATCAGATGAATGATTTGGCATAAGCCACAGTGGCCTATGAAGATTGGCTAGACTCTCCTGGGAGGAATCACCTTAATGCAGGGGTGTCAGAAGCATTTTGAATGTGGGGGGGGGGGGGCACACTGACATAAAACTAATATTTTATGTTAAATGTGGGGGGTCCAAATGAATAATTATGAAATGTGAGGGGGACACATCCCCCTCAGATTTAATGGCGGTGACACTCATGCCCTATAATAAAGGGGTGGAGTCAGATACCTGTGGTCAGTTACTTAGGCTGCAAAATGCCATGACTGCAGTTTGGAGGCTAATGTGAAGCCCAGTGGGTTTGGCCTCTGTGTCTGTGAACGGAAGGTCACCGGGTCAAACCCCATACTCAGCAGTCATATTGCTATTAGGCCCGTAACATCTTCCCTCATCCCATCCTTCTGAAGTGCCAGATAACCCTGATCGTTCACTCAGACCTAAACTTATATCTCAAAAAAGGGCAAGATGAGATGTAAAAAAAGAACCATTCCATTGTTCAAGACCACATGCTTGTACAAATGGTATATAAAGCATAATTTCATGTATCATTTTCTTTTAGAGCAGTGAAAAGGATATGCAGGCTTCCCCCAAGTGCCCAGGCAGGGGCTGAGACCGACTTCTGCACCAGGAGGTGCAGACATTTGTATGGAATTGGTTCTTTTTCGTGCCCTCAGGTGGGGAAGGTGCACCAGACGTGAATCCCCGCGGAGCGAGTTATGACACCACCCGGCTGAGTAAGATCCATAGCAGAGCCATGGCAGGGCTGAACAGGCCACGGAGGATCCCTGCAACATCTCCGCAGTCCTGTTTACTCACTACTTCCGGTGCTGCTATCTTCTGATGCAAATAACATGGCATTAATTTACCAGAGCATCCTGTTATCTTTCAAAGACGCTGCTCGTTTGGGCTAATTAGCATTAACGTCACAGCTATCATCTCGCGAAGAATCTATTGCATACACTTTGGAAATTAAATGTTCCGGTCTGCCCTGGATTTCGTGCTGCAGAGTCCCCGCTGGCTCGCTGGCTGGTGACATTTTGCAGAAAGGTGGCCCTCCACCTCACGCGTTCCCATGCCACTCTTGGAAGACGGCTGTAGTTTAATGCTTTGCTGTGATGCTGGCCCCCTTAAACGGTCTGTTGGCACGTGAACCCAGGATTCACATCCAGCGCATAACTGTTGCTTAATGTCAGTCTTTTTGCTCTCACAACTGGGCAAGATACCAGGATTAATATCGAACGTGTGCAGCTGAAGGACTCCGGTTTTAATTATGGGTGCACGCACAAATTTTTGGGGTTTGAAGACCGAAATATCGATGAGAAACATCCCGTTCAGAAATTCAGGCTGAAGGGGGAAATGACCAGGTGTGCAGCATGCTGAGATCCAATTGGGTTAATCAGTGTTACGGCACAGAGGCGTGCCCAGTGTGCAGATCTGTGCCCTCATAAAATAAAGGGATTTCTTTCTTTTTCTTTTTAGGAACTATTTAATGCAGAAGTGGAGATTCAGGTCCAGAGAGTACAAATCCAGACCAAGATTTTATTTCAGCTAACCAGTAGAGGCTAAAGTGTCATGGTCACAGAGTACTGAACTGGTTGGTTGAAACAAAATCTTGGTCTGGAGCTGAGATTGCTATCTTTGGTTTAACGCCACCCATGTTCACGGAGTAAATTGCTGTCAGATACAAGTGTTGCAAATAGAGGATTGCAGGGCTGGGATCTGAATCTTATACACGCAGTGTCTGCTTGGGGGAGCTAGTTAAGCAGAAAGGCCTGGGGGGCGGGGGAACGGGAAGGGGGTTAGAAACCACCATCACTGTTTTCAGCATGGAAGGAAACCCAGACGGACAGCAGAATGACACACAAAGTCAGGCAAGCTCAGGATGACTACCAGTGCTCTGCAGCCCAGAGCCTCCAGTGCTGAACAACATCCCTGCGCTGCGGCCGCGTGACAGCTTAGTGCAGTGTGTCAAAACGCAGTGGCTCCTCATCAATCACTCAGCCAGCAGCAGAGACGCATGAAACATAAGGGGGTTGACCTTCTCATGAAGGTGTTTTGGTACGGAGAGGATAGCAGAGAGCCCGTCCATGTGTGTCAGTGTTCAGACACTGTGAGTGTTCAGGTGGACACCCCACCATTCCTTGTTCTAGTGTGAGAACCTCACAGATATCCTGCCTAAATCCCCCTATAATCAGGATTCATTTCCACGTCTCTACAATAAACGGACAAAATAAGTGCTCAGATTTTTGGGTCTCATTGTCTCGCAAGGATTCACTGGTAGGTGTGGCCAACAGCTGCTCTGTGATTGGCCTTGAATAGTGTACTATGAACTGAATAAAGGCAGCAGGCCATCTCGAAATCACACCTCCTCTCCAGCAGTCTAAGGAGAAGTTCTGGGCTAGAAGTGACAAACTTGATCCATAGATGGGTGCGGGTTTTTGGGATGACCTCTTAATCAGCCAATAATAATGAGTACTCAGGACTAGAGTTGTGAACCACTGCTTTATTATTGGCTGATTGAAAGGTCATCCCAAAAACCCGCAACACCTCTCCATGGATCAGTTTCACCACCCCTGTTCTGGGCATACCAGCAATTTAGCCACCTGTGCCTGTGGAAAAATTAGTTGTGGGTTTGAATCCCATGGCAAATAATCATATCAGCTTTGGGCCCATCAGTGAGACCCTTAACCTTTACTGCTCCTGGGATGCTGGCTCTTCCTTCTCTCTGACGCCAAGCTTTCCTCACTTGTACATTAGTTTAGACAAAAGCATCTGGTAAGTTAAAAAAATGTACTGGTCAGTAATATACACTGTCCCGGCTCTGAGAGGTTTTGCACGCAATACAGTTTTGGACTGGAAATCGTACTGAATGTGCAGTGCAGAGCAAAGAAATGCAACTAGATTCAAGATGCATCCCTAAAAATAGCAGTCCGTGTATTAAAAATGCATGACCTGATTCGGCTAAATCTGTCGGAGAGCGAGGAAATTCAGGAGTGTCGCCGTTCTTTGTCAAAACACGGCTGTCTGGGATCCTGGCCTTGTACTCCTGACCCTGTTACATATCTGACATTAATTATGCTTTCTTATGTACCTCTGTACTCCTGGCCACAAGAATAGGCTCAAGTCCAGTCTATGAGCACAGCTCGCCCTCTGCTGGGGGATCTGCTGGGTCACATGACCTCCCCCTAGGCCGACCACCTAATCTATTTCAGGAGGGACACTATGAGCTATGACAGACTTTGAAAACTACCATTTCAACCATTTCAATTCGAAAGACCTGGATTTCATTTGGTCAAGGAAACAAATCAGTCACAGCACAAGAAGAACTGAACTAATTAGCTAAACACAGGAGCCTTACAGTTTTAAAGATGTTTGTAAAACCTGAAGTAGTTCATAGTGGCTCCCCCATGAAGGATTAGGTGGTCAGCCTACCTCACACCCGCCCCACCAGGAGTTCCCACCCTCCATCCCTGACCTGTTTCCTTATGATAATGCTCCTCTTTACACCCAAAAACAAAACCAGCCTAACAAACAGCACAGAGTGTGATTCCGCTCTCAGAAATCTTTGAATCTCAGGTCTGTTCACTTAGCTGCCCTGGTGTCCATCTGGCTGAGGGGGCTGCTGCTTGTGCTTCACACCGAACCAGAGCCCCCTAGCCCCAAATCTGCAGCCCTGCCATAATTCTTAATGCCAAGGAACCTCGGCCTCCCTCTTTGGGGAGGTCTGTCTCTCTGTGCGGTGGCTGGATTTCGCTGGTACTTTATTCATTGGTGACTGGGCTGAAAATGGTGTGATTGTATCAGTGATCTCATGATATACGTCATCAGCTATGTCCTACCATTCACATTTTCCAAGCGAGTGTTAGTATGATGTCATACGCCATATGATCAACCTCCAGCCTCCATCAGGACAGAGGGTAACGTGCTCTGTCTGATTCCTCTGCCATTCTGCTCCTTAAAAGCCTGACTGAGTTACTCATCGTTCTGATTAACCAGATGACATAATTCCCGCAGTCTGCCGATATCCATCCCTCCACAACCGGGATCGCGAGGACCCCTGCTGGAGGGCGACGGCGTGGTGCCGTTCAAGGATTAGACTGCTCCAAGCAGAGACAGATGGAGTAGATTCTGCTTCTACTCCCTGACAGCAAAAAGACAAAAAGACTGAAAAACAAACCCAGGCCTGGTTCAATCGGCATGCCTCTGTAGCCAAACATGTTGACTCCCTCCATTAACATAAAGATCCTTTGGATCATTTTGAGCAAATGCTCATTAAAGACTTTCTTCACTCCTTAATGATTTGGGATTAATTAGTGATGTGGCAGTGACTGATTGGCCTGTCATTGAGGGGGCAGTGTGACATATGGGCATGAAATATAGGATGACGCATCATCTGGCCCTGCTAGTGGTTTGGGTCCGTAAAGTGGACCTCATGAAGTCCACAGCTATCTTTTAACATTTCTATTAGGCTGCTTCAACAGCTAGGGGGGAGTCAACCCCAGGCAGCGCAGGGCACATTGGGGGTCCACTATGAGTAGGGCTCTAGTCCCTCACTGGCCAGGTATCCACACTACAACCAATCTAGAGAACCAAATTAATCTATATGCCAGTTTGTGGAAAAGACCAAAATTAGCCCAGGGTCCTGAGTTGTAGGCTGTCCTAATATTTCTTCTGGTCAATACAACAGCACTTAATGCCCTAGGTAGGGTCCCAATAATGAATTTAGCCCAGGGCCCCCAGCCCAGTAAATTTGCTAGTGTCTGTGGGAGATAGCCAGGGCACTCGGAGCACACGCCAAGGAAAAGTTACATGATTGTTTAAGTTCCATTTACAGGGTGTTCCACATACAGGCCTTTATCAGCTCCCTTACAGAAGCTCTCGAACACCCCCTCCTGGCACCTCTTTGTATGCACACAATAACCTCATAAATGCAAATTTATGCTGACTCTGGTAATCTGAGGATATTTTCTTCACACCTGTTAATCGCCAAACAGAGTAGATGTTTACAATCATATCCACTCCCCTAATAATAAAAAAACAACATCTCTTCTGTTATCCTCCCCTATTGCTTTCCACAAGCCAACCACAGAGGTCAACGTTGACCACTGGAAATTGTGGGAAGGGGGGAGGGGCTCTGTGATGTTTTTTTGCACAACGGTACATTTTACATCTGCTAGAGGATCCGTGTGACCCTCACCCTCTCGACAGGAATAAATTCCCTGTGACATTAGACTGGAGAGTCCTCCCATGAATTTTAAACAATCGACTTTTGTTTTTCTTTAATAGTTCAGAGTTTCTGTCTCTTGGTTTAATATAATATTAATGGCAAGTTCCCAAATTAATCTGCATACTTGACTGGCCAGGGACTAGTTTAAATGGCCCATTTATCAGCACAAACCCTGCATAAAGTTAGTTATAGCTGGCCTTATGTCTCAGTTTTGAATCCCTGGGTGCTAAATTCTTTGAACTTATATAGCACCCTGTCAGTCTGAGCATTGGGGGGGGGGACATGCCACCAGTCTGGCAGGGTGAGCTTTTAATGGGTGTCTAGGATTTACAGCCTCTCCTCTGGAGAATAATCTCCATATCCTACTGAGATCCTCCTAATTATTGTTTAGATTTATTAAAATTTTGATTTGTAAGACACATGGGTGTCTGGATGGATGGATGGATGGATGGAAGAGGCAGTTGGCAAGGTCACATCCCCAAACATGTGATGTCATCTTAAAAGCCTAACTCTCCTCTTTAAGGAACAACAGGTCTTAATAGAGTAGCATGTATAGTATGCAAGATTTGACTCACAGTCCTCACTTTCTTCATGAGGACAATGCCAAGGGTTTGCTCAAATATTCAAAATCTTTGCATTTCATTTACCCGATGAGGAGTTGCTTTTGAAACAGATTAAACCAGGTTACAGGCTTGTGTGGGATTTGAACCCTGGACCTTACACACCCAAAGCAAGAATCATACCCCTAGACCGACAAGCCACTGGCTATTGCTGCTTTTTCCTGCGGTGCTAGAACTCTAACTGTCCTCTGAATATACAGGACAGTCACATGACACATAGCTGGCCAATCGTGGGCCTCATGGCACCAGCGTTGCTCACGTGGAACGACAGCTGTGAGGCATTGTGACACGGCATGTCAGGCAGAAGGAGAATCCACATACCACATGGGTGATGGGAACCTAAATAACCCACAAACGCCAATTCAGAGATGCGGCTCTGCCTGACGGCTCTCTGCAGTTCCTACTGGTTGCAAATATTCGGCTTTTTTCCCTTCGTTCCTGCGCTCAGCTGGATCCCCAAAAAACTGCAGAATCCTAAAAAAGTGTCTGTAAATATCTTGGGACATCATGAAATGAGATTAATAGATGATGCCGGCATTTGCTTTCCACAAGATTCATTATTCGCACATTTTCTTAATCGCATTTTTATCCTGTTTTGTTTCCTTAATTAAGTGTATTTTAAAGCAAGTTTATTAGAAACAAGTTTATTGGGGTAAAGTGTATCATGACCAGTAGCTCTTTTAGGAAGTTAAAAAAACAGCTCTGAGCAGTGAATTCCCATCTGGACCAAGCTCATCTGATCAAAGAGAAGGGTTGTATTGTTAGGGATTAATTTCATTTATCTCTGTTTAAACATCTTCATATACTTTTGCACTGGATATGCAATTATGGATGGATGGATGGAATAATATTCTATAGCGGTGGACAAAATAACAGAAACACCTACCAGCATATTAATATCATATCTTTTGCCTTCAGAACAGCTTCAGTCCTTGAAATTCTACTGCAGATGAAGGAGGTAGAAGATTTCTTTTTGCTCTGTGCTCCGTAACATCCAATAAAGATATAGTGATGTTTCGATCAGATAATTGTAGAAGCTGTGGAAGGCATTTGACTTCATCCTGGGATTTATGAAGCAACCCTTGAATTTATTTAGTAGCTAGTATGAGGGACCAGTGTCTCCAACAGAGGGACACCTGGAACTGGAAAATGACCCCAAACTGGAAAACAATTACGTGATTTAACAGTTCCAAAGAGAAGGTGCCCATATCATTGCAGATCACACACTATGTTTGACAGCTGGCAGCAGACGTTGTGAGTTGAAGGCATCACTCTCACTTTCTCCAAACATAAACTCACCTCGATGTAGGAAAATGGGTGAAAGATGAGTCCTCAGACCACATTACTTCTCTCATTGCTCAAAGATCCAGGCTTTGTGTATCACACTTGGGTACAAACGTCTTCTGAGCGCCAGCCCTGATGGAAATTCCAGCACTGCTAAGCTCACAACACAGCGGTGCTGATTTGGTCCTGAGACTAAGCGTTTGTGATGTTTACCAGGCGTTCTATTAAGTGTCTGTCTATTGCTGCTTGTGAGTTTTGACTTTGATTTTTGTAACTACTTCCCTGAAGTCCCTTTCAAAGCTCCCATAACAAAGTGCTGATTTTGACTCTGATTTTGACTTTCGTAGCTGACGCTAACTAGTGTTCACCGAAATATGATACACCTTTGTAGCTACATTTGTGATTGTGATTCAGTTACCTTGAAGTCATTTTCAGTATTTCTATCCTATATTTTGTCCATTGTCAGTACACATTCTCAAAATAAACCAACACAAGCAATAAAAGAATCAAAAACTGTGATTCTTTTTCCACCCCATCTTGCTCTCCAAAGCTCAGGAAATCACAGCACAGGGTCAGCGCATGTGTGGCATCCCCAGAACTGCAGGTTAAGCATCTTGCTCAAGGTCCTATGGATTGTTGTGCTAAGGTTGGGACTCAGACCAATGATTGTCCAATCACAGGCACCTAGACAGCCTGCTGAGCCACTCGCTACCTCAATACAGCACCCATTTAGATGCCAGTCTACCTATGCTTAGCTAAATCTAATCTAGTCCACCCAACCAGTCACTACCCGTTTATCCTGGTCAGGGTATTGATAACCCTGGAGTCTCTCTCAGGAAGCACAAAGCTGAGGATTATAAATTTAAATTAATTTTGAACAAGTCCAGGTAAGTATGTGTGGATGTACTTCATGCTCTGTAACTAAACAGGTCAGCATGACCCAAAAACAGGTACCGATCCAAATGTTGCTCTCTCAGAGCTCTTTGTAGCCTTGTCTGGTCCACAAATGGCAGCCAGGCTGGTAGCGCAGCACCAGTGAGAATTCTTATAAAACAGTGCACTGGTACGAGGTCAACAATTCATCACACTGTGAACATTCTGGTATGTTTGAGTCACCTTCTACCACGTGCATAACCTGAACTCTGAGATAAAAAAATACAGCAGACATTTCTAATTACGTTCCTTCTGTAATGTCCCCTGGTCCTGCTGGAGTTCAGTTCATTATCCGAGACATCCTGTGATAAAGGTCCTCGGCTCACAAGTGAGAAGCAAGGTTATTCTAATTACTCACTCTCAGATCTCCCCTGGGGTTGTGACATTTCTATTCAAGTCACCTGTGCGTGGTCATGACACAGAATGAGGGCATTCACAGATGTGAATACAAATCGCCAAATGTGACAGGTACGGGCTCCCCAGCCGACTCTGAGTTGTGGTGGCCCTTATTACACCTTGGAAAAAAAGATGGAACCAAATCTCACACACGTGGGTGCAGGTGTCGATTTTAACCCCTCAGTGCAGGTGGAAGCTCACACAGTGGCTCCAGGAATCATCTCTATCGTGGTGCGCCAGCTGGTAATTGATTGCTCAGGCCTGAAGAGGATCTACGGCTTCTGATTTAGGCCAGTTGCATGCCACTGGCTTACACTGGGGCACAGAGATATCGATTCCAGCTCCTGTCGTTATACAGACAAGATAAGGACCATCTGGGTGGACAGAATGTTCAAGTAAAATAATCAAGGGGCAGGTTCTCCACATATCCCATGAACACCTTTTGCATAATATTTTTATTGCCTTATATAGTTGTGGCAGGTACCAAGTTTCTGCAGAAGTCCTCAATAACTATACGCACAAGTGACATATAGTGACAAGGTAATATTTTCCAATCTCATTGAGTTAGCACTGGCATCGTAACAGGTTATTATGAGTAACTCTTCAGTATGGCGACACCTCACGTCACAATGCATCATGGCAGCTGGAGCGAACATGTGAGGTCATGTGACCTCTAATGAGACATTCGCTGCATAATTGGGTCAGGGATCTTCAGTTCATATGATGTGGCCTTTTCAATCACATCTGCCTAAATGATAGTACAGATTTGACCTGATTTACAAAGATGTTCACATGCTTCTACTCAACTCACTGATAAATTAAGATCTTCTTCAGCCCTCAGAGCAGATTTCTTATCTTCCAGTGGCTGCTGTTTATGTGTTGAGTGTCACGATCGTGGAGGATGCGTGCCTGAATGCGTGCGGCGTCGGGCAGAAATGACGAGGGAAGCCAGGAATCTCCAGGTAAACGGGGTTTATTCCGGGAAGACACGGGGAAAAGCCACAAGACATTACAATGACAGATCTG
>JABFEB020000079.1:13424393-13441267 GCA_019775895.2 Stomatorhinus ivindoensis
TGATTACAATCAGGAGTCGCACATGAGGAGCAAGAGGGGCGTGGCACATGAGGCTGGAACGGGCAGGGTATGACAGATCCTGACAATAAACCCCCCGTTTTGGATACTTCTGCCTCAAGTCGCCTTGTTTCCCCGAAGCTGCACGCATCCAGGCACGCTGCGCACCCCGCGACGTGACATTGAGAGGTTTATCCATCAGGACAATTTGCAGTTTTACCTCTTCAGTGAATTTGCAATGGCTCCCTTCGTTGGCCTGTCTTTGCTCTGGGTGATGGCCTCTGATGTGATTTGTGTCTTTTAATGTTCACTGAATAATACATAACTGCTTCTGCGCTCTGATATAGATCACATATTTTGTTTTGCTTTCGTCCTCCATGATGAATTACTCTGGAATTAATGCAGATCGTCCACTAGTTTGCTCACACATTCGCCAGGGATTGCAAATCCCAGTTTTAGGGTGAGAAGCAGACGGTTAGTATATTCTTCACCGACCGACATTCGCAGCACACAATCCAAACAGCATCATTATCGTCCTCTGTCACCCTGATCATGTCGTGTGTTCAGCCACTTATGCCCGCGCACGACAAACACAGGAACATTTATTACCGCGAAGCTTATGCCTTCGCTGTTATGGCATCCTTAAGAAATCCTGGCAGAGTCGCTGCCAGAAGAAGCCGGGAAAGTGTGGCACCGCGGTGGGAAGGCGGCAATTAATCGCCCGATGTTGTTAGCATGCATCATCTCCTACTGATTAATTTATACATCTGGTATCACAAGGCAGAAGGTCCCCAGGATCCATATAAACCAACGACAATTAAGCTTCAGCATCAAAATGACCCGACCGCACTCATGCAAGAGTGTAGCAAAATCCCATCTGAAAAACATTCAGGATATATGGAAACTGTTATGATCCAAAGCATTTAAGCCTGCTTAACCAGCTACAGGTTTTACGATTTATTTTTTTTCAGCAGGCACTTTTATCCGAAGTGATGTACCACTGAAAACATTGAGTCAGACAGCCCCTAGAGCAGCTGGGGGCTAAGGGCGTTCAGCAGCCAATAAGATGGCACCCAAAATATCGATATTTTATTATAAATGTATTTAGGTGGATCGCACGCAGATCGGGGAAGCTGGATACCGCTCCCGCAGGTCACATCCTCTCTGATCTTCCCCGGACTTCTAAAGCATAGTTATCAAACACTCCCCGCCTCCCCGTCTGAGGACTGAGAAAACCGGATTAAACGTAGCAACAAAAGAAAAGCAGCTTCAATTATTCATGGTGCGGGGGTTCTGAGACATTAGCTCGCCATTCATCCGTGAGCTTGTTACCCAATGATCGCAGGCACGGTAGAGGGATGTGAGGTGAGGGATTCGTCTGCAGGAACCAAGAGAGACACCATCAATACAGGTCGTCCGATCCTGCCGTATTGTGGAATCAGACATCAAAAACAATACCTCCGTGGGAGCATCTCTCTTTGGTCTCTCAGGAGGTATGTTAAAGGAGGGTTTCAGAACTCGACTCCTGATGGCAGTGCACTGTTTACAAGGGCTATTTCCCATCATGCCTCAGTATTGCCTCAGCTGATCCAAATGAGACAATGTCCAGGATGGAAAGTCCACTTTTTTGTCACCAGAGATTCTCTTTTATTTTGGGAGTCATAATTAAGATTTCCAGTGACTTCTCCCCCTTCCCCAGAGAGCCCACCTCCTGCCGTCCTACCTCGTGGCCCTCAGAGCTGGGGGAAATCCGCGTAATTGCCACCGTTAATGATCTAATGGCTTTTAATTATTCGACAGATGAATTAGATACAAGTGCTTGATCATCTTAATTGTGAGAATTCACCGTTTGACATGTGGAGATGAGGCAAGAATTGTAGATTAATCTGGAAGAGGGGTGGCCAATCTTATCCAGAAAGGCTGCTGTGTATGCGAGTTTTCACTGCAATGCCCTAATTAGATTACTAATTAGAGGACTGTTTGGCTGAAGAGTCCTCACACCTGGGTTTGAACAGTTGACCTAAAAGTTGCCCCAAAAACCCACTAACACACTGACCCTTTGCAGATAAGACTGGCCTCTCCTACTCTAGAATGTTCCCTACCTGCCTGCAGTCTCAATCCCAGGAAGGAGTCATGCTCTTCTCTGGAGTGTGTTAGAGATGGTGGGGATGCAAATGGCTAAGGGGCGGTAACGCCTTTCACTCACCGGTAGGTGGTACTGCGTTTGGTGATTAACCAGTAATTGGTTAATTACCATTCATCTGTGCTCATTTAGGATGTCTGAAAGGCAGAGAATGGACTCCGCTTTGAGGAGTGTTTCCAACTTCTTGCAGTGCAAAGCCAAGCTTTTATAAAATCCCCCATTACGTAACTTTTACCCATCGATTGGCCATCCTTATAGATGCAGCATTTCACAACATCTATATTTCACTACATATATATATTTTTACCTGAGCTTCCCATCTCAGAAATCCATATAGCACAAATGTATGTATGTTTTCGCAGTCTCAGTAATTCCTGGAAGACACACTTCACTTGTGACAGCGAATGCAACCACGAGACATGTGGGTAGGCAAGGACAGAACGTTTTTATTAGGGTTTACAGGGACAGATAGGGGTCAAGACAACCGAAAGTGTCTATGCAGGGAAAATTTGATGACATAAACATGAAGCAGTTTGACGCAGATGTGTCTAGGAGCCAATCCAGGGAGGGACATGCTGCATCTTCTCATAATTATTACACTGGAGAGAAGGTGCCAATTAATAATCTTACAAGAGGAACAACTGAGTCCAATTAACCTTCAGGGCCCAGTGTATCTGATTCTCTTTCACGAGAAAGAGTGAAGCTCCTCTTTATCATCTTCAAAATATAATACAATGCTGAATGATCTCCTTTAATATCGGAGCGCAATATTCTAGGCCCATAAGTATTATTATAGTTTATAGTTATTATTATAGTATATTAGTGTGTGTTTATCCAAAGCAGTTTACTCTGTCTGGAGGTTTATGTACCTAAGGAAACTGATTCTATCCTTCTTGTGGGTACTGTAGTAAGATTCCTCCTGCCATTTGGATCAGCATTTTTTTGACAGTAAATCCACATCCATGATCGCTATGGTACCCGTATCCCCGCAGTAACCTTAAAAAAACTCACACCTCAGGAAACAAACTGAATGTGAAATTTCACACCTTAGAGCACTGCCCACAGGTCGTGTTTCGGAACAAGAGTATCCAGGCGATGAAAGCGGAGAATGATGAATTTAAGAGGCCTCTGTCAGATGGCGGCCATCCGCGGGTGATCCAGAGGCAGTGGAACTGAAGTGATGTTAATTCGGTGGTGTTGAGCACGGCAGAATGAGATTCACGCCTTCGCGAATGTGATGTGCAGTTCTCAGCCACTTCCCATCCAGCCATGTCACATCCTGTCATCAGTTCCCAGAGATCACAATACTAATAGATACATCAATGAAGAGACGTAGTGGGAATATCCGCAGAGCCTTTAAAGTGTCCCCGTAGCTGACAAATGGCACCGTAAATTGTGTTAAGGCAAGACGTACATCACTGAGCCAGTTCAGGGAGAGCAGAGTTACACTGGATTGGAGGGTCTGGGGGAAGGATGAAGTCACACTTCCCAAAATTTATGGAGATTAAATTCTGACTGAAAACTCACAACATTCAGATGAGAGACTGTCTGATGTGATGCTTCACTATTTTGCCTTGCTTTCTTGGTCGTGGTGTATCAGCATGGTCCTTACCCAAGCCACCAACATCTAAAACTATATACTGTATATTAATTAAAATGTTGTTTGTGTACATGTGTTTTTATATTTTTTTTATATTCCAGCAGGCAATTAGGGCAGATATTTTCCCCCGGGTCGATGTGTGGGCTTTGCAGAAAGCCTTCAGGAACATAATGACTCCATTTGTCATGTAGCAGATTAACAGCTGCTAATTTGCCCCCTTTTTCCCAGGTACAGTCTTCATTTAAGGTGTGCGCTTCATAAGCCTTTCCCTGCATTCTTAATGTTTTTATCTGTTTTTCATACAATGGCATCATTTATCTCAGCCCAGCTGCCCAAGTTCTATAAGCAGAAGCTTATATTAACTTACAGGGAGCTAAAATCTGTATTATTTTAACTGTAAAACTGGAATGCAATATTTTTTAGGTCCTTTGAGGTAGGAACAAATCTGTTACTGCTGGGGTTTCACAACAAGGATGCCATGGAGACACAGCAGGCAGCGTGGGGAGAAAATGCGGTTCGGGAATGGGACATGCGACACGCCTGCCGTTGCACACGGCTCTGTGACATGCTTCTCCCCATGATTCCCCCGGTGAGGTGTTTCTGCAGGTAGGAGCAGTGAGGGTTGCTGTTTGTTTGTTTTTTTGCCTTAAAATGGCACCACCCACATGTCACATGGACAAGAATTCCAGATCTCAATTCCTCCTTAGGAGACGTTGGGGCGGTTTCTGTCACAGCCAATGCCGTGGTGAGGGCTGGAGAAAGGGGTGAGGCTTGACTTAGGCTGTGACAAATCAGGAAGGGTAAGGGTGATAGGAGGAGTCAAATATGGGAGGAGCCAATCCCCATTGGACTTGACGGTATGGGGTAAAGCAGACCTTGCTTCAAGAGTAGCGCAGCCGCTCTCCATGTGAGCTCCACCAGACCAGCTGCTTGACACTAAACCTCCACCCCCCTACAACAGGCCACCATTTACTGAATTAGGGGCCCATTTACAGCTCTCTAATAATTTACCGCCTCACGGTGGCTGAGGATGGTGCTTTAGGGGAGAGCAATACTGGACCACAAGTTGCTTTAAACTCAAGACACTGCGATAAATAACAGGGAGTCCAATGAAGTCACCCACACCTCACATAATTACCATCCCAGAGAACAACACATTGGCTAGAGACTTACTCAGATAGCTAAATATAAAGTGCATGAAGTATGCTGAATGTCAGAATGGGTCCTCTCGCCGCTATGGAAACCTGGCTCCTACAGTGCTGCTTAGAGGCGGACAATAAGATGAGCAGAGAGTCTCATGCGGGGTTGGGAGGGGCTGTCAGGGCTGGAGGGTGAAAGGGGGGCAGCAAGGCTCCAAGGTTCAGGAGCAGATTAATGCATAGGCTGTCCCAGGCCATTGCCCAGGGCCCTGACAAACATCAGGGGCCCCACCCTACCCCAGGAAACATCGACAACACCTGAGTGCTCACACTGATGTCAGCTAAGGAATCTCAGATCAGTTAATTTGCCGCTCTCTGTTGGTAAAAAGGGAGGGTTTCGGTCAGTAATTTACACTACAGTTACCTCCATCCTCAAAAGTGTGGTGACTGTTTTTATTCCGGGGGGGGTTGAGGGGATCTTGATTCTTATTTCAGGCCACTACATTGCAAAATGTGATGAATATTCATACCCACATGTTACATGTCATGACGCTGTTATGACTAAATAGCAACCTCAACACACACACACACACACAACCCCCAAACACACATAAACACGCACAACCCCCCAACACACAGACACACACACACAGGTCTGTAATTATATCCTTGTGGGGACTCTCCATTAAAATATATGGGGAAAATCCCAACCTTAACCCCAACCCAGCCCTTACCTTAACCATAATTAACCAAACAGAGGCATTTTTCGTTTTTTGATTGCATTCACAGGTATTTGTGGGGACCTGAAAATAGTCCCCACAATGTCAAAATAACAGGTTTTTAATTACATTGTAGGGAACATTAGATCAAACAATAAAATATGAACATAATCTACACACACACGCACACACACACACAGGCCATAAACAAGGATTTGGTGTTTTCGAGTATTACTGACCACAGTCTCATCAAAACATGTTAATCATTCATTCAGTCTAAGTTGGTCTTTCTGATCATTCGGATAATTATCCTGCCCCCCCCCAAACTGGACGGAACAATGAGATCGTCGCAGAAAGGCAGCTCATTCAGCCTCATGTCGGATCTGAAAGTCAAGACATAAGGTCCCGGTTGCTACTCACTTTTGTTTGATGACAAAAACAAACACAGGCTCTTTAGACCCCTGGCTGCAAAACTGCTGAACAAACAAGCACAAAAGTGACAGAAAGGTGGTGAAATTTCAGTGCCTGAGCTCGGAAAGGGACGTCGGCATTCCCTGCTGACTAACAAAGTCCAAGCACTATATAAACGACACACACAACTCGGCGTCAAAGATTTTCAGAAGGTTTTTGATGCTCAAAGTTACTGCACTTGCAGCCAAAATTAAATGGTAAATTATAGGGAACATGAAGCTTTAAGACTGGCATCCATTATTTGGCAAGGAAAGCTACACAAGTCCCAGTACCCTGTAAGAAAAAGTACTCCACTCTTACGCTGGATAAGACGATACAGGACTTTTTTGTTAAAATAACTGGCTGGGGGCTTTGCTGTACTTATTGACCTGTCCCTCACTGATCCCTGGAGGAATCCTTCCACACTTTACTGCTTCACCTCAATGACTTCATCTCTCCCCCAGACCCAACGACCCTGGTCAAAGAAGATTAACTTCATGTGTCATGTCTTGCCATAACATTATGGTTTTTCATATGGATTACATTGGTCCAAACCATATTCTTCTCATTCTTCAACCACTCAGGGGTAGACCTGCTACTATGCTTTTGATCATTGCCTTTGGATCAAATGGCCCATGTCTTTCAAGTTATGGACTGACAGGTGGACTATTGTGAAATGCTTTGGTATCAAGCCAAAAAGATCCACTTTGATTGATATGTTCATAGACCCTTCCAGAATTGCAGAGGATCTTTTTGATAATTTTTTGAACCTGAGAGCAGCGATCACATTCTCATTGACAAGCTGTGGTTTTTGTCTCTCTGCTCTGTAACATTTCCAGCTTCTCGAGGAACACCGACCTCAACAGGGGAGCAGATACCTGAATGTTGTGTTTAGGGTTCTCTGCTAGTTCCTGAGCTATTTCACAGATTTGGCAGGACAGCCACACCAGGTAGGATTCACCTCTGTCTCAAATAATCTCCATTCAGGCTCCAAATGTGGTTCAGTGGAACCCCTGAGCTTTACCTGGTTCCAAAAACCAGCACTATAACTTTTTTCCCAGAATTCTTTGGGAGGTCAGATCATGGACCAGCATGCCCGTAGGACCTGTGTCCATACTCTTACTGATGGCTCAAATCAGGCCTGACTGAGGAGCAAAATATCCAATCAACTAACTGTAATTATTCCCTTATTTGCATTGCAAATAGCTAAAGGATAGTAACTTTTCTTGCATGTAAATATGATTTATTTGGTTACTTTGCAAAACAGGCAAATGAGAACACCCTAAGATTATGGGCGTTTTTGGATTTCCTGTCTATACCCATGAATATGAGTCACATGATCAGCACAATTTGCATGCTGAGGAAAACAGTGCCTGCAAGCTGAGCTGGGTCTCCTAGGTGGATCAGAGTGACTACTACAGGTGAGCAGAAAGAGCTTGGGGTCTGACTGCACTGCTGGTACCAGAGCTGCTGCCTCCAGCTGTGCATATCTGTGAGCAAGCCCCCCGCCGGCCATTTAGCATCCTGATGGTCTGGAACAAATGAAGGGGGTTAATATGTTTTCCGTTTTCATTCGGTGTCACACTTTTTCTCCATCATTCCCTTCACTCCCCATCCTACATGGTGCACCGGTTCAGTCCATTCCTGACACATGCCATGGCCACCTCCTACAGCACTGCTGTCAGGCCCGTTTCCTTCATTTTCACAAATGAACTGAACCTAAAGTCAAGGACTCATTTTTTACATTTGAAAAACAACATAAGAATAAGTATTCTACTTTCAGGTCTGTCATTGAATAATGACCCTTTCTCCACTTATTTTCTCAATGGCAGAGACTTGCACACACTCTCCCTCACACACACACACAGACACACACACACACACATAAAAAGTGGTTGAAAAAGTCCTCTTAGTCTATAAATGTTCAGGACACGGCTGAATGTGCTGACACACTTCTGCAGCACTCGTAAAGGTCTACTTTGTCTGGGAGGGAAACTGTCAGTGCTCTGACAGAGGGGGAGAGATGTTCACCATTAATCGAGCGAGACTTCAGCACGGTATCACTGTAGGCGTGGGAGGAGCGGGGCAGCCTTCTGGAGAAGACTCGCTTCAGGAGGAACTGTGGGTGTCTGTTTCAGGATGTACCACACGTAGCTAATAATCACAGCTTCACAAATAATATCTGCTGTGTGAAATACCCACAGCTTCATCTTTAATGCCTACTGTATAAAACGACTGCAGCTTCACCTTTAATGTCTGCCTTATGACATGACCACAGCTTCACCTTTAAGTCCAGTCATATGATTTGACCGCAACTTCAGTTTTAAGGTCTGCTGAATTAAATGACTATGGCTTCACCTTTAATGTCTGCTATATGACGAGACCACATATAGCTTCACTGTTAGGCATGCCTGCCATGGGGAGAAACCACAGCTTCACCTTTAAGGTCTGCTGTATGAAATTATCACAGCTTCACGTGTATGGCGCATTGTATGAAAAGAACACAGTTTCACATTTAAAATCTGCCATTTGAAAAGACCACATACAGCTTCATGTTTAAGGTCTAAGTAGATGTTTGCCTTTAAGGTCTGCTCTTTGAATTTTCCACAGTTCTGCTTCTACAGTCTACTGTATGATGTACCACAGATTCACATTTAATACCTGTGAAGGCAGTTTAGGCTGTATGATATGTCCCAGGGTGGAGGAGGGGCAGAAGACTGGGAAACACCACCCAAGGCTGTGGGAGTGGAGTAGCTCCAAATGTAGTGTCACACCTTGTCGTGAATTCAATTTAAAATGTCTGATTTGTGGTGTTCACTCCCATGTCTAATCATAATCTGTTTATACAGCTGGTTCTAGTCACTTGGGTTATGGGCAGCAGCTTTCAGCAGCAGCTAAGAGGTCCAGCGTCTCCAGTGGCAATGGGGCAGTCGTCTGAACTTCCCGTAAATTTTAACGATTCTGTCTCAGAGACGTGGACTGATGCCACGTGGCTGGGGGCCGGCAACAGGAATATGCAAAACGCACTCAATTGTTTCAGCTCAGCTGGAATTTTATGTGCGACATTAATTAGGTGTAACGTGCTGGGATTAAACTAAATGAGAAGCGATTGATCAGGCGGTGGGACCTGCAGGCGCCGTCTTGGAGAAGAGAGGACCAGCCAGGGACCTCTCTCTCCCTCTCATTCTCTCTCTTTCTCTCCCATCCCTCGCTCTTTATCTCTTTATCCTTTTCACCCTCTCTCTCTCTCCCACTCTGTATCATAATCTCTATCTCTCACTCTCTTTCTCCATCCCTCTCCTCCCCCTCTCTTTTACTCTCTTTCTCCTCTCCCTCTCTCTCCACCCCGCTCCCTGGCCGTCTCCAGCGGCTGCCGTCACATACCCAATCTGCATGCTTGGCGTCAGCGCTGACCCATTTCCAGCCACTCGGAGTTGCATTCTCAATTCCTCAGAGTCTTCCCACAGTGACTGGATCCTGGGGAAGGTGTTAGCACTGCGATGCACGGAGCCCTGCTGTCCTGCAGCTGGCCATGGCCGGCTCTGGCTGCCACATTCTAGTCTTCTGAATTATGATCACAAAAATGCACTGGCATCTGAGCCAAGGATTCCCTTGCCTGTCCTCTACTTCCTGGGAAGTACTACAGAAAATGGATGGATGGATGGATGGATAGTTGGATGATGAGTGAATGGTATCTTAATCCTTTTATTGTTGTTTTAATTGCAAGAAAGCACAATGGCCCACCTCCATGGTTGTGGGTTTGATTCCCCACCTAGGACACAGGCCTGACTGGAGATGCATGTCCACAACCCTTAGATGCTAAAGCGAGGTCACCACCAGTGTTCCTTTTTTAAAACTGTCACTGATACAAGGTACAGGATGAGTTATGGACAATTAAGCCCTCCAGTTCCCTGTTAAACAGGTAACCAGTTTCCCTCAGGCATAGACACAGATAAGCCTTTGTCCATTTCCTCCAAGAACTCTGAACCCCCCCTCCCCCCCACCACTGCCTTCTTCCCAGGAGTCCGACAGCATCCGCCAGGGAAGCGGCACCTCTGTGAGCCATCAGCTGTCTCCAATCTGCCGGCATTCACAGGAGCATGCTGGGAGCCTGTCGACTCCACACATCAGCGGGCTTCTGTTGGCGCACTGCAGGGGATTGTGGGAAAAAAGAGGGAATATTTCATCAAATCCTCGGCGCTCTCAGCTGGAGGACATATTAACCTGTACAATCTATTTTATAGGCAACTATGAAAAGGATGTGATTTATACGTTTATACTTTTGCAGGTGATTATATAATACACCACATATATAAAATTACATCCTTCTGTCCATTTTCTGAAACTGCTTAATCCCAACTGGGGTTGCAGGGGGGAACGGATCCTATCCTGGGAGAAATGGGCTCAGGCAGGAACCAACCTTGGGCAGTCACCTACACACCACAGGGTCAATTTAGACTCACCAATCAACCTATTCTTTTGGAATGTGGAGGGGAACCCGGAGCCCCCGGCACAAACTGGGAGAGCACACAAACTCCACACAGAAAGCACCCAGGACTGAACCCAGGCCCATCTTGCTGTGAGACAGCAGTGCAGACCACTCTGCCACCTATACAACTTCAAAGGACTTATGTATCATGAAGCTTAAGTATGATCATGACCAGATGGGTGGAGATAGACATTTTTGAACAAGCTATAGAGGTGCAGTGCATGCTGTTGGCCAGCAGGAGGCATGCTATACGTGCTGTGCTCTCAAGAGATCTCACCCATCTCTCATAAATGCCTAATTTATTCAGTGTGTAGTAACAACTTTTTGGTCATACTTAAATTACGTGTCAAAAAATTCTTTATAGGCTCCTTATATAATTACCTGTCCATTATTATTGTCTATCCATCTTCTATAACTGCTTCTCTAGCAAAAGGTCAGGGTGAGCATATCCCAGATACTTTTGGCTTTGGGGGAAACCAGAGCATTCAGAGTAAGGCCGTTCAAACTCCATACACGGAGCCATGCATAGCAAGTGAACACACAGCCTTGGGAGACCACAGTGCTCACTGAGTTACCAAGAGCAACAGATCAGTCAAAGATACTCTTACCCACAATGCCTTGCAAATACAGCAAAGGTCAGACATTCTTAAAGGTAATTATTATCTGGGCCTGATCTAGGCAGAGGCAAACTAGGTAGCTACCTAAGGCCCGATTGGCACAAAGGGGCCCAGACCAAAATATATAACATAATATAATAATATAAATATAATCATAAAAAATAAAATGTAACTATATAATGAAATAATTAAAAATCAAATACATGAAATTAAAATGTTTATGTGCAGGCAGAAACATGGCCAGCTTTAGTTATAGGCTGAATAGGCAAGGACCACGAGCTACTTGGCTACGGAAGAAATGAAATGATCATCAATATTCTTGGTGCGGGGGCCTCCCAAGTAAAAGTTGGCCTGGGCCCCCTGAGAAAGTAGATCCAGCCCTGATTATTATAACATACGGTGATGGAGGAAGTTCTGCTTTTTCACACCTGCTGCTCTTTCAATAAAGACCTGACAGAACCTCAGTAGCCTTTTTGTTCTTGATTAGTTTGGTTTGTGTTAAGCCAGAGACAGATGACAGACAATGAGAAAAGTCTCGCATTGTGCCCCTGGTGGGTCATGCCCCATCATGCCGGCCTGCCTTCTGGCTGAGGAACGTCACTGTGCAGGAATCACGAGGTGGAGACCTTCCGTACCATTATGGGTGACACTTTCACCATCACACCGGCACTGTGACCTGGGATAAACTCGCCGGTTCTGATAGATTCTACCGGGCAATTCTCCTCTGGTTTGTGGTGCAACAGTGACCCCTATAGGCTGGACCTCATCACAGCGTTATGGCAGATAATTCTCATCGCTCTGACCCACTATCACAAGAGAAGCACCTGGAGAATTAGATTAGACATTAGTGACCTTTTTTCCCCAGCGTTTGTTGACTCCAGGCTTTTGTGCAGACAGCTGACTGTGACAAGAAGGGACTGCAGAAGGAGCCGGATAAATGTGCGGTGGTGGGGAGGCAGGGCTGCAGAGGCTAGCGCATGCGGGGGAGGTGACCTCTTAGAGAAAACAGTTTTGGAGACATGCTGCAGTAGAAAACACAGCTCTTTAAAACCTATATTTAATGCTTAAGCAATGAAAGGACCTATAGTCTTTTACATAAATTAGACCCTGAGGTTTGGAAGGGGCCGAGGGGGGATTAGTTAACAGCGCTTTAGAGGATGACTGCGGGAAGCTGCATCATTACATCATCCGACAGGCCCCTGAACCTCAACGCTTCGGTGGCTACGGCGAGGCACAGGATACAGGTACAAACTGATGGTAATCAGCATAGTCAGATCGCAGGTGATGTTATCGGAGCGTCGCAGAGGGCCCTGTGCCTCCGAGGAGCCATGTTCTGCCTGTGAGCTGCCTGATAACCCCCAACCCACCCAACCCGCCGCCCACGTGGGGGCCCCTTCTCTGCAGGTGAGGAAGTGAGTGGGGTGGGGGGGCGTACTGGCAGATGCACGACGTTCTGCAGCAGAAACCCATCAGATGTCCTTAAACGCGAAAACCACCTGGCTCTGTCCTCCCCCAAGCATTGTCAAGGAGCCCTGACGGTCTCCACAAAGTAACCCAGTATCTGTCTCCGCTGCTAGCTGGGGGGGGGGAGGCTCTGCAGGTGATCTGAGGAGAACCACCAAGCACAGACTGGCCTTCAGGAAGTTTGGGAATTTGCCTGATGCATCGGTTTTGTGAGGTCTTGGGTTTTTTTCCCCAATGCTGGCCTTATTTAGCCTATATAAGTTGGATTGACAGAATATACCGAGGGAAACTCCCCCTCAGGCGGGGACAAAGCATTGTACCACACCCCCCTCAAATCAGTGGCTGCTTGATAGCAGATTCCCAGGCTGTTTTTTTTTTTCCAGTCTACCCCTGAACACCACCTAGCTACCCTCTTGTTGGGGGAGTCAGAACTGGGCACCAGGTACTGTGGCCTACAGAGCAGAACCCCAACCTACAAGTGCCCCTTTGCCCATTTACTACAGAACCAACCCAATTTACAGCTGGCTTTCACAGCCAACTGGTTGCCCTTTCATACAGTTTTCTTGGGTGTCAAGAGTGTCAATCCACTATTATATCATTAATGCAAAACTCCATTATTACATCATCTATTTAGGGTGTTTGGGGTGCTTTATTTGCAGAAAACGCCATTTCCGTTTCCCACAGTATCGAGAGACCAGAAAAGCTAATTGAACAGCATGCATGTGCCATGCTTTAAATTGTAAGACAGTTCAGCATTTTCTCAAAACCACAACCCTGTGTTTCTTAATGCTCTTCATGTGCTCCTACAGGCATAAACACAACTAACAGCATGCAAACACTGCTGTTACTGTGCGTAAGGACTAGCGGCAGGCCGCAGCTAAAAAGCACACAAGGTATAAGCCGAGCGTTTAAACAAAGGGTCGTGTGTCCAACACGTCCACCCGGCTAATCCCGGGAGAGCTGTTAGCGACTCGTATAACTTCCTATAAAGGCTCCTCTTGGTCGAGTGCTTAATGACATCAGCATATACCATACTCTCTTTGAGACGGAGTGATAAATGAGAGCTGTGTTTCACCATAATGCAAACAGCGGCGAGAAGGTGTACAGAGCCCTTATCTGATATGATGCGTTCCCCCTGCTTTGTATTCCATTACGGGTCTCATGAGGTCCTGTTCTTGTTCCTCGAGCTCTGGAAGGCCTTCATTGGCGGGAGAGTCACAGACTGGGAGGAAATCATGCATTTCAGGAGTGGAAATGGAGCGTGAAGTTCCGCATCGACCCTGGGAAACGTTGCCTGGCTCCCACTGACAGAAGACACGCGCCGTTATTAATCCAGAGTGATTAAAGGTGTCAGGAGCAGGGGCCAAGATACAGGTGATATCGGCCATGTTGGTTTCTCCAAATCTGTCTTTCTACGGCCTAAAATTAGGCTATCTGGTGCCCTGCTTAGCAAAGGTCACCTGTTACTCTATCAGCACCTCATTTGTAGGCGATTAGACTCATTTCTAGCCCTCTTTTCAGTAAAAACAAAAGTGCAATTTAAAGGGCTCCTCTGGAGGAGGATGTGGCCGTGAGACTGCAAACGGCGCCCATGCTGTAAGTGGAAGCACCCCCCCACAACTGCGCAACATCTGCTGCTGGAAAAAAGGCCTGAAGTGAGATTTTTAAAAAAAGGAAGCGACGTCAGATGGCAATGACTCCAGCATGTCACCATCTTTGAAGGCCCTGTCCGTCCCACTTCCACTTCCACGTTCCACTTGGGGTTTTTGATTCACACGCTTTTCCTCACGATGCAGTGAGAACACTCTGCTTTTTTAGTACTGGAGTTCAGCCGTTTTGATATGTTGTTCCAAACCAAACCCTTTAGATGGAGGGAGAGGGTCAAGTCTCATGGGGGTAGCCTGAGGTGCATTGCATATGCCACCTCACATTGTCCGTGACATATATCTTCAAACCCTATGTGATGCCAGCTTCACTGGTTTGCTAATTCGGTGCACCCTCAGAAGACAGCGCCCTAGGCAATCGCCTATGTCGCCTAACATGTTGACCCGTACTGGTGCCATCCTTCTGTAGCACCTGGAGCAAAATATAGGCCAGAGAGAGTGCGCTTGTCTCTCGCTCTGCCTCATCACAGCTCTCAGAAAGATGGCCGTCCCAGTGCGGCAAGCCCCTGCCATCTGCAGCCCTCTGTCAGAGGCACAATGCCAAGGTAGGCAGGGCAGTCAATATGGCGGGCAGCGGATGGCGTAGTATATTACAATGACAAAAACTGTGCATTATGTTGTGAAAATAAAGGATTTGTGTTCATTAACCTCTCTTTGTTGATATTATTAATTTAGACTTCATGCTAAAATAATTTGAATAAATTTAGGGAGGGGGATTGGAGGACCCCTTGGGATTTCCTGCCTAGGGCCCACCAGTCCCAAGAGTTACTTATGTCCTCCATATGTTGCTCTAATGCTCAGGTGTCTTATGAAGTACCTGTCACCATGCCTCATAAACTGAATATGGGGTTAATCCCCTCCTGTATGTGACCTTGACTAACGACCACATGGTTCTGCCTGTTAGCTTGACGGTAATATTAAAATTCCTTGTGTTACCCTAACAGACCTTTGTCGGGCGTGTGTGAGCTGTTCTGAAGCTCAGCTGGCATACAAAGGCAGCACGCATCCTACACCCCCAACCTCTGCTGCATCTGATGTCATCCCCTGAGAATATACAACACCAAATGCAAGGCATGGTGGGAGTTTGATGTGTGCTTGGCCAGCCTACAAACCCCTTACCTGCTGTATTAATTATTCAAGATTCAAGCGTTTATTTGTGCACAGTAAACGGAATGTTCCAATATGAAATGCTCACTCTATACTGTATGTCTTTCTGCTAAACACAAATGAACAAAAAACGCAAATCAGAAGTGCTGCAAGTATAAAGTGCTTGTGCAGGAACAAAATGAATACAATTACAATTGTCATAATAAATACGCAGACATATGCAATGTAAAATGTAGTGCAATTTAAACTTATTAAATTGTAAATATGTAGAGACTGGGACAGATAGTAGGCCAGTGCTGTGTCAGGTTTTTAGTACAAAAACTTTGCTGGAGAAAAATTCTCAATTTTTAAGTTTGGAAGGGGCTGGGGGGGTTTAGCTAACAGCGCATTAGAGGATGACTGCAGGAAAAAATGTTGGAGACGTCGCTTACCAGGGCGGGGATCCTGCGGCGAGTGACAAGCAGGATTCTGTAGGGGGGGCTGCAGTTCATATCAGGGGAAGAAGCATTCGCAGTTTAGTGATGCGGATTCACCTGAGCTGCAGGATTCTGTAAGGAGGAACCCAGACCTGAGCAGAGGTGGAGAGTTGAGGTCCGAAATGCAAAAATGCAGGCCAAAGTTTTGTTTCAGCCAACCAGCTGAGCACTCTGTGACTGTGATGCTTTATACTCAACAGGTTGGTTCACACAAAATCCTGGTCTGGATTTTTACTTTCTGGACCTGATCTATTTGCCTCTGAAAGAGAACATGCATATGGCACATATATTGCCATGGATGGTACTGAGACTAGATCCATCTATTCATCCGCTTTCCATAACCACTTATCAGCTGTGGTGAGCCTAAAGCATAGGGCAGGAATAACTGGGGAGGCCCTGGATGGGATGCCAGTCCTGTGATTAATAACACACCTAATCATGTCAGGCTAATTTTATTAAGAGGACCAGTAGTGAATCATGACAGCTACATTTCGCTTTTTAAAAATCTATTCGGGGAACCTTGCACTTGTCACAGAAATTCTGGAGTACCGGTTATGCGGAACCCGAGGCCGGAAGCCAGAACCGCAGCTGCCGTTTGGCGTGAGGAGCATAAGTCAGGCATCGTGCCCATGCACCAGAATGTTCCAGGTGACGTTGGGTCAGGGGCGCTGCTCGGTTTACAATGTAACCAGCTGTACCAATAAACCAAGGGCATTTTCACTCTTATGCAATGTAGTGAGCCCTCTAGTGGTGGTTTAAGGATGCATACAAGTGTGCAGGCAGGAGATAGTAGGCTAGTCACAGCAGTGTTTCTCAACCCAGTCGTTGAGGACCCCAGACAGTCTATGTTTTTGGGAGGGATCTAAAATATGGACTGTCTGGCAGGGAGCGGGAGAGAGCAAAAACATGGACCATCTTGGTGTCCCCAAGGACCAGGCTGAGAGAGAGTATATTTAAAAAATAAATAAATTTTATATATATATATATATATATATATATATATACACAC
>JABFEB020000079.1:13441342-13454252 GCA_019775895.2 Stomatorhinus ivindoensis
TACACACACACACACATACCTCATGTATATATAGAAAATCACAAACTAGTGATATACAAACAGTTCATACTTACTTTGCCATTGGCCCATCTTTAGTCCGATAACAATTTGACGAGAGAACACAGATGTTTAGCTCCTGTGATACAGCTGTCCAAACGATGGACTCCACTATCTGCAAAACAAAATGGGGGGGCAGCACACCAAAGTGGTGTCAAAGCACATCTGAGTGCATATCTTATCACAGCACACGACAGCGAGTGTGAACATATCACCACTGGGGCATCGAGGATGGCGGACAGCACAATTATGGCAATGAAGCTCTCCAGTGATACCTCGTCCACTGTATATGGTTTTAATTCCTTCCAAAATGTGATCTTGACTAATTACCACATAATCTTCCCTGTTGGCACCATGGTTATAGTACTCTTATTTTCCTCATCAGATCCCTAACACACAGTATGGGACATTTGAGAGGTGTGATTCCCATCTTATCATCACATTAGGGTCAAAGGTCACCTTCTCACAGAGGAAAGGAGAAAACAATGGCTTGGGGGGGCATCGTTCAGAGGACAAAGTTCTGCATTTCAGCACTGAGTGTTAAAAGGCGTGACTGTTACTTTAAAACTACTGCTGTCAGGCAGCTTATGATATCATGATTTTTAAAGCTCTTTGCCTTGTAAGCTTCCTGATTGGCTCTTGGGTGTGGGCGGGGCATCCAGGCCCCTCCCCATGCTACCCCAACCACATGTCCTGCTGCTCCGGCCATACTGTTCTGCCCCCTCTGATACTCTGGGATCGGCGGCCCCTAAACCAGCTAGTCACTGATTAACCGTGTTGAGCAGCTTTTCTTGGGACACCATGCACTGCTCCATGCTTGAGTGCTTGGGTCCCCCTGTATTGC
Source organism: Stomatorhinus ivindoensis (assembly GCA_019775895.2). Taxonomy (NCBI): domain Eukaryota; kingdom Metazoa; phylum Chordata; class Actinopteri; order Osteoglossiformes; family Mormyridae; genus Stomatorhinus; species Stomatorhinus ivindoensis. Next base: position 13,442,244 of record JABFEB020000079.1, read on the forward strand.
ATCTGATTGTTACCATTTTCTTTTTAAGGACAAATTATGTGTTTCGATGTGTCATTGGCCAAGGAAAATAGCTGATGAATAACAAAAGTAAAATATTTGCTATCCAGCTCCAGTGACGGACCATCCAAATAAATCTGCATTATCACATGATGCACTGGATATTTCATTCCTGGATAATATCATATATAATACCAATTACATGCATATTACAGTTAACAGTGGCATTCTGAACAGTTTCCAGTTTACAGAAAACTATTAAAAGATCCAATTTTGTTCCTGCACAATTTAGCCGTTCAAATGACTATGAAGCTACTAAAAATTTCGATCTAGGTTCCCACTCACTTACGCCCCTACTGGTAGCTTATAGTTTTACAAATGCACTCAGAAATTTAACTTCCTAACTTTTCAGGCTGAGCTTTTTTCCAGAGATTATTATTTACGTGAATAATGACAGGTTCAGGGGGCGCATGAACCGTCTGCATATAAGCAGTACCTTTATTACACTAATGGCAACAAAATATAAATATTAAGATTGGTATTATTCGTGAAAGGAATGAAAATCACGGCTTTTTTGGAGTATAGAAAACTGTCGTTATAGCTGCGCTGGCAGGCAACCTGCATAAAGAAAGAGAGACAGTGGGTGGCTATTGAGCTGCAAAAGTGTTTAAATAATCAATCTCAACGTCACTGCTCATAAAGTCCTCATTACGATCTCGTGACTATCCTCCGGCACCCTAATGCATGAACCCACGGGTCACCGAAAAGACCTTTTCATAATCATATACATTATATTTATTTATCAAGCAATTTACTTTTCGACGCGAATCCACCCATTCTGTATCTGCGAGGTTACTCGCAAACAAGTCTTACCCACAAATCATCAGTTGCCAAGGGAAACCGGTTTCTTACCACTCCCACCTCTCTGAACCAATTCGTTGACTGGTTATTTCCTTATACGGCACGCAGGGACACTATCGTAGTTGTTTCATTAGGACGGTATTGCATTGTACTATATTTGTGCGTGGAGTCATTTCTTCCATTTGGTGATTTCATTCATCACTGCAATTTTTTAATGATTCAGATTCTTGAGCAATGCAAGCCATATAGCTCCATGGGTTTCCTTACGGGCTCCGGAAAGCTGCGCAGTACGCATGCGCGTCCCTGATCTGGTACCCTGCTAGTGAAAGAATGTTACCGGCGTTACTCTGATATGGCTAACACGTACGTCAAGTGAGAATAAGGCATCTGTATAATCCCGAAGGTGTTACAGTTTATATTCGGCGTTTTATGAGTGCTAAACACAATAATAGGTACACGAATTTGGAAATGTTGCACTTGAGCGCAAGCGTGCGTTATGTGAATAGCAACTTGAATGAAACGTGAATGTGCTTTTACAGATTTTGACAGCTAAAAATGCATCGCTGATTTGCAATATCACGACTGCGTGATTGACGGTTCCATGTCACGTTTTCTTTCACACGAAGTTTATATGAAGCCTCATGAAAAAAATGATGCATACATTAACAAGTTCTTGTCTTATATGCTGTTGGCGTGGATGGAGTATTTGGTTACCCTCCAATTTATCACTGAAGTGTGGCGACCAACAGGTGTTCTTCTCGTATGATAGTGGGAGGGGCTCTAACTCTGGGGGGAGGGTAAGTAACCAATAACTTCTTCTCGCCGCACTAGAACAACTACAGATATATATCGTAACCTAACAATATAGTATGTCGTGTAATATTCGTTTCTTCGTTTTATAACCTTATTGTGTGTATGTGTGTGTGTGTGTGTGTGTGTGAGAGAGAGAGAGAGAGAGAGAGAGAGAGAGAGTAATGTTATATAACATTCAGTGATACGGCGTTTTTAAAATGTTCTCAAGTCCTCAAGACCACATTAAGGGAATTTTAAACCAGGAGTTCTTTCGCCTACGTAGTAACCTCCTGAGACCCCATCCATTCATTTATGTCCATTGTAGTGGACTTTTCACTGATGTTAGGAAACGTATTTATTCCTGTTGTACACTAACATGCTGTGAATTTAAAAATAAAAATAAATTTGAAAGAATCTAAATTGTAAGATGTCTTATTTCCTCCAAAGACAAATGACTTAAAATTGAAGGACACTTTTTTCCTTTTGTCTCAAGAGGACATATGTAATGATGGATAAAAGACACTGCGAAAGTCCTTTGGAAAAAGGGCTTGGTGATGGAAGTCGCAGTTATAATTAATGGCATCTCTATCAAATAGTTATACACTAAACTATTATTATGCCATTTAGCAAATTCCGATATCACTAAGCGAAAGTAAACACCTGTTGAAACATGGCTAAAACTATAGGGCTTGTAATCCTTGGATAATAATTTCCACCTACTTTCCTGTAACACTTTCTTTTTTGCAAATCTGTTCTTACACTTATAACATGTTTACTTAATGTTCTACAACCGAGGTTTATGTATAACTCCATATATGATGCGCGGTCGTCTGCGACTAAAATGTGCAATTGTTTTACATTATTTACATACCAAATTCGTCATGTCCGCGTGTACTTCTGTACACGGAGCGGTCGCATTTTGCGCCTAATGTCGTTATTAACTCTGCGGTTGTAGCCTGTACGCCGTAGTGAAAGGATTAGAAAGGGGACCAGCCCGAGCACGCGCTCAGTGGCAGCAGTAACTCTCCTAACTATGTGTTACCTGGTTTCTTCGAGACCATTTAATGATACATAATCAAACGTTTCGGGGGGAAGAGGTCGTTGTCGTGAGTTTTGTAACTGTCATGCTCAGTAAACTTTTCGATATCAAAATTTATATACAACACGTGTGTGTGTGTGTGCGCGCGCGCGCCATATTTCAACACATAATTCTGGCAATTACTTTTATTATATTAAAAGTGTCCGAATTGGTTACGCCTGTACTCTAGATGACGAGATGCATAATATTATGTGAGTAATATAAATGTAAATATACCCATTAACATTGTAAAATGTAAATAATATGTATGTTTCATACGACAAATGTTTAATGTGGTGATGATAATGTCAATGAAATTTCTTCATCCACTGAATATGTTGGATACTAAATATTAATGTATTGTCGATAGTTATATGTTTTACAAAAATATATCTGTACAAAAAATGGTATTTAGAAGCATTAAAGCTGGTAGGACCTTAAATGCACCTTGCATTGAACTTGTGCTTAAATATAAATGTATGTTAGTGCGTTTTTGGTGGTTCTGAAGGTTTTTCAAACGCGTATGTTTAAACATTACATTTCCCATTTTGATGTGTCTGAATGAATACATATGCTTTGGCTGTGACAGGTGAACTAGCTGACTTCCACGGCTGCGTCCATGTAATCTAGTCGACACGGTTAGCAGATCTATCCGTCCACGTGTAAGGTCTGCGCATCCTGCTCGCAGCCAGGACCATGTGGACTTTAAACTCGATTAAATCACCTCCGCAATCCACGTCTAATCCGACGCTCATACGCAGTCGAAACCACTTAGACTTACTGAAAAACGAGACGCCCTGTCTCTCTAACACCGCGATGTTAATTTTTACATGTTTCCAAAACATTTTCAAATAAACATCCATGTTTATTTCTACTGCGCAATGCTCTGCATTAGATAGATGGGAATCGGCATCAGGCACCGAGGTTAAGTACCCCAAGGGAAAAAAACAGATGGAGGCTATTGCTTTTGCATTGCAACACTGGGTGGGATGATTTGGGGCAGTCGGTAAACTTTTCTCCCCCTCCTCCGTTCTCTGCTTTCCTGCTCGATAGAGACCCCTCCTGTAGAGATGCTAGCAGGCTGCAGTCTAGCGGCAGCAGCTTCAGTAACACGTCCCCTTGGAGACTAGCAGCAACACGTGATGCGTCTCCTTATCTGCTTTAGAGACCCGGGGAGAGAGACAGCGTGAGACTTGGGGCCGAAATAAGTGAGACTTGCAAGCCCCCCTCCCTCCCCCATCTCTCGAATCCTTCCTCCCATCTTCCTCGTTGAGGAAGAGCACAGAAAAAAGAGGAAAATTGAGAGTTGGCGAACTTTGCACATCCTCAGAAACGCCATTTTGATTCCTCTCCGGAACAAGTTTGCAGTTTTTTTCCCTCCTCCCCCCCCTTCTCAGTCCATCACTGCTCACCATCATCACTATGTCTAGGCGCAAGCAGCCCAACCCCAACAAAGTCAGACGTAAGTACTCGCTATTTTTCTAAACGCTTCTTTAAAGCTTTCATTTTCTCCATTTGGCTTTTTTTCTGGTTAGATTTAAGCAGCACGCGATGTCGGATGCCTGTTTCGCAGCACGAAAGTTGTGTAAAGTTTAGTTTTAAGACGTGCCGATGATGTTTAGCTTTTCGCTTCCTAGTTTCGCCCATGGACCTGATGCTCATCCATGATTAAAAAGTCCGAGCTGCGGAATTTGACTGGGTGTCTTCCCCATGCACATGTATTTTTAACTACCTGTGCATGGTAAATGGTGCTCACCAAAAAAAAGACAGAGATCGGGGAGCCTTAAACACTTTCCCCTGTTTTTAGACGAGAGATGCGAACTTGTGGCACAAGGTACAAAGTATATTAGTCCGGTTGCGCCGAGCATCCACATCTTTAATGCACTTTGGCCGCAGCGCACGATCGGGGGAGGCCATGCGCCTTTTAACGCTGTGACCTTGTGGAGACGTGCGTGTCTGTTTGTTTTTTTTTTTTTTTGCTTTATTTAGTAAAACATCAGGACGATGTTTCAATCCTGATCAGGTTCTATTCCGTAAGTATCCGCCGTCATATGACTGCTCGTCGGATCGCTTTTTGGAGGATAATCGGGAAACGAGCATCGTCCGAAAAGAGGAAGTTAGCACTTTAAAGCCGACTTGTAGGAAAGTTTTGAGAAACGTCGTGTGCATCCGAGATATTCGTGCTGCGGTCATCTGCGTGGATGTACGTACACGTCCATGCTTTATTATATATTTTTAACAACAGTTTGCGTCCTTTATCCCCCGTATGGCGTAGCGGAGGGTAATGAGTTGCCTTGAGTCGCCGCGTTTATTTTCGGCGACAGTCCAGGGATGTTTGTAAACTCGTCCTGGATGTTTTCTCTATGCTGGTATTGTTTGATCGCACGGACTTTAACCTACCGAGTAGGTCTCGGTTCTGGGTCCAGGAAGTCCTGGCTGCTGCCGCCGGAGCCGCGCTCCTGACCGATTAATCGTTAAAATGATCGCGGTAGCAAAAAGCTGCCGGCAGGCAGGGCTGTTGGTAATTTCTGACGAAGCCCCGTGTCTCTTTATTATTATTATTATTGTTGTTGTTGTTGTTGTTAATATTATTGTGTGTGTGTGTGTGTGTGTGTATGGGGGCTTTCCCCTCCATCCCGATGACGGCTTTAGTTGGGTGGATAGAAGATCCGGCAGACCGGTTCGCATTCCATCACGAAACCCTACCCGGCCGAGCCGCATCTTAATGCCCCCGGGAGCCCACCCTGAGCCCCCCACCCTACACCTTAACTATTCATCCGGGCATCTCCTCTCAGCAAGGGCTGTCAGAGTCCTTTTACGTGCATGCTGTTCATAATGCATGGAGGCATCGTTAGAGAAAAGGAATGGCCCAATTTTTCTCTGGTTCCTCCTTTGCACTTAAGGTGTGTGCGGCCAAACCAGTATGACTGACTCAGTTATAAATATGTTAATGTGTAGACTTGCTGTTAGCGGACTCCCATCCCGTGAACTGCGTCCTCTGTGTGAATTGATGGTCTTCTCTTTTATAATCGCGTGCATGATGTTGCTGTTTTTATCAGACATTGGGGAGAAATAAGACTACTTTTATTTGGAGTTTGTATCTTGTAAACAGGAATAAAATGCAGCAATTTACCGTCGTCTTACGTCCCGTAAAATAAATTATATAAATAAAATTACGGACGTTTCTACTATTGTTGCAGCAAAACCCAGATTCAGCATGAGTTTTATTGTAAAACTCTTCCGCGCTCAGAACACTGTACGGCGAACCGGCTTGTGGGCTTGATGTCCTGTTAGACGCCGGTAGAACTATCTGGAAGTGTGACTCATTTGACACAGGTGACGCAGCCGAGCCATCCGTCGCTCTATAAAGTTGTGAGAATATATTTGCTTGTGACAGAGTCCCATCCGGGCAGTTTCGGTGTTTGAGTGGGCTGCGATGGGAATAGCTGTCATCCTGAGGAGCTCCTATTTTAAACCCAGTTGGGTATTTAAAGGATCCGGGAGGGGGGGGGGGTGGCTGTCCACAGGGGAGTAACATGGCCAGGAGCTCTGCTGAATTGCTGAAGGACGCTGCTTTAGCAAACTCGTTTGCTGGATTACATCATGCGTGTATTTAATGGGCAGATCAGCCACTCTCTGTGAAGTTTTCTAACCATCAGTATTTTTTTTAAATAAGTAAAAGCATACATGGAAAGTTTGTAGAAACCCCTTGTCTTTAGCTAATCTTAAATATTACACTCAACTAACAGCTGCCAGTATGTGAGTGCGTGCGTGTGCTGGACGTTAGCATCGGTAGTCATTGGAATGATGGAATTCTGCGTGGTTGGGCAGTGGTGGAGCATCCTGCAGCTGCTGCACGCTAGAGCTGTGAACGTTCCCTTCACTTTGCACACTGGTTCTGTAGCTGAAGATATCAAAGTTATATGGAGCTATTTTGATAAACACGGAAGCCTCAGCTGGATGCTGGTTTTTGAAGCATTTGTTCTTAATCAAGTGAAGGCCCCTAACTAAACAAGGGGAGAATGTGTCCTTCGCAGATGTCCTTGGCGCTCCTGCCGGGGCCCAAAGCTCTGACTCCCAGCATCCAGAGCCACGGCGCCCCACCACTGAGAGGTGGGCCGCCCCGTCGCCCAGAGTGACGCGAAACGTGTGGTTCTGGAGGTTTTAACCGAGATTTTTTTTTCCTTTCCTCTCTCTTTGTGATTTGATCGTTCGCGAGGACGCAGCGCCTCACAGTTCCTGTTTAGCGATGGGTTTAATTTGCGAGGAGGGTTGCGCGAAGCCCATGTGAATTTTTAGGGAAGTAACCGACCACTTGGCGGGGTGGGAAGGGTGACGGGAGGGTTAGGGTTTATCCGCTCTCTGCATAATTACCTCTTTTCATCTGAGCTGTAACTTGCCCTGCTCTCATCCCCAGGAAGAACAAAGTCAGATTCTCCCTGATGACAGCACAGAGGCTTCCAGAATAGTTTTCTATCTCTGGTCTCTGATATGTTCATCTCAAAAACACCCCCCCCCCACCTACACCCTCCTAAGAGTTTTCCTCCTGGAAGAAAAAAACACCCACACAAAAGAAATAGGTAATGGGTGGGGATCTGTTTGTTCAGTGTGAATCAGCCACGAAAAGCCAGGAGACCAATGGGTGCTTTGAGGCCGAACTGGTCCAAGATGACGCTGAGGTGTGATTTTCTCTGCGCCGAGCAGGAGCATGGCAGGGGTGGATGGGGGGGGGCAGGGGGTGAGAATTACAGCACAGGAGCAGTAATGGCTGCGTACCATGAGCGCATGTCATTTTAGGCCGTTAGCATTTATTTAACCATCGCGTGTTGCACCCTATCTCCCCCCCCACGCACAGCTTGTCAAGTTCCTCTTTCAGAACCAAGACGGTCTTGGGGGTGGGAGAGTTTACTGATCTTCTACATCCTCCTCTGTTGCCTCTGTCCTCATGAAGCAGGGGGGGGTCCCCGTTACCTTGATGGGCCTTCTCCAGCGCCGATGCGCAGTCGCTCATTCCCTGGGTGCAGATGGGCTTCCCGTTCGGCCACGCCGGTTATTTTTAACCGGCCTATTTTAGATAAGATTATATTCCATTCCCTGCCGGGGGTGTTCGGGCCATGGGGTGCCCATGTTTGGGAGTTCACTGTGCTAGGTACGCTGGCTGGGGAGGGACGGCTGTCTTGTGTGGGGAGCTATTGGCTGGGCCTTGGCTGACTTGCATCAAACCTGAGTCACCCTCATAGTCCCGAATGCTTGGATACTTAAAAACAGTAACAGGCAGTGCGATTAAGGGCTGAGCCCTGTTACATGATTAGTTTATTATATATTCATGGTTTTTATTAATATCCGTGACTGTGCAGGATAAGGGGCTGCGAGATGCATGGATGGATGTCATCATTAGTCATGTTACTTTTATCAGTGTGTGTTAGGGTTAGCAAGTCAGGGTCCGTATGACTGTGTGCACGTGCCGATTCACTGGTAAATAGGAAATGCCTATTTACCACATACGGAGTGTCATTTCTGGGGGGGGGGGGGCAGCACTTTTTGGCTAATTTAGGGGATGTTCAGCTGTAACCTAATGGATGCAAAGCACAGAAATCAATATAGGAGGCAGAAAATAAAATTTCCACACAACTCTTGACTAAACCCCCCCATGCCCCCCATCACCCCAGTTCTAGGCAGCCCGCTGAATAGTTCTGGGCTGGGTTAGCTTGGAGGACCTCTCTCTACATCGACAACCAAAACCTTGACTGTTTCTGTCTGAACAATTAATGCAGATGAGTTGTGATGCAGAGGCCTGTTTCTTACTCCTATAATGGTCTGTGTGACATGACGGCGACACTTTTAGCCCGTTTGAGGACACACATGGTCCCCAGGTTTGGCTCTCAGCCCGTTCCCAGGCTGGTACTGGATGTCCCAGGTTTGGGAAAATCATCCCGGCGGCAGGCTGCATGCAACTGCCTTCCCAGGGATGTGCGACGGGCTTGCGCAGCGCGGCGAATCAAAAAGAAGAAAAAAAGGTGGCCATTTACTGCGGGTTCAAAGTCTGCAGCGGGGCGGCCCTGTCGCCCGTGTGAAAGAATGCGCCAGGGGAGGAGGGGGGGTGGGGGAGAGAGGGAAATGGAGGCAGCGGCAGCACCTGGAGCGAAGAGGAGAGGGGTGTGGACGGCAGGAAGTGAAACAGCCTGCATTCTGGGGCTGGGGGGAGGAAGATGGAGGAAGTGTAGAAACAATAGCATGTAGCAGTCGAGCTCTCGTACGTTTGTCCGTGTCGTGTTTGATCTGCTCTGTCCGAAATGTAGGGGAGCTGGGGGGGCGAGCAGGAGTCTGGGAGAGGCAAAGCCCCCCCACCAGCCATCATTACGTATTGTCAAGGTGCCTCCCCTCCCACCCCTTACTGTTTAAGACGTGCTTGCCTCTCCTGGCCTGTAGGGGGTACTGTTGAGGGGAACCAGCAAGAGGGAAGGCCATAGTGAAGGGGGGGTGGGGGCTACAGGATGGGGGGGGTTGAGTGACCAGTTGCCAGCAGCTAGAATGGCTCCCTCTCTCTCTCCCTCTCTCTCTCTCACTCGCTCCCTCCCTCTCTCTCCCTCTCTCTCTCTCACTCGCTCCCTCCCTCTCTCTCTCTCTCCCTCTCTCTCTCTCTCACTCGCTCCCTCTCTCTCTCTCTCTCTCTCTCTCTCCCTCTCTCTCACTCGCTCCTTCCCTCTCTCTCTCTCTCACTCCCTCCCTCTCTCTCTCCCCCTCTCTCTCTCTCTCACTCGCTGCCTCCCTCTCTCGCCGGCGTTCTCGCTGACTAAACAGTTTTGTCAGCTGGCAGCTGTTCACAGGCTGAGGATTTGTGATAGCTTCTGGAGGTTAGCAGGCAGAGGAGGAGGGGCCCTGTTCACAGACGCCACTTGTTGGTCCGCCCGGGGGAGAGGGGGGAGGGGCAGCGACGGCAGTGCCCGGCGTCAGCATCGTCCAACCTGTTTCCCTGGACGCTGCGTTCCCTCCACGTAGCGAGGTGCCGTGGCGTGCGCATGCGTGTTACCGTCCGTCAGTTGTCTTTATAACACGCTGATGTGGCCTTTTGGCTCTGTGGTCCGTTCAGGAGGCAGCTGGATGCTTTTATTACGGCTCACATCCAAGGCTGTTCACCCCTCTCCTGATGGCGTGCCTCTCAGTGGCGCAAAGAGCAGTCTTGCATGTGTCCTTGGGGGTGTATTTTTTATTTATTTTTAATTTGTTCCCTGTTTGTCTTGCGTGGGCCTATGAGGAGACCCACATGTCATCCCTCTCATCTCAGAAGCCATTTAAGAAGTTTGGCGTGCCCCCCCACCCCATCGGCAGAGACTGTCTACCCTGGCAGCATGCCAGTGCTGTGCATGCTGGGAGTAGGCGTATCCCAGTGACGGCATGTGGGGCCTGACGAATGCAGGGATGTTCCTCAGTCCTCTGCTGCACAGCCACCCGAGAATCAGCTATTGAAATGAACTTCTATATAACTAATTCCCATGTTTAAGTGCCATGCAGCCCTTTTTCTTTACCTTTTAATGTACTTTTTCTTAGAACCTTTTTTTTCCTGCTTACTGCTTGCTTTGGGGCTTCTGGAGAAAGAGTGTGTATTTTCCGCCATTTTCGTCTGTCTGCGAAGCACAATTAGCTTTTGTTTTTTGAAAGCACCATATTTCCCAATGCTCGTATCCTCCTCAACTAACAAGAGGAACCAGATTTTTCTGGTGGGGGGGCGGAGGGTAGCGCGAGCCTGCAGTTCAGGTGGCCGAACACTCGGATAAAACTCACGGGTGTGTGTGTGCATGTGTGTGTGTTATTCCCCCTCCCCGGTGACTTTGCTGATGATACCTGGCAACCAGTGGATTCTCCCCTCCAAAGCGGGTTGGGCTCAGTCTTTGTTCTTTCTGTAATGCAGAATGGGAACCACATGTTTCATAAATCGCACTTATACAGCGCCTACAGCTTCCTTGGGACTCCTCCGTAGCGGTAGGGTGGGATTTGGGGGATTTTAATGACGTGGGATCGCGTATATGAGCCTTTGGACCGCCAGGTCCGCTACGGCTCTGGTGTTGGCCCACCGCGTACGCGCACTTCAACTGATTGGTCCAAGGAATAAATGGGCCATCCAGATGTTAAGCATGTTTTGAGGAACTTCTCAATCATGCAGACTCAGTCTGTGTCGAAGGAAGAGCTTATAATGGCAGAAACACAGAACCTCTAACTTTTGATGAAAGCATTTGTGAAGGATTGTTGTGGGTAGCATCAAAAAAACGAGACACTGCAAGTGTTAGGGGAGCAGAGGTGGTGAATAGAGGGGCGCGTTTGTGTTAATGGCAAGGACATTATAATTTAGACAGCCGGTTTGGTCCTGATTGGCCCCATCATTCCGATCCTCGTCCGCTCAGGTGCCTGGTTCCCGAAAGAAGTTCGCTCTGAAAACAGGGGGTGGAGCTTGTCTCCATGGTGACCAGTGCACGAGCATCCTGATGGAAGGTGACCCCATGTTGAAGTCTAGCAGTGAGATCCGTGCCTCTCTGTAATGGGATGTCGCGGTGCGGTCCCAGTCTGCCTTTGCATTCCCACCTCCCAGCCCCTGCCTGAATTGCCCTCTGACATGGGGGGCCAGTGGATCAGCGCTCTAGGCATGTTATACAGCCCAGCCTGGGGAGGGGAGGGGGGGGGGGAGCGAGTGTTTCCATTCTACCAACTTGACATGGCCTAAATACCACCATGGGCCGCTGTGGCTCCAGCAAGACACCTTCCAACCCCTCCCAGCCAGAGTGGGGGGGGGGGAATTTGAGGTCTCCTCAGGATAAATACAGTAGATATTCAGAGCGATGAGCAGTGGATGATGAAAGTGTCAGGGACTGGGTGAGGACCTCAGAGGACAGTGGAGCCCCCCCCAGGAGTCAGGAGCCGCCCCGCAATTGTCACTGAGATCCCCTGAGGTATAGAGAGACAATGGAGGAGACAACGCCCCCATTTGCTGGGCTGAAACCCGGCCCCGAGGCTTACATGGGCCCATCTGTGGTGCCATTTCGTAGTGACATTAGTGTCCGTCTCCCTTAATTCTGCTTGCGTGTCAATAAGGAGGGAGATGGGGGCGACACACATGGCTCCCGGCTTCGGAATGTCTCTAAACATCTGGCCACAAGGTGCATTTAGTCCACTGAGGGGTGTTATACTGTCTAGCCCCCCCCCCCCCGGCCTGCACTCCAACATGCAAGCAGTAGCGATTGGCAAAGCATCCCTGGATTTGGGGGGGCGGGCATCTATCAAAGCATGGT
>JABFEB020000079.1:13472255-13484247 GCA_019775895.2 Stomatorhinus ivindoensis
AATTGCCAAAGTAACACTCGCTTACCATTAATTCACCGACGAACAATGCGGCAAATCTAAAACCACGAAAACAGGACCACCACATCTGTCCCCAGGGTTCCGAGGAGAGCCAGGCGGGTGAGAGGGGCAAAGGTGGGGAGCTGCAGCACTGTCCCATCTGCTTCAAGAGCTTCTTGTGCAAATACGGCCTGGAGACGCACATGGAGACACACCCTGACAGCACGCTCAGGTACGCCGGCCGGCACCACCCCACCCCTGCCCCGTGACAGTATACGGTGCACCCCGCCCCCAGCCACAGAAGCCAGTTCACCATCCAAAGCCTCCAAGTCAGCTGACTCGTAATGCCTGCGTCGCCGGTCCCACGGAGTCCCTGTCGGGTCGGGCCGGTTCATCTCAGAATGCAGGATGCTTTGTTATCTTGGGGTCTCACTCAGGCTTCCTTTTGGGAAGACCAGCGCAGATCTCGAGCCGATGACCCTCGGGACCAGTGCGCGTTGCCGCTGGCGGCGCTGGTCCCATCACGGGTGTAGCGTGAGACGAGCCATGAAGAATGCGCGCTCCGAGCTCAGGCACGCAGCATGTGGGTGGGGTCGCTCCCCGTCGTTGCCTGGAGACCCCGTAGGCATCCCATAGAGGTATGCTTCAGCCAGCGGGAGCTATAATTTAATATATCCCAGCATGGCCAAGTGCTGCCACATACCAGCCCCGGGGGTTGGGGTGGGAGTGGAGGATTTAGCCCCCATGGCCGAATCCTTTAGCCTGAGTGGGAATTCTGCACTGAAAAGCCCTGCAGGTTAACAGGAAAATGCCAGGGAGCAGAGCTGCGTCCGTGTGTGAGAATGTGGAGGGACTTTCCCCACTGGCTGTGTGAACCCCTGTATGGGGGGGGGGGGGTCAAGTAGGTTATGGCACTAGGGGGGCTGAAAGAGAAGTAGAATAAATAGGAGAGAGTGAGCGAACCTTGGGATTGGGATTGAGGAAGCTGGTAAGATTACTAAATGATTCCAGCAGCAGGGGGCGCCACTTCGCTCTTGAATATTTAAACATTGGAGTAGGAGTAAAATCCTGGGGGCAGAGAATGCCATCCAGTAACCATTTCTCTGGGCCCCCATTTGATTGTCTTCCACTTAAATGTGCATGTGACTTGTTTACATTGAAAGTGCTGTTTTTCATTCACATCGACAGTGGGTATGTTAGGAGCTTCCATCACAGTATGCAGCATCAGGACCTGGGCTGTTAATGGACACCTAAGCGGGGTTGGGGAGGGGGGGTGAGCTGGTTAATTAGATGTGACAGGAGTAGCCGAGGCACACTAATCTCTGGATGATGCATTCTGGGAAGCCTGCATACACACATACATACACGTATGTAAACATGCACATGCACATTTACATATGGTTAGCTGTTTGTAACAGGGAGCAGTGATGTCTTTCCGCTGCTGAGTATTTTGGCCCGTCTGGGTTCTGTCCATAGAGGAGTTGGAGTTCCGTGTTCTTCCGGTTGGGAGGTAATCCCAGGGATGGAGAGGGATGAGGGGCAGCGATTAGGCTCCCTAGCACCACCAAGCCACTGGTAGCCGGGTGTCAGGGGAGATAAAGGAGATTAGAGTTGCAGACGCCTTCCAGAAGCCCTCCTAGGCAGTGCCAGGCAATAACAACCCCAATACAGGTCACAGACAGCGCCTGCCTGTCACTCTCATCACATCATAATCACATGGGGGGCGCCCCCCCTTCCATGTCTCCAGCTATGGGGGGTGGTTTGGCAAGTTAGGACACTGTGCGCCTATGAGCGGAAGGTTTTTGGTTCAAATCAAATGACCAGCAGAGGGAGCTCAGTGTTGGGCGCCTCAGTTGCTCCAGGGACCGTCTGGCGCTGCTTCAAAATCATCATCGTTTTAGATAAAAGTGTCTGCTAAAGAAATAAAATGTTAATGTACAGACGATTCTTTGCTATGATCCCTTGGCTCCAAAGGGAAAGATAGCGATTAAGATGCATTTTAATGACCCCAGGGGGAAATTCTGATGCATACAGCAGCAAGAATGCAGTGCACAGAATAACATACATATAGTGCTAAAATGACAAGCTGCAAAGACGGTACACACAGTGCAAACAAGTAAACATAGTGCAGACAGATTTAAATAGTACACAGTACGCAAACAAAATATCCTGGAAAAGACACATTATGATACTGCATCAGTATATTTAATTAATATTTAAAATAAGAATGATAAATTTGTGACATTATGTGCAGTTAATGAAGAGATTTCATGGGACTTTTATTGCAATCATGCACATACTCATTTACTCAGTGGGGAAGATTGCTGTCGTAACTACAGTGACACTGCAAGAAGACCCTGGAGTCAGGCGCTATAAACCCCCTTGTTATCCCCTCCTAGGTGTGAGGTGTGCTGCATCACTTTCCGCACTCACCGAGGTCTGCTGCGTCATAACACCGTCGTTCACAAGCAGCTTCCCACCGACCCTGCCGGACGTCCCTTCATCCAGAATAATCCCTCCATCCCACTGGGTTTCAGTGACCTGGCCTTCATTGATTTCTCCTGCAGGAAGTTCCCGCACATTGCCCAGGTGTGTACCAGTCACAGTCGGATCAGTTCTGGCATGGATCTACACGTTACTGATAGCAGATACTGGGTTGGGGGGCTTGTCCACAGGAATATCGATGTTTAGTGTTGAATGAAAGCTTCTTATGTGGCATGAAATTGGATATTGTCAGGCGAATTTAAGTGAAAGTTGTTTGCTTGCCAGGTTTGGTGTGAGACCAACCTCCGTCGGTCTACCAGCAAGTTCCATCGCTTTGTGTGTGAGACCTGCAACAGGGCCTTCCCCCTTCAGTCCGCCCTCAATCTGCACTTGGCCACGCATGACGCTGATTCAAAGGAAGCCCCGCCCAGCCCTCACAGTGAAACGCCGCCCACTGCTAAGAAGGCCGGCTTCATGGAGTCGCTGGGCCTGCAGCACATTTCCCAGATGAAGCCAGATCAGACGGATGAGGAGGCCCAGCAAGCCGTGCTAGACAGCATACGGGTCATCCGCGTGGAGCCGACCATGCCCAGCCTACCTCAGGAGCCCAGTGGCATTGCCCTTCCCCTGCCGGACGCGTCATCGCTCCAGGGCCTCTCCCAGGTGAGCGCCCTGAGTTTCCTGTCACTGCAGCCCTTCCAGAAGGGCTTCATCGTGCAGCCTGACAGCAGCGTGGTGGTCAGGCCCATCAGCAATGAGAACGGCGTTGAACTGGCTGATATTCAGCAGATCCTGAAGATGGCTTCCTCGGCGCCCAACCAGATCAGCCTACCGCCGCTCTCCAAAGCCCCAAGCAACTCCACACAGACCAGCTGCAAGCAGATGCCCTCGCTCAAGCCAAAGCCCCTGGTGGCCCCACGCACCAGCCTGGCCACTTCCACTCCGCCCCCGCTCATGAACGCTCAGCAGGCCTCTCCGTGCTGCATCAGCCCCAGCTTACCGCCCCCCACTAACCAGCTGCTTCAGACACTGGGGGAGTCCTCATCCTCCTCATCTTCTCCCATCAGCGGCTACGACTGCACCCAAGAGAGAACCGGAGAGAAGACCCAGCTCAACATGGACGCCTTGACACCCATGGAGGCAGGCAACCAGATAATGGTGTCTGAGTTGAAGGGGGTAGGTGGCAGGAAGCCGGGGTGCAAGGAAGCTTTTCCCTGCCGCTTCTGTGAGCAGGTCTTTGCCTCCACCAGCGTCCTGCAGACCCACATGCGCTTCCACATGGGTGCATCGCCCTATCAGTGCCGCATCTGTGACTATGCCGCCCCCGACAAAGCCACTCTAATCCGGCACCTGCGCACGCACAGCGGCGAGCGGCCCTATGCTTGCCGCATCTGCCGTTATGCCTTCACTGTCAAGGCCAACTGCGAGCGGCACCTGCGCAAGAAGCACATGAAGAACACGCGTAAGGAGATAGAGAAGAACATTGAGTATGTGTCTGGCGACTCCCCGGACTCCATTGGTGGCGAGACGCTTTGTGGCTACTGCGGTGAGGACCTGAAGAGCTACCGGGCGCTGCAGATCCACCTGCGCACGCACGGTGGCTGCCAGCGCAAGCCATTTGAGTGTCGGCGGTGTGGGGCAGCCTTTCTGGCTAAGAGGAACTGCATCCACCACCTGCTCAAACAGCATCCCGAGGTACAGGAGAGAGAGATCGAGGACCACATCTCCACCCTACTCCTCGATTCTCCCAGCACCCCATCACCGGTTGCCCTCCCTCAGAACAGGCAGTTCTCTCAGCCAATCAAGGTAGAAGAGATCGGTTTCTATGCTGGCGACCCAGACCAGCCACTGGACTTCTCCAGTAAGGGTCGAGGAGGTACCATGGTGGGTCCTTGTGGGACGAAGCAGGAGGGGCTCCACCCGCCTCTGCCTGCCTCTTATGACACTTTCTTGGAACCTATTGACCTCTCCATCCCCAAGAATCCCGAGAAGAAGTTGAAAATAGACATTGCTGGTATGCCACCTACTGGACCTCCATTGGAGATCAAGAGAGAGGAGCTGTCTCCTGGCAACAACCATGTCCGACCCCAGGATAAAGCCCTGGGTGAGAAACCTCGTCAGTTTGGGCCATACCAGGTATCCCTCATGCCCCCCCATACCAACGGACCTCTCAATGCCAGTCGCCCATTGAGGCTCAAGCCCTTGCTTCCCAAGCCATTCTCAGCTCCTACATCCTCTAAGGAACTCCCACCGCTGGCTTCCATCGCACAGATTATCTCCTCTGTGTCTGTCGCTCCTGCTCTACTCAAGAGGGAGAGTGCTCCCAGCAGTCCTGGAGGTGGGTCAGAACCGGTACCAGAGAAGGGCACTGGTGTCACTGGGCTCCAAAAAAATCTAGAGCCACCCAGTAAGCAACAGGCTGAGGGAGAAGGTGGTGCCAGTAATGACTCCGTAGATGAATCCTCTCCAGAAATCTCCAAGAAAAGAGGCAAAGCAAGGCCCAGCAGTGGAAGTGGCAACCATCACACCACAGAGCCCGGCGACATCGACCTGGAGTCCAGCGGAGAGTTTGCCAGCGTCGAGAAGATGCTGGCCACCACCAACGCCAACAAGTTCAGTCCATATCTGCAGCCCGATGCAGCAACAGCAGAGGCCCCCTTGAAGGATGAGGCAAAGAGGCCTTCCACCAGTGAGGACGAGAAGGACAGCCAAGACGAAAAGCAGCGGTCACGGCCTCAGACCAAGGGCAAGAAGAACGCATACTCCAACTCCCTACAGAAGATGACCTGTTCCTACTGCCCACGTGTTTTCCCTTGGGCAAGCTCCCTCCAGAGACACATGCTCACACACACAGGTGAGATATCCACTCCTACAAAGCACAATGTCTGATATCCATCTACGTCGCTTGTCCATCACGCAAATGCGTATCTCCGTTGAAATTTGCTTTTAGGTTACACACCAAAATCAAAGTAGAAGCAACCTTTTTTCCTAACTAAATTTGTAATCGTAAAAGGATCATGTCTCGGTTACAAAAAAGGAGAAAAGATGACAACCTTGTCTTGTGATCACTTGAAACAGGAAGTGTGAAAAGGCTTTGAGGCCAGACAGAAGGGTTTCTCGGTCTCCCAAGAATGTAAGTTGTGCTTGCAGTGCCCTAACGGTCAACAAATAACCCTGGTTGCTAGAGTTTTTTTTGTCTTATATTTAAATTTCTCTGCTTGAGTAGTACAAGATGTGCGATTTGTTCTCTGGTGGTTTTGAAGATGGAATCCAAGGTCAAAAATCACCTTTCGACTCAACCCATGGCCATACGCTGTCTGGATTATTAATATAGCACCTCTTATGTTTACTCTGTTTTGAGAGTGATGGTGGTTGTTTGGAATCTCAGAAATGTCCACAAATGGTTACATTGTATAATTTTTTTTTGGAGGGCATCTCCATGTCTTTTACCCAAGATTGTCAACAGCACGAGGCAGTGAAAACTTGTGCTGCTATTCTCAAGTATTGTGTCCACATTAAGAATGCTTGGATGGAAAGGAAACAGTAGGTTTATTTTTATACTCGCACCAGACCACAGTGCGTGTGTGTATGTTGTGTTTGTGTGCTACTGATCCAGTGGAGCTGGCAGCAATCACTGCGATTGTTTAGTAAAAGGCATGCACAGGAAATGACATATGGGGGAATGGACTTTACCCTCTGGCTCGCTCCGGGCCTCACTCAGGTGCTGAGGAATGGCAGTGGGCGGGACATATAGCACCAGTGGCGGAAGCGTGGCAGGAAACATGAATGGCAGCAGCCACGGAAGGCACGTAGCTTGATGGATTAGGGCAGCACAACAGAGATGGACTTTTGGTGGTTAGGACGGTTCCTCGTTTACGGAAGTGAAAGTGACATAGCATCTCATTTACCAGTACCATCCTTCAGGGCTGTCATTTCTCTCGCAGACCTGTTCTTGATACTTTTTCGTGCATTCTTCTGTCTCTTGTGTTCGTCTGGTCCTGCCACCTCTAGTTTTTTCGACCCAGCTCTTCTACAATCTGATTGATTATCTCTCTGGACCAATAATTTTTTTTGTTCTCCCCTGAAAATGATTTTTGTGCAAGTAAAGGCTCCCATGAGCCAAAGTATATTCTTGCTCCACTTTATTGCCATTTATATTTTAATACATGAGCTTATCCAGAGACTCTATGCCTGATGTTTGGACCAGTGAACTTGTAGTGGGAAATGAATAGAAGCATCTCATTGGCTCACACTTGCAGGTCAGAAGCCATTCCCCTGTCCTGAATGCGACGCCCTGTTCTCCACCAAGTCCAATTGTGAGAGGCACCTGCTCCGCAAGCACGGTGTGGCCAACCGGGCGCAGACGCAGCACAATGGCACCGCATCCAAGCCCAAGGCATGCGAAGGCTCGCCAGAGAGTGCAGGTATGACGACCCACTGAATGCACCCCCTTCCCACCCAGAAGGGCTCATCTTTGTGCCTCTTGTTGTGAAAATGACCGTTGGCATGCTGATTCACACTCATTAGGTAACCTGCTGGGCTATGGCGTGCTAAAGCTCCATGCTGGGTCTCACTCTTCTTTGCTGCCCTCTAGAGGGCATTTATCACCACTGCAACAATCAACATGCCTGTTTTTCAGTTTTAACAATACATTTTAAATAACAGGCACCCGACTCTGGTCATGTTGGCTGTGTAGGGTATGATTTAATTAGCGCATGCCTGACACCTAGTGAAGCCACATACGTCGGTTTTTCTTAAAAATATTTATAGCTGGACCTGCAGTTATGAAAATAAACCTGTTCATTGACATTTTACATTTTACTTACAAGTGATGCAGATAATACAAGTTAAGTTTTTAACAGCCTCTTGTAAATGTACATTTTCGATGTGCAATTCTATGAGTAAAATTGTGACCCCGTGACGGAAAGCTGGGGATGCCCACACTCACTGTGCATCTGTGTTTCAGAGAGCATGTCAGACTCCGACCCTGCTGCTGGGGAAGCACTTGACCTGAGTGGCAGTGAGCCCAGTAAGGGGATAGCTGGGTCCAAAAGGCCTGTAGCTGAAGAACAAAAACCAGAACCCACTGCTGTAGACCGACCTGTCCACCAGGGGACACTGGAGCAAAATGGAGGGTGTGCAGAACCACAGTGTGGTGAGAGCCACCCTAATGAGAAGGATGACGACTCACAGAGTAACAAGAGCTTGGATTTGAACTTTGCCAGGAAGCTAATGGACTTCAAGTTTTCTGAAGAAGAGCAGCAGCATCACCCACCACTGCCAGGAGGGGGCAGCGCAGGCCTGGAGAGCTACAACCAGGAAGAATCAAAGCACACGTGTGGCAGCTGCGGGAAGAGTTTCCGGCACGCTGCTACCCTGGTCCGCCACCAGAGGGCGCACGCCTCAGAGGGCCAGGAGGAGGACGGCAGGAAGGCGGTGCAACGAGTGGCAGAAAGCAGTCAGGGCCCCGGCACTAGTGCAGAGGAGCAGCTCGACAAGGAAAGGAAGGAGAGCGAGGGAATGGGGAGCGTCGGCGACAGCGGCTCCGAGGAAGAGGAGAAAGAGAAGGATGACAGGAGTGACGAGGACGGCGGGGCCACGGAACCAAAGAGCAGTGAGGGGGAGCCCGGAAACAAAGCTGACAAGAGGAAGAAGGTGTGCAGTGTGTGCAATAAGCGCTTCTGGTCACTGCAGGACCTGACAAGGCACATGCGCTCCCACACAGGTGAGGCTCCATCCTGTCATATGATCAGCAGTCAGTGTGTTTAGGGGGGTACATGTGGTCTTATCTGCTAATCTCGCACATACAAGCAGAGGTACAGCATACACGCCTCCTCTAGGGACTCAGGGGCTCCCTTCCACCTGCCACCCATCCTAACCCACCGTCACCCCTCTGTCGTCACAGGCGAGCGGCCTTACAAATGCCAGACGTGCGAGCGCACTTTCACGCTGAAGCACAGCTTGGTGAGGCACCAGCGGATACACCAGAAGCCCCGGGGTGAGGAGGTGCAGGGCGGTGGTGGTGGGAGCGCTGGGGGTACGGCCGGCGAGGAGGAGGGTGCCAGTGGACGTTCAGGCAGCGAGAGCGAATCCACACTGGGCAGCACCAACCCCTCCTCAGAGAACGAAAGCGAAGGGGTGGGGCCAGCACAGCCTGGGGGGCAGGTGCAGCAGGGGGCCCTCAGGGAAGAGCAGGCACAGCCGGGGCCTCCCCAGGAACTGATGGGCCAGGCCGCCGAACCTTTAAAGGAACAGTCCGAAGATGCCCCAGGCAGCACAACAGCGCCCTCCGGAGGCTACATCGAGGACCTGCTGGAACGCCCCGACAAGCCACCGTCCCTGGAGCACATGTTGCCCCCCGGAGAACCCCCTATGGTAGGGGTGGAGTGACAGGAACCCTTGTGAGAACCCGTGCCATACAACAAATGCCTTCGAATGCAATGAACTGTACTAAACGGAAACAAAGCAAAAACACCTGATTCTTAGTGCCTTACTACTACTTTTATTTCTTATATGTATAAATCGAGTAATCGGTAGAGATTACTTATATATTTGATGAGCAGCGTAATTGTACGTAGCATTTTTATAATTTTTTTTTTGTCACAACTTTGATTACGAAATTTAAGCATTAAACAATCGAGTGCATCTTCTTTAGGTGACAAAATGTAAATGAGCACCATGGCGGTGCTTGTGTTGGCAGGAGCCTGTGAGTTCCTGCCACATGGGGACACTAAGGCTTGAATATGATCACTTAACTGGAAGAATGGAACAGTCACATGGTCACAGTGGTCTTCCTGTTCCCCTCCCCACTTAATCCTCAGCGAACGTTTTGGAGTCAAGACAAAGCAAAGGATGTTTTAATTTCTTGTGAGACTGAATAACTGTACTGGGTTATTAGACACTTAAAGACACCCAGGAGGGCTGATCGTTATTTTAAGGTGTAACTGAAAGTTTCATTCTTTTAAACTAGGTGCTCATTCTAATGACTCTTCTTTTAGTAGAGACATGGGCAATGCTTGTCTTATTTTCTTTTCTTTTCCATCTCACATCTGCACACTAGATCTTCCAGCTAAACTGACATCTGGTGTGCTTGAAAATGACATCGCTCATGAGCTGAGTGGGCGGGGCCTGACTGGCCTGTTTTCCCCATGCATGGCCCCAAATGTTCTGCAGAACGTCCTGCTTGTCCCCCTGAACCACTGAGTAATGTTCCAATGATCTCCAAGATGACTTCCCAAGTCCCATCCAAACGCCTTACACAGGACTTTTGGGATCACCACCGCAGTGTCCTAGACCCTGTATGTGTGAGATGGCACCCCCCAGAAATTTCCCTCTGTACTTGAACGTTGTTCCCTGCTGTCCTTGTTCTGGGGGTGGTGTTACACGCCCCCTGGCCTTTTTGGGCCTCCGCCAGGAGGATTCTGACCAGCATTATAACCAGCTCAGAGGCTAGATTTTGTTTATAATTATATTTTTTGACGTATGTATTTTTTTTTCCAAAGGAACCTCAGAAACAAAACGAACCTCAAGGTGCAAATCGCTAGAGTAGAACAGACGTTCCCGAGTCGGTAAACAGAGAACGTTTTTTCCGTGTCAGCCAGCACTGTGTACCCAGTTTTGAAAATCTCGAATCTGGCAATAACCAAAATAACCACAAGTGCAAAGTGGAAAGCAGGTGAGAGAGAAGTAAATAGTTTGCAAAATGAGATGTTTAGTATGAACAATGTGTGGTTCTAGATCTGGTGATGGGGAAGGCTTTCTCCTGATTGGTCCGACTCAATTAAAATCCCACTTCCTGTTGTCGCCTTTATTGGAAACGACCAATGAGCAGCTGAAACAACACAGGGTCAAGGTATGTATATACTTTACATACTTTACCCTGTTCCACCCATGCAGGAAGTGCGAGTCTGCAGAGTCTTGTCCAATCACCGAAGAGTGTGGAATTTTCGCATAAAAAATTTCCACCTATCCCATCACCTGCTCTGTGGAGTATGTTTCTATGCAGATATGGATTACAGTAAAGCAGCTGACGCTGATTTTAGTATTTATTGAGGACCCAGAGTGTGGTAAGAGGTTATTTGAGAAGCCATTGATCACATTTATGCCACAAAGAAATACAGTAGTCTCCCAGTGACAACCTGAGACTCATCTTAGCAATAATCACTATTGATTCTAAAGCTTTATTTAGACCTTAATCATGTTTGTAGGATGTGTGGTCTATTTTGTTAATATTAGTTTGGCAATTACATGAATATAAATATATATATATATAAAAAACTGTGAAAAGTATGTGTTCAGTAATGGGTGACTCATAGGCTAGTTTTGCATGATAATCTAATTTCTTTTTCTTTTAATCATTTTTTTTCCTTTCTCAGGGCTTTTACAGATTATGCATATTCAATATTTTCTCTAGTAAAGATGTCTTCCAATATGTGATTTTTATAAATAAAATTTTCAATCACTACATTCAGCACTTGACTGTGAATTCAGAGAGAGGAACAGAAGCTGGAGTACTCTCAGCCAAGAGCGCCCCCTAGTGTCTTGCCTCATTTATGTCTAGCACCGTTTTCATGACTATGGCACAGTGACTTTTTGCCTATTTTCTTCCCCTTGGCTTTTGAGAGAGTGAGGAGGGAACGAATGAGCGCAGTGCTGACCAATGGGACGGCTCGTTGTATCACTGTTGAAGTACTGACTGTATGACCGCTAAAGGGATCTCCAAATTGCTGCTATTTCACACCGGACAGGTTCTGTGTCTGCCCGGTCAGCACCAGCTGACCGCTGGCACCCCAGTGCTCCTCCGTATCACGTTGTACGGTGCTTCCGTTTCAGAGTAAGCTGTTCTGTATTGGAATCATTAAACCGAAAATAAAACATTAAAAAAGGGTGTTAAAACACAAGGCTTGTTCATTTCTGTGCAACTAATGGCTCTCTCTACACTAATGTTATCCCAGTCCTTGGGGGTCCCCAGACAGCGCACATTTTTCTCCTAGCCAATCAAGAAATACACCACCGAATACCTGGTGAAGGTGTGTGGGGAGCTGGAAGGGAGCAAAAAATGTGGAGTGCTGGGGATCCCTGTGGACTAGGTGGAAAAACATTGCTCTACACTAGTATTTCCCATCCCATTCCTTGGGGAACCCCATTAAGTCCATGTTTATTGCTCCCTCCCAGTTCCCAGCCAATCAGGAACACCTGGCACAGGTGCACTGGGAGCTAAGAAGCAAAAACATGGACTGTCTGGGGTTCCCCGAGGACTGTGTAGGGAAACACTGCTCTATACCAGTAGTTCTCAATCCTGTTCCTGACCCCCCCCCCTCTCCAAATGTGGCTGGCTGAAAGCAGTGTGGTTTGAAATGAAAACATTCTGTTAGAGGGGGGTTCCAGGAACAGGACTGAGAACTACTGCTCTATGCAAACCAGCAGCACCTCCTCACACTCTCACAGCAGGCCTCTGATGGTACCCTCACACAAACCAGCAGCACCTCCTCACACTCTCACAGCAGGCCTC
>JABFEB020000079.1:13484347-13495409 GCA_019775895.2 Stomatorhinus ivindoensis
ACCCTCACACAAACCAGCAGCACCTCCTCACACTCTCACAGCAGGCCTCTGATGGTACCCTCACACAAACCAGCAGGTCACCATCTGTACTGATCAAGTCTGAGTCCATTATTCAAGCTTTAAGCTACTCAGGTCTTTCTTTTGAGCTCAGGAATTTAGCAGACCTAATTTGATTCATCTCCCCATTGGAGTAAACATCCACAGGTCCTGCTACATTGATCTGAGGAGGCAGAATGCCAAATCAACAGCAAGGAAAAATACCCACAGGACTCCCTGAGCCACTCTACTCAGTCCTGAAAGGCAATCAAATTCAAGTGCAGATTAGATTTGTCACCTGGGAGAAATCCAAGAAAATACGAGCTGCACTCTGTACTTGCAGGACCCTAATAGGGCAGAACAGCAAAGGTTGAGAAACATCTGGCTCCAAATTTAGACCATACGTTCAATTCCAACTTACTTAGTGGTGTGCGTCAAGTTAAGCAGCTGTGTTCATGATCAGGTCATTGGTTCAAATCCCATGACTGCTATAATAATGTCACCAGAGGCCATTAACCCCAACTACACCAGAGACTTGCTGCTGGAGATATTGTCCTCACTTCATTTTGGACAAAAAAAAATGAAAGGTCGATACTCTAGAAAATAACCAAACCAGTCCAGGCCCATCATATACTGCAAAACCATTTTATTTCACCAAAAAGTTTGTAATTTCTAGACATCTTCAGTTAAGTGGTCTTTTACGAGAAAGTAGACATAAAATAAGCCATGAAAGAATCCTCAATGTCAGACATTGTGGCAAAAACATCATTCAACTGGTTTGCAACTGGAAACAATGTTAACTAATCTGCTCGCTCACAGCAAAAGCGGCTTGACTGTTTACAAGGGGAGGCTACAGGCTTGTAAAGCAACTAGCGGAGCTGCTTTTTTAAGAGCAATGCACCAGTTTAATCGTGAATCAGTCCTACCATCCAACCTTTTAGGACGAAAGGCCGGGCCAGCTTTTCCAAAACCAGCTGGCTACGTGACTTCGGGCTGCGGGGTAGCTGAACACCTCAATCATTCAGCTTTCAAAACTGAAGACACGCAATAACAGTTCATTAAAAATACAGATCCAGGCAGCCAGCAGCTGTCAGATTAAACGGTCGTCATGTCGCTTTCCGAAATATGTGTGGGGGGAGGGGACCAAGCCTAAAACCCTGAATTTACACTTATACCTGCCTTCTGCAGAAATCTACCGATTACAGTAAATGCTGACAGAGGAGCTAATAAAAAAAAAATACACAGGCACATTGACTGCAGAAGAAAAACCCAATTGGGCACCCCTGACTCTCAGTACCACCGGATCTGAAATGGCACTCAAAGCAGACGAACAGTGGGAGGGGAAAAAAAAAAAACCTGTCTCAGTGCATGCAGAGTATTTCGTATTTCATTCATGAGATCTCCTGCATTGTGGGAAGATCCTAAGACCTGGCTCCCATTCTTAACCGGCCCTAAATATCAACAGTAGTTTGCCTCAAAAATCTGACACGCTGTGCTCCCCGAACTGACACTTCTTTTAGAGTCAAAATAAAAAGACCATCATAGACAGAAGCAAGCAGGCACAGGAATTACTGATTATCCCACTTGCTCTGTTGGATAGCACATTAGACCAACTCCCAACCCCATCCCGGGACCCATCAACATTACTTGCATAATGAACTATTAAAGTTTTAATTTCCAAGGCGTAAAACAAGCACATTCTTCAGAGATCACAGTCCATTAAAAACGAAAAAACAAAAAAGCCAATGAGGGGCAAGGTATCATTTGAAGGACATGGCTGGGTGGCCCCTCCCCCTCTGCCCACTGCAGTATGATTGGATGGGGAGACGGGTGTCTGTCTGAGGCGGCACGCGGTGCAGTCACTCGTCAGAGCCTGCAGATCTCTTCTGGGTTCTCTTCCGTGGTGACCGCCTCGGAGAGGCTTTGTCTGTGGAGAATCCAAAGCAAAATGAGGTCCAAGGGCAAGAACACTGCTACCCCTGTCCTATCTGTGTAGAGCCCATGCAGAGCTCTCCAAGAACTGGCCAATCAGGGATTAGGCAAAGCACACAAGTTCTCTTATACATCATTAATTTTCAATGCCTGTAACTGCAACATTTGAAAACGTATCTGGGGCTATACTGCCATACAAAGGCAACACTGCATGTTTTATTAAAAGGAGTAAATGACCAAAATTGGTTCTCTTAGGCAGTTTTAGCATGATAAAATCTTAGTTCAACTACGCTTAGTTTTGATCATTTATCTGTCTACTCCACACATGGGTCGGCAGACCAACTTTGAAGCCCCTTTTCTCAGCTTCAGCCCCAGTGTAGCTATTCGGATTTCCCTTAGTAGGGTAGCAGTAAGACTTTTGTAGATCACAACACAGTACTCTCACCCCTGATGTTCAAGGCAAAGTTACCGCTACTCAAGGCTATTTGGTGTAAACAAATGAGGAAGACAAACTGGAGATTCATCATAGAGAAACCAATCAGTACCCTCCTGGTCCTACAAGGGAGGTTCCCTCTTTGCATTTAGTCAATTCTAAACAGCCCGTCTAGGTGTGAGAGAAGGTGTGCCAAGAAAGCCCCCCAACACACACACACACAAAATTTCAGTACGCTATCACCCTTCTCTGAAAACAGTGTGGAATCCTCACCTCTTCTGCTCTGCACTGAGGCCGGAAGGAGGGACAGGGGAAGACAAACAGCAGGGTGAGTTAGATAGGCACCACCAAGGAGAACAGAAACACAGCTTTAGGAAGCAACACCAATAGCAGTAGTTGCCCATCTTTAAAGGGCTGGATGCCAACTGGAGCACAGGGCGAGATGAAGAGGCATAAAGTAAAGCGAAGCAGAATGGATAGAGGGACCGAGTTCATGCTGTGCTGACGAGGATTTGGAGAGAAACTAATAGTGCTCAGGTCATCCTGTCCACCCCTCTAAGGCCAAATAGCCAGCAAAAAGATAAGTTCACCATAGCAAGAGCAATCAAAAAAACAAGATCCATTTTTATACTTTCACTTCCACCTCCTGATGAACAGACAACTGGGATGTAAACTGATTTTAGCAGTCTAGTACATACTCACTGAGGCTGCAAAATTCTGGGAATTTTCCCATCAATTCCAAAATTCTCCCATTAGTTCCCATGGAAAGTTCTTGGAATATTTCCAAAATACCCCAGCTTAACTTTCCATGGAAAGTTTCTAGAATTTTCCACTCTTTTGCAACCCTAATGCTTACTGATCTGGCTGAGGGTCTCTGGAGGAATCCAGCTCATGTCCACGTTGTTGTGGCTCGACGTCCCCATTTCCACTTTGGGAGCAGGTCTCCGTCTCTGTAGGGTACATCAAAGGAAGAAAAAGGTCAGGACGTGTCTGTTTTTCCAGGAGTAGTTCTGCCATTAGAAGATACAGCTGAAGACGACAAACAGCAGCAACAAGAGGCAGTCAAACATTGACCGTGTGGTGGTCTGAAATATTGTTAAATGGTGACAAAAGTCAGAGTTAGATGGCTGTATCAGGGAATGTTTAAATGTCTGAGGTAATCAAAGAAAGTGAATAAAGCAGTGTGGGGTATTAGTTGTGTTCAAGCTTAATGTTCAGTCACCTGAAGTGAAGGTCTGAGCTCTGCTGGGAATTACTCCTACATTACTGCTAATTCAGTCTCTTCATCCTTGAGATGAAACACAAAGCCTTCACATGCTTAACTGTGTGCCCCAGGTCCATCCCATCTCTTACCTTCCTGGACTCCAGCAGCTGATGTAGACCCACCACCACCAGCAGGCCCAGGCCAGACAAGAAAACATACATAAAGATCCTGTGGAGAAGACAGCAAGTTACTTAACCACCACCCAGACAACTAGTCAATATGCAAACTGACAATCTTGTTTAGGCCTCAACCTACTGATCTACAAACAGGCAGATTAGACGCTCAGCTTATTCAGACTGGCATTGGAAGCTGGTCTCCTACTTCCCTAAGCCAAACAAGCCAGCAGTCTCCACTAGGTCTGTGACATATACAGTCCACGATAGCAATGGTATACATTTTACACAGAAAAAAGTGTCACGTTGTGATATCAATAATAGCGACCTACTGTATTTAGGGCTGCCACCAACAACTATTTTTCTATAGATGCATTTATCAACTATTAAACCAATGGATCAAATATTGAATTCAATTAATTGTCCTCCAGAAAAATCACTGACCTAATTTAAGTTCTCATTTAAATTTAATTTAAATTTTAACATACTGTATGTCACTGCAGGATTTTACATAAGACACCAGTCACTGTGCTTTAGATGCTGACTGTTTTAATAAGTGCATTATGGAAGCGAGTCATTTTCCCAGTTCCACAGCCCAACAGCCGTAAGACCTTTTAAGAGAGGAGATATTGTGAGTAAACAAGATAAAGACGTCAGTGGTGTGGTGGTACTTTTTGAAGTTTAAAGTCCAACATTTTTTTTAGATGAACAGCTTTCATTTTTATTTCAGTTTTTAAAAATTAATTCCTGTTCATTTCAATTCCTTTATGATAACACTGGACCCAACAAGCACAACCTCTACAAACACTAGCACCATCAATCAATGTAGAATAAACTCAGATTCTAGGCTAAACATTTTGTCAAACACTTATTCAAAGGAGATTCTAGGGTAACAGGCAGACAACTTTATGGCTTTAAAGAGTGTATCTAGCAGCTATAAGGACAGGGGATACTGAAAAGCATGTCACACTAATGGCAGCTTAATAAACATGAATAGAAAACATTTAAGGTGGTTTTGCCTTTTCTAGAAGGCCATCATCCAGAATAGCCCTTGTGCCTTTCCGCTTCAGGTGCTCGTTCATATCACTAGAGCCACTGTGGTATGCCATCGAAAAGTTACAACAGGGGTGTCAAACTCCTATCCTGGAGGGCCGGAGCCCTGCACATTTTTGGGTTTCACCTGATTTGACACACCTGATTCAACCCCTTGCACCTCCTTGTGCTAATTACCACAAAGCTCTTGAGCTGAATCGTTTGTGGTGGAACAAGGAAAGAAATAAGCTACAGAGGGCTCCAGCCCCCCAGGACTGGAGTTTGACACCCCTGCTTTACAGTATATAAAACACCCTTTTGTTTTGAGATCTGAAATTACCGAATTACTAATTATGTAGTAATACAATAAAAATATTACAATAAATAAAAGCTGCTGATCTTGACGAGGAATCTAAAGATCTGACTGATGTGTCTGCCAGCTGGATGGCTAGTTAACTCAAAAAGTATTTACTTATACAGTTCCAACACTGACATTCTAATGTACCTTATTTCATGGTATATCAATTTTATGTTTACACAAGAGATTAGAGGCAATGCGTTCCAGCACTGGTATTCCACCTCATTTCAAAACCGATGTAAAGTAACTATTAAATATGTTTTGACAGTATTTTTATAAGAAATGAATATCAACATTTTGACTAAAGGTTCGTTTGGATTGCTACTGTTTGTTCATATGTGTACTTAAAAATTGAGGCCAGTTATATTGGTTGACAATATTGTACAGGCTCCTTAAGAGTTACAAGGTTACGGTACTTTGTTGTTAAACTAAAGCTTTAAGCAGTTGCATTACATTTTTACTTGATTTCCAGAGAAAACACTACCTAGGCTACTTTTGTGCTTACATGTGACTACTATTGCCGTGTCACTACTATTGCACTATAATGCTGCTGCTGACACCTTCTGACAATAGATCCACATTTCAAATTAGGTGATCTATCATCATTGACAGGGGCTCATTGGAAAAGAAATATGGGAAATGCCCTTCATTTCATTTGCACTGATAAATGCGGCTGCCTGCTAGTCGAAATCACTGATAAAATGTTTCGTGTTTTTCAAATTTCCTGGAAATATTGTGATACAATTTTGAGGTTATATTGCCCATCCGTAGACTTCTTCACAATGGTATTGTGTGTGGCGCCCCTCACTTACGTCTCTCCATCCAAGCCATCCTCCCTCTCGGTGATAGTCACAGTCTGGTTGAACACTGCATCCTGGAACACGTTACCCTGCCAGGAGAGAAGGAATGACTCATTAATAAATATTAAACACATTCCATCATATTCCATTTATAGGCCAGTCAACTAATCCCTAAAGAAACTTCAGGGGAGGCCTGGCTGTTTGAAACATTGTTTCCCAACCTGGTCCACAGGGACTCCCCAGACAATCCATGTTTTTGCTCCCTGCCATATAGTTCACATTTTTGCTTGGGAGCTGGGAGGGAGCAAAAACGTGTACTGTCTGGGGGTCCCCAAGGACTGGGTTGCGAAACACTGGTTTAAAGAATAGACATTCACACCAAAGCCATCTTGCCCTGGTCTACTAGTTCTTTTGCCTGCTGAAGGTCAAAGATAGTACTCTGACAGGTTACTCACACTGCTGTCCTTGTAGTTGAGGTTGATGACCAGGCCAAATGGCCGCCCCCCCATGGGCTCAGCGGGAATGAAGGAGTACTCAAAGGTGGCCTGCCGCAGAGGAGGCACCAGTGTGCCCAGCTGCAAGGCCGTGAAGTTCTGGATGTAGAACTGATAGTCTTGTGGGTAGCGGAAGGAGGCATCCAGGGACTCGACCACAAACTCCTCACTGCCCTTGTTGGTAAAGCCTACCAGGAACTTCACGATATTGTTGGCAGGGAAGTCTATTCGAATCAGACAAAAGCATGGTTACGGGGGTGAGTCAAAAATTGGGGAAACCACTCATACGAGTCAAGTGTTCAGTGGCTTTGACACGTGGGTGGACAAGTGTTCCAAATAAACTCAACAAAGGGTGCATTTTGGAGAAATCTGGAGCAATGTTTTTTCATAGGAAGCCTTACCGTCTCCTTTGACAAAGAGGATGGTGGTATCAGCATTTGGAGAAGCCTTCGCCTCTCCTGAAGGAAGATCTTCATCTTCCTCCTTCTCTTCAGTCTGGATTTTTAGATTAAGTCTCAGTTTTACTGTTAAGTACAAGTACTCAAACAATGAAATGCAGTTTGGCATCTAATCAGAAAGTGTAAAATAGTGCAAAAGTATATATAGCTGTACAATATACAAATATACACACGTGATAAACAGAAAAATACACATCTGTACAGGGGTATACGTGATATGTATGGTATGGAATGAAGGAGTACAAACAGCAATATAAGAAGTCCGTATTGCAATTAATATTCATAAACGTCTCAATTGAACAAGAAAAACAAGTAAACAGGCAGTCTAACTATGACCACCTCTTAACACCAAGTTAACCTGTCATTACCAGCTCTGTGTTGTCATCATCCTCCACTTCCGCTTCATCATCTTCGTCCTCTGAAATTACGTCCTCACTGGTTTCCTCATCTTCTGTCGCATCCTGAGCTGCAACCAAAGGACCTGGATGCAGAGGGGTAATGGGATAGAAGTTGTTGTTTGCAAGCCAAAATTGAAACTGTGTAAATCTAAGCAACAACGATGGTCAACACTGGTCTCGCAAAATAAATCACACTTGCACTGTTGCCTAATGTTTCTAAGAGGCCACACTGAAATCATCCAATCCAATTTATTCAACTTAAATTTAATATGCAAAATGAAGGGTGGTTAACCTTATTCTCCAAATAACACAAGCTGCAAAAAGTCATACAGCATAGCAGGCCTAATCTACGATTTTCTATTCCCTGCAATTCATAAGCAATTCTTGCATACCAGGAACATCCTAATCAACGCCCGAAAACCGGCTGCGTCCGCGGGCCCGAGGAGAGATCACCGATCTATTCCAATGAACCAAAGTCGTTCATTCATCATATTTACATTCCTTTTAAATAGGAAATTTAAATGCTGCGGCAATATGACATGTGGAAAGCATGTTGATCCCATCTGGTCATACTGAAGGGGAGAAGAGTATGCATGACCATTGTAAGGCTCGACTGACTTCACGGCAGCTTAGGGACACGTCAGCCCGACCACTGCGTCTGGGACAGCGGAGGCACATAGGTTAACAGACCACAACACACGGTCGGCGACTAAGACGCAGTTGAAAAACATCTATCATCCATTCAGAGCACACGGACACCAAATCCAACCCGTAAACTCAATGTTTTGCTATAACGGCGGATTATCTTGCAAAGCCAAATTAGCAGCCATTTTATGCATAAACGGAACGCGATCCACGTCTTACGCATATATCACGATTAACAACCGCCGCACAGCCAAACCCACAGCAAAATTGCTAAAATGCTGGACGACAGAGAGTATTCTCCACAATAAAAACCGCTAAATAACCAGCGTTGTATTCTTAGCGGCTAGCCACAAGGCTAGTGGTCCGGGAACTGGTGCGTTCAAATATAAAATAAAGTCCACGAAATAAGACAGCGCTTTATAAACAAAGAAGTTAACCTCGGATGACGACTGCTGCCGGGAGCGCTAAGAGCGCCAGCAGTAATAATTTGGGCAAGTACTTCAGCATCGTTTCCCACTTATCTTCACGCCGTTTCGGAACACGCTCCTAGCCGGACAGCGTCCCGTGCGTTTAGCTATGGCGCACGGCGCACATCCGGGCATCGCGAGGCGCTCAGCGTACATCCGGGCAGCGCCGGGCGTCATACTGAACAGCGCCCTCTCTGCAAAATGACACTGTCTTTGCCGTTGCTTTCCATGAAGAAAAATACTGCACAGTAAATTATACCCGAATATATAATATCTAGTTTACTAATTATTTAATCAAACAATGCAGCAGATCAGATTGTATATAAACAACTCTATCAAAACAACAGTGGAAGATAAAACTCTGATCTGCAATATATGTGTGTGTGTGTGTGTGTGTGTGTGTGTGTGTGTGTGTGTGTGTGTGTGTGTGTGTGTGTGTGTGTGTGTGAATAAGACGTGAGATAGTTATGTTTAATTGAATAATGCATGAACTTACGAAACATTTTTTAATGTCACATCCTGGAGTACATTTGCGAAACGCGTTTTTCCACACGTTGTTTGATTAAGTTTGAGCCTTCACGTTACCCGTAACCACGTTGTTGAGATCTAAGGAAGGATCAATTGATAGAGTCCTGGTGGAGTTTAGCGGAGTGTCTGTACAATTTACCAATTATTTATTCGAATACATTTTGTTTGCTGAATTGCTAGTTATGTCAGATATCATACGTGGCCAGTTTGACGACGCAGAGGAACTTGACAGGTTTGTAATATATTTTGTACTCTGCTCCTCCGGATCATTTTTGGGTAGGTCAAAGAACTAGTAGCATCTGAATTATATGTTTTTGATACCATTTTATCTGTGTTTATGACATAAATAGGCCCAAGTAGTACGTCGTACATGATCATGACAGTCGTTCCTCGAGGTCGTAATTAAGTTAGATGCTGTATGTTGTCGGCTGCCGATCTTATTAACAGTTGGCCGAATTTGTTGTTAAAAATACAGTGTATACTGCTCGATAACAGAGCAACGGCTGATGGGGGCAAAGAAAAATATCAAGAAAACGTTATATAGAATTGAAAAAGAAGAAGCCCGAAACGGTGTACATAACTTTACGCAAGACATTCTTTTACATGCAGACTCTGCTAATAGACATTTGTCTTTTTAAAAATAATGCACAGTGGAGAGTCGGGTTCTGATCCGCCGAGCAGGGTCACATCAGTGTTGGAAGCAGAGATCTGTCAGGTAAATTTTAACGAACGGAGAGAGGACAGTGAGGATACGAATGAGGATGATGAAGATGACGAGTGGGACTGGAATGAGTCCACTGGAGATTTCACCAAGCGCTACACGGCTCTCAGAACTGGGAGCAATCAGCAGGTAGGCAGTAACGGCAAAATACTTTTCTATACATTTTTAATTCAAGTGAAGTGTGGCTCTCATATAAAATTGGCTTTGTTCGGTGATTAATTTCACTTTTGTGCTAAATTGCACCATTTCCCTATCATTTCAAAATTTCTCAGCAATTTCTCCTGACAACACAGCAATTAAGTGATTTGATTTGAATGCTATTAGCAAAATGTTAACGATTTTTTTCAGGCAAACAGACAGAACCCAAGCAACAAATCTCAGAAGATGTCAACTCCTATGGATAAGGCACTAAGAAAATTTGAGCACAAGATTAATCTGGGTGAGGACAAGTTTACAAGCATAGATTAGAATTGTAACATAAGAAAATTATGTAATACCTATTCTGAAACCTTCCTCTATATTTTACCAGATAAACTGAACTATGTGGATTCAGTAATCAATAAAGTCACGGAGTTGCAGAGACAGAGAGATGCAGACGCGTATGTAGATCGTCATCTCTGTTTTTCCACTCACTTGGCCTTCAAAATTACAGCTGCAACACGTATTACTGAAAATTAGTTTTTATTCGGCTTGATGCTTGGTCATGAATGACATGTATTTGGATGAATCCTGTATTATTTTTTTAATCACAGACATCGAGTGAAGGACAAGTCGGACAGGGCCACGGTTGAGCAGGTTCGTTTCAGTTTCTGTTTGTGTTTGTGGATTTAAAAGGGGGGGGGGGGTTCAACCTGCGATTCACAACCTCCTGGGGTCTATAGAGCAGTTCAAAGGGCTCAAAAAAAATGTATCATAAATTGACAAGATATCAGTATTATCTGCCATTATTCTTTATTTATTTGTTTGAGACACTCTAATAGGGGGTCCATAGGTCTAATCTGTATTCATTTGGGGGGCAGGTCCATGGTTTTGGAGACCAGTAACCTTAAATCTTCCTCTTGCAGGTGCTGGATCCACGGACTCGAATGATTCTCTTCAAAATGCTGAGTCGAGGGGTTATTTCGGAGATCAATGGCTGCATCAGCACAGGCAAAGAGGCGAGAGTCTCCCCACTCCTTTTACACAGAGCCGTCGATCAGCCTGTCACGTGTTTCAGTGTGCCAGATCTCCAACGTTGTTTTGTAGACCACCCGTCAGCTCACACCTCCTCCCCGGTGCTTTGTGTCTCCTGCATGGACAGGCAAATGTCGATCAGCCTGTCACGTGTTTCAGTGTGCCAGATCTCCAACGTTGTTTTGTAGACCACCCGTCAGCTCACACCTC
>JABFEB020000079.1:13495509-13505990 GCA_019775895.2 Stomatorhinus ivindoensis
CTCCCCGGTGCTTTGTGTCTCCTGCATGGACAGGCAAATGTCTACCATGCCGTCACTGCCCAGGGAGAAAGCCGGGCCATCAAAATTTACAAGACCTCCATCCTTCTTTTCAAAGACCGAGACAAATACGTCAGTGGGGAGTTTAGGTGAGACTCCGCTGTGCAGCGGGTATCCAAAGATCACCGTGTGGACTGCTGTCCATGATGAAATATCTCCCCTAGATTCCGTCATGGCTACTGCAAGGGCAACCCCAGGAAGATGGTGCGGACGTGGGCAGAGAAGGAGATGAGGAACCTCATAAGGTGTACTTTGGCGGGCCTTACTCACTGAGGGTGTCGTGTTGTTATTTTTGAGAAGCTGATCACAGACAACTGGTTTAAAGATGGATGGATGAGTGGATGATCCGGGGGGGGGGTTTAACTGCTCTAAAATGTTTGGGGACACTGAACTTTGCTGTGATGGTGCTATCAACTAGGACCAGCTACTGAAATCCTTCGTTACCTCACCCACAAAAGCCTTTGGTCATGTGATCATAATGGGGAGTCTTTTCTCAGTACAGGCGAAGTGTGCTTCTATCCATGCATCGTTTTGCATCACTTTTTTCGTTAAACCCTGATGTCACCGATCAGGTGATCATGGTGAATCTCACTGTGCATGTTTGTGTGCTCATATGTGTGGCTGTTGCCAGGCTGCAGACTGCGCAGATCCCCAGTCCCGAACCCATCATGCTACGCAGCCACGTCCTCCTCATGGGCTTCATTGGTCGGAATGACACGTGAGTTTACTCCCCCTGCCTCCTGGTGCATTGTGGGTAATATTATGCGCACCTTCTTTGGGGAACTGGCGGGTATATTTCAGTACTAATTTTCTGCAGCAAAAATAAAAATTTCATTTTTTATCATTTTCAAAATATGCACATAACTCAACACATGCTACCCAAAAACATTATCAGATAGTTATCAGATAATTTTACTTTGTGAAATATCTGACTGTACATGTCTGACTTATACCTTGCCTGATTTTACGGTTTCAACAAAGTATTTTTGTTTGCTTTTCTCCAAGGATTTTTTTTTTCCTTAAATGTGTTTGTATTTTTCATTAAATGTTAATTATAATAATATATTTGCATTTCCTTTGTTGATTTGGCAAAATCTTCTGATAATATTCTCTGCCTGGAACAAAACTCATCATTTCTATTAACATTTCTTTGGGAAAATACTTCCCGCTTTGTGAGTTCTCAATTGAGTGATAATTTGGAACGAATTAACTCGTAAAGTTGAGAACCACCTGTATTCACAGAGAAAAAAAATCTCTCCCCTACAGGCCCAGATTTCATTGTTGACATGGATGCTGTTGTATGATTTCTAATGTCAGTGCTTGTGTGTAGGCCTGCTCCCCTGCTTAAGAATGCAGCGCTATCAGAGTCCAAGGCTCGGGAGCTGTACTTACAGGTCATTCAGAACATGAGGAAAATGTATCAGGAGGCGCGCCTGGTCCATGCCGACCTCAGCGAGTTCAACATGCTGTGAGTCATCCTTCACCTACCAGGAAGGAGAGAACCAGGTTAGTCATCCTCGGTCGTTCTTAGTAACCAGTGTATTTGTGTGTGTGAGGGCAGGTATCATAATGGAGATGCCTATATCATCGACGTGTCGCAGTCCGTGGAACACGACCACCCTCACGCCCTGGAGTTTTTGCGCAAGGACTGCAGCAACATCAACGGTGAGGATTCCACTGCTGTCAAACCAAATCACTTTGTCACATCACTTTATTTGTCACATCGGTTTGTCACATCACTTGACATTTGTCAGTGTGCAGGTGTCACAACAGCGGCGACAAACAGTACAATTGGAAGTACAAAAACTAATCATAACAACATTATGCGACATTAGTTACAATTGAATATAATACATACACAAGTCTTCTGGGGAGTAATACAGTAAATGGGTCTATTGACCAGTGTTCAGCATTCTGATGGTTAGAAGAATCTGTTCCAGAGCTTTTCCCTGAATCGGGCCCTCATATTGCAGGGTCGCCTGCCTCGCGGTAGCACTGTTTGTAGCTTGGGTGACTGTTATCTTTTGATGATTATCCCTAGTGATGGAGGGGTACTTGTTGTCCATCCCTGTAGATTTTTTCCTGAAGCACAAGGTGGCGGTGATGACGGTGCGGGAGCTGTTCGACTTCATCACAGACCCCTCCATCACAGGGGACAACATCGACGATTACTTGGAGAAGGTCAGGGGTCACTGGTTTTCTACCTGGCTTACCCAGCCCAGGGCTTCTGTGTGTGTGTGTGTGAGTTTGTTTGTGTGTGTCTCTCTGTCAGGAGTGACTCTCTGTCTCTCTGCAGGCAATGGAGATCGCCTCAGGAAGGACGGCAGAGGAAAGGTCCAACCAGGACAAGGTGGATGAAGAGGTAAGTTCTGGAGGGACGGTGCCCATCTTACCTCCAACCCAGTCAGGTCCAGCCTTTTGTGTTCCGAGTGCCTGGTATCACATGCCGTTTGCAGACTCTTTAATGGCACATCATAACTTCACTGCCAAATAACAAATTTAGTTATATTGTTTGGTGAGAATTACACTTGTACGTTTTTTTTTTAAATGTGAATCTGCAGGTGTTCAAAAACGCCTACATTCCTCGCACACTGACGGAGGTGGTTCATTTTGAGCGGGATGTGGATGCCATGGCAAATATGAAAGGGGAGAATGTGCAGAATGACAATGTGAGTGACCCCCCTGGCCCACCACACTAGGTTAGGATCCAATTCTCAGTGGGTTTGTCATGGTGACCTCATGCTCTGTGTGTCGTGTTTCCTGTAGGTCCTGTACCAGACATTGACTGGTCTGAAGAAGGATCTCTCAGGAGTCCAGACGGTAAAGACACCCCCATCTCACTGTAAACCTACAGTGATCTCTGTATGCTTTGGTAAAAGATAGTATAAAAGAGGTTATGGAGGAGGAGTACTCTCTATTCATGATCAGAAGGTCACTGGTTCGAATCCCATGCTTATCAGAATGATGTCATCGTTGGGCCCAAGAGCATGCCCCTTAACCCCAGTTGCTCCACTGCTGCTCTATGTTCCTCACTTACCTCGGACAAATACAATGTAAAATTCCTGTACCATGTAATGTGAGTGTAAGGTGTAAGTACATATTTGTCCTGCCTTTCACTAATGGCATCAGTGAGCATTTTGGCAGACTGTGGGGCCACACAGAGTGATGGTGTCCCCCCCCCGGCAGGTCCCCACTCTCCTGGAGGATCTCAGCGACGAGGACAGCTCTAGTTCGGAGGAGGGTAACGGGAGTGATGGCTCGGACCCTGAGGGTACATCCCAGGTCACAGGGCAGGGAGAGGAGTCACAGGTGGATAAAAAGGTGAGGGGCCGGCTTTAGGACCCAGACACAGGCTGGGATGCCATAGTGGATTTGGACTGTAGGGGAGAGGATCCTGTGATAAAAGCCAGCCGTTTCTTGTGGGTCTTCACCCTGCATGGGTGCTGTGTGGAGGGGCTTCCTCAGAAGGCATGCCAGTCAGTATGTACTTTATTGTACTCACTTAATTTACATTGCAGGCATTAGTGAGGTTTGTTTTAATAGTCATTAATATTGCAGAGGTCACGGGGGAAGGCCTGTGACCTAACCCATCCTTAGTATTTAAATACCCTGACTGCCTGCTGTTTCATTGCTGCCCCCAGGAGAGGAAGAGGCTGGTGAAGGAGGCGCAGAGGGAGAAGAGGAAGAACAAAACACCAAAACATGTGAAGAAACGCAAGGAGAAAGTGGCCAAGATGAAGAAGGGCCGATAGGAATGGGCCATTGACCCATAGGGGAAAATGCTGGCCAATAGGGGTAGGGCACTGACTGAGAGGGGTGGGGTCTGGCTTATAGGGGCAGGGTGTGTGCTGATGGCGTGTGGTTTCAGACAGCACTGCACGTGGCGTCACAGTGTGATGATGGCATGCAATTAAACCTTTATGAGTATGAGACACTGTAATATGACAGATATTAAAATTATATCCTTTGTAAGGGGTGATTTTATCGGGTTCCCACCAAAATACCTAACAGAATTATTTATAGTGTAATTCAGCTATGAATGCTGGAAGTGAAATGTGATGCGATCGTCATCATCTCTGCTGGAAATGGCACATGGTTCCCAGCATCCTGCTCTGAGCGACCCCGCACATTTGGTACGGAACGCAGAGACTGTTTCCAGGCAACAGCAAGAGGTGAAGTGATAACATTTATGGGGGGTTGGCTGTCACAGGACCCCTGAGAAGCAGAGAGTCTGTACAGCGTCCAGTCACTGCAGCGCATGATTGCAGGACTCTGCTGCATCGTGCTGCTGAATAATTTCTTTCTACCATTTAAAACAGCTGCATACTCATCGGATCACCTTG
Organism: Stomatorhinus ivindoensis; assembly: GCA_019775895.2. Classification (NCBI taxonomy): domain Eukaryota; kingdom Metazoa; phylum Chordata; class Actinopteri; order Osteoglossiformes; family Mormyridae; genus Stomatorhinus; species Stomatorhinus ivindoensis. Next base: position 13,499,910 of record JABFEB020000079.1, read on the forward strand.
AACGTCTGCAGCATCATCAAATATATAAAGGAAGCCTTTCCAGAGTAGAGCCACTCGATTTTTTTTCTTATTAAATCCAGTGTGGAGTGCAGATGGATGTTTTTTTTCTTCAGGCAAATGCTTGCTTTCCTCTATGGCAGTCCTGGGGGGCCGCAGCCCTGTGTTGCTTAGTTCTTTCACTGTTCCAACACAAATGATTCAGCTCAACAGACGTGTTAATTAGCACAAGAGGTTGAATCAGGTGTGTTAAATGAGGGGAAAGCCAAAAATGTGCAGGGCTCCGGCCCCCCAGGACTGGAGTCTGACACCTCTGCTCTATGGTGTAACGATTACCCACAGGTAAAAGGGTCACTGAGGTGCAACATCAGAGCAGGAGGGCAAAGGTCATATAGATGATGAGGTCATTAGTGGGAGTTTGAGCCTTGCTCCTCCTTCCTAATGGGGCCGTCACCCTCTGCTTCACTTCCATCATCTGAGGAGCAGGGTTTAGATTCTTAGAGACCAAACAAGTGTGTGTAGGGTTCTCACACTGTCATTGTGCATGGCCTGGGTGAAGCTAGCTCTCTCACCAACAAGGGTATCGATTTAGTGATTCCATTCCATTATTTTTTTTCCCTTTCATTTCATCCATCTTCTAACCGGCTAACCTACACAGGGCCAGGAGCCAATGACATACAGTCAACATTTATGGGCAATAGAGAGACACCAATGTGACTGGCTGTATGTCTGGACACATGCAGAGCAGAGCTGGGATTCAAACCCCAACCCTGGAAGTATGAAGCAGCTGTGCTACAAACTGAGCGCTATGTGACACTGATGTGAAATACAGACTCAACAATGAATCACAAGGCCAGACAGACAAAGCCGTTTATTCTTGCATGACGTTTTTGTTTTTTAAAAAAAAAAAAAAGCATATCTGACATTGATTTTCAACTATTCATTTCTGAAGACTCGCCAGTGATATCAAGGGCTAAAAAATATCTCGTTCTTCCCTTTGAAGGTGTGTGAATCATGTTGGTGACATTCTACCATCTCTGACAGGATTTATATAATGAGCATTTATAATGCACAGATTATAAACTTTATGTTTTAATTATTGGTCCTTTCGAGTACCAGCTAAACTAATCAAAGGTAACTGATCTACCAAGGAATGGTTGAGGTCACTATGAATAAACAGTCGTCCCATGGTAAACGTGTTACATTTTTTAAACACGCAGATACATTTTTTTTTCAATACTTCATTAACACGACATGCATATTTACAGATATGTGTGCGGGAACATTAATGATGTGAAATTAACCTCTCAGAGTCTCAAACCGCTTGTAGTCAAACAAAATGACGCCAAAGCAAAAGGCATAGACTAGCATAGCGATCAAGGGATATTTTCTGAGTCACCCATCGTGTGACAGGATTTAGTCAGGAAAATGTTTATGGTCACTACAGGAACCTGATCCTGAACTTCATTACTAAAAATTCCCTAAAAACGCATCTAGAACACAGGATCGCAATATACATAGTATCTATTCTTGCATAAGTTATTAATCCACACCTAGAACCTGGCATAACGCTTAAGTTCAAGGCTTGTCAAAGATTTTTTTTTTGGAAATAACATAAAAAAGTGTTCAATGAGTTAAGTAAAATATCACAAATATTACACAAGCTTACTTGCAAAAAATAACTCCCCTAATTTCTGTAAAAAAGAGACAGGTGTAGGAAAAAAAGATAAAAATGAAACGCATTAATATATTTCAGTTGGTCTTATTTGTGGACATGGATGATGTGGTCAGTTACACAGTAGAGAGTAGTGGGGTGCTTGTGTGTCCTGCAGGAGGCGCTATTTTACAGTGCCTTCATTAGTATTTTCCAGTTTCTTAATTGAATTATTTCTCAAGCTGCTATAACCACATTTTTTACATTTAGTGTGTAAGACCTTGTTTTAAGGATGTTACTGCAGAAGACGAAAGCTGACCATGTCACAATTTGACCAATTTAAGGTGTCAAAACTTCGCCGGGGAGTGGTGAGTTTCAGCGCAGGCCCTCCATGTAGTTGGCGGGAAGCATGCCAGAGCGTCCCGTCCTCTGCACCGTGCCGAACACCCAGCCCTCGTCGATGGGCTGCACACCCACGATGACGTCCCCGTCCCGGAAGGACACCTCGTCATGGTCCTGCGCCGTGTAATCATAGATGGCCCGGTAGGTTCTCTGCATGGTTAGGATCAGAGGTGGAGATTTCAGGTCCAGAAAGTAAAAATCCAAACCAGGATTTTGTTCCAACCAACCAGCTTAGTATGTGTGACCGTGACTCTTTATACTCAATTGGTTGGTTGAAACAAAATCCTGGTTTGGATTTTTACTTTCTGGACCTGAAATCTCCACCTCTGGTTAGGATTGGAGTTAGTGCCGCAGAGCATTGTGGGAAAGACCAGGAGTGTGCTGGTACTCACTGTGACTGAGGCGTGTGGCGGAGACTGCAGGGATCGCATGGAGGACATGCTTGTCTGGTGCATATAACCGTAGCCCTGCGAGTGTCCGGTTGGGTGGTACGCTCCAGGTAGCACCGGAGCTGTATGGACCATAGACAAATGCCATAGCATCAACACTTTTGTACACTGTAAGTTCTTGCTATACTTCTCCTGAGCCCGGTCTTGATGTAGTGGGTTGAAGTTCCCCAGAGGCTTACGAATACAGGGCCCCCCGTAACATTCATCTCGTCTGCAATTCAGCCCTGACTGCCTCCTGATTTCACTCAGAAGGCTCTACTTTTTACTGACTCATTTCTCTAAATTGCCCATAATGTGTGGTCGGTGTGATTAAGTCCTGCTCCAAGCCCCCCCTGGGCGGGATAAGCTGGGATGGCTGTTTTTCTCAAACCTGGCACAGACTCTAACCTGCTTGCATTTCTACACATTCATTTTTAATCTACTAATATCCATTATGCCCATTTTTGCCTGTATGTGCATCTCAGACTATATAATGATCTTGCCATTTGTAGAGCTTGCATTTATCACACAAAGTCTTTACTTGTGAATAATGTACTGCTGTATTACAGAGGAACAGTTCAGCATTTCGATGCACTCACTGCATTTATTGCATATGAGTCTGTGTTGAAGGTCCTTGACTGAATTATTGCAGGAACTCTTCCATTAGTAAATGTATAATGTAAAATTGTGCATGTCTGTTCAAACCATTTTGGGGTTAGAAGTCTTATTGCTAACTTCAAAGTAAAAGACGCTACTCAGGGAAGTAGACGTTTGCTGAACCTTTTCTTTTTTCCAATGTAACATCATCACCTCGGCTTTAACGTTTCTGTGGTGATGAGGAGACTCACCAACTATGATGCCTGGTCTGCGTGGATCCATGTCCCCCGTGTGTGGGTACCCTCCCCTCGCCTCGGCCATCATCTGCTTGCTCCGCCTCATCCGCTCCATGTTGACCTCCTCCATCCCCGGGGTGAACCCTCGTCCTCTCGTCTTCTCAAAATCTTCATGGTATTTTGCCTACAGAGACAAAAAGCAAACTGAAAAAATGTTTCCCTGCCTTGTGCATCTTGGGACAAACTTCAGATTTACTATGCCCCCGCACTCAATAAATAGTTATAAAAATATCGAAAGAAATTCTGTCCAACTTTGTAATATAATATCTACAAGCAAACAATAAGAACAATGATACAGTAACTAAAAATCCAAGGTACTGAATTCAGACATGCAAGTATCCGGACAGACAGCCGCACACACTTTTAAGGGTACGTTTTTGTTAAGCAACAGCACACTTGTTATTCCTTTTCCAGGTGGTTAAACATTCATAAATGCATGACATCTCCTTCAAAGTAAACAGAAAAACATCAGGCTATAAGTGACCTCAGTCCACCCTGGTGGTTGTCATGGCCACCCTCAGCCAATCACAGGAGATGGCTACTGCCTCTCTGTGACATGCCTCTCCCAGCCCAATGGGGATGACCCCGCAGCCCAAGGCCATCTCAGTCCTTGAATTAGGACTTGAACAGGGTCACCTGTGAAAGTCTGCTTTCTTCAAGAGGGTCATCATTAGCTCTCTCATTAGCCGGCTTGAGTCGAACGATATTCCTTTGCAGAACCCTGCGGCTCTTGCTGTCCAATGAAATCACTCAGATTTCCCTTCGTTAACACCCCTCGATGTCAACTGCCTTCCCTCCAATCACAAATGAAATATCACATCAAGCATCTGACAAAATGAGGTCGAGCCCTCCAGCAAGCCCAGATGGACCCTGGCTTGTGGATTACAGATAATCTTGTCTTCTCCAAACTCGGTCGTCGCATTGGGATGTCAGATGGCTAATAAATACAACACATCAACACAAAAGTTATTTGCATAATGAAGAACAAGAAATTATAGTATCACCCAAAGATTGTATATATCATAGGCGAAACAGACTTAATTAGGTTAACTTTCTGTCTACAGACAGTCAAAAATTCTAAAGAACTCCAGTTATACACCGTTTCATCCGTTGGATTAGGCAGCGCACAAATGCTAAATGTTCTTAACATTTTTAAATTATATCTCAAAATACCGCAAAAACAAAGGAAAATTTTGTGTGTAAATAAGAGGTTAATGCAACTATGTCAAGGGCTCAAAAATGTTGACTTAGAGTCAAAAGCAAGTTGGAGATGTACATGTTAACTGTCCACCCCGCAGCAGCGCACATTGGGACTAGCTTGTTGAGATGTCTGTTTTAGTGCAACTTCACACCACAAGGTGGGGTTGTGCGACTGAAACAGTACATTAGGGGCCAGTAGTGAAAAGGTGAGAAACACTCATTCAATAATAATGTATCTGAAACTGGCTTGAAATCTGACGCATTGCATTAAAATGTTTCCCTTAATTGGATACAGCATTTATACTAAACCTTGATACATTATTCTGTAAGGTCTCAGGAGGGCGGGGAAATATATAGTTAACACATGTTTTACTGATCAGTTTTACTGTTCTTTCATTTTCTTCATAGTGATTATTCTGTAATCATCTGAATCATCTGGAGAGAATATTTATGTCATCATAATGTACTGAGAATGGAAAGAGAATCTGAATGAAAAATATCACCAAACACATGTTTTGTGTTTATTACACATATAGATCAGATAGAAGTTCAATTGATTAAGTGAAATAACTAAGAACCTGATACCAGCAGCACAAGATCTTAAAATCAATCACCTTTGAGTTTTTGGAGATTTCTCTATTAGAAATAATTTAAAGGACACAAACTTTGCCTGGTATCATGACTTGATATGCTGAAAGAGGATTCCTAAGGAACCAAGACTAGGAATGGTTCACGTTCAAAGCACAGATCATGAAAACCCAAAACAAAATGCCTGGTAAACAGAAAAGCTCGTCTGCCTGTTCTAATTTTTGGAAAAGGTTTGTCGTTATGTGTCAAAAAGGTTAAATGTTTCCTTTTTAAACTCTTCAACAAAACATAGACTAGAAGAGACTGGTTTAAGAATTCCTGTATAAATATAGGTCATTAAATGGGCCATTAAGAGGTAAGAAGTACATTTTCCACAAAGTTATGAACGATGAATGAAAATACATGCTAATCTAAAACCAGTGTTTGTAATCAGCACAAGATTTTCCACTTATAAGTAGAACAATTATTCTTCCCTTAATTTAGCTATAAGCTTGTATATCACCAGCCTACTCTCGAACTCATAAGAAGTTTCATCTGGACCAAAAGGTAAGCACTGTCGCAAAAAATTTCCGTTCTCCTGAGTGATAAAATATTTTCTAGAATTCACCCTCAGGCAGTTTCTCGAATGACCAGGAGGGGGAGACATGTAGCCAGTGCAGCCGAAAATCACCGAAAGGAAGGCACTTCAAACAAGAACACTATCAAGAGGGTCCTAAGAGTCTTCCTGGTGGTCTGTGGTTCACCATGGACCAAACGGTTTGATTTGATTATTATTGGTTTCCATGGAAACCACCGGTGGGGAATGAACAGTAAATGCAATTAATTGTTTATGAAGGTTAGCACATGGATAGAGATCATTTTCACAGTTTATTCCTGAAAAGGGGTCACACCGCTCACACCAACGCACACACCCAATCTC
>JABFEB020000079.1:13512545-13524655 GCA_019775895.2 Stomatorhinus ivindoensis
TAAAGCACTTTGAATGACCATTATGTATGAAATGTGCTACAGTATAAATGAACTTATTTGTGTCCCCTTCAAAAATTTCTCATGAGATATTTTATATTTATTGTCCCCCCCTACTGTTAAATGAAATTTACGCCCATGTGCACTAGATATCTGCCTCTGGACAGAAGGACTTTTGCTGTCCTCCTCCATACAAACTCACATTCTTGGATTATAATTACAAGAAATGCATGAAATATTTCAATAACATAGCTTTAATATTCAGGTACCCGGCTGCATGATTTCATATAGAAGCTCTGTTATACTGAGAAAATTCTGAAACACTTTATTAAGGCCATGTTTTTAGTCATTTCTAAACACATTCATAACACATTATGATGCATTCATAAAGCATTATAAACGTGGCTATAAATATCTATAAAAATATAATATTATATATATATAATAGCATGCATAATGCATAATTCAAATGGCTGTAATGTGTTATGCCTTTTTATAAATATTTATAGCCATGTTGATAATGCTTTATGGATACATTATAATGTGTTATGAATGTGTTTATGAATTACTAAAATTGTGGCCTTAAGGGTTGCTGGAAATTCTTTGTTGATATTCAGAATTTTGAAAGTTCCATATGAAGAATGTGAACAATCAATCCTCATAGCAGCTGAACTATTATCTAGTCATGTTCCCCCAGTTGGGCCCCCAGGTCAGTGAGGAATTGTGCACAGTATTATTCATTCAGGCTAATATTATAGAAGTAAACTGATGTTGTAGGAGAAATGAAGTGAATAACTTACTGCTCTGGTATCCAGGCTGACAGGTTCATTAAGTTTTGAGGATGCAGGAGACAAATGCTGTCCAAGAAAAACTATCTTTGGAAAGGTCTCATCAGCAGAAACCTTGGCAGACTTTCAAGTATAACTTTAAGGGTCAGCTGCTAAGGTCAAACTCATCCTGTATGTAAACTGGTGTCTGGCTCGATACAATGGCTTAGACTTCACAAGTGGCAGAGATCTACAGTTCCAGAGATACGGTTAACGGCATGATGCTCTGCCATTTGTCTGCCATCTGCAAGGCTGTTGGTAGGAGTAAAACAGAGGTTAGCACTGCCAAATCTCTCAGATTAAACAGGCGTACGGTTTGATCAGAATCATTTCTCTGTGGGTCACTTCGTCTAGAGGAGGAAATGCTGGCTCCCTCCTCTGAAGGGACATTACTTTCAGGTCTTCCTGCGTCTTTGTGCTCAATCATTGTGATTAGCGTTGTCACCCACTCAACAACTAATAGATATTCTCCATTGATTCTTCAGCCACTTGGCTTGCTCCGGGTCACAGGCTGCCTGTAGACTACCCAACAGAACAGAGTCCAGGCCTATAGTTTACACTCAGAGTGGAACTAAAAGCTTTTTTCTTAGCTGCTGTGATCTCTTGTTCCCAAATTGAACTTGGTGTGTTCTGGTGCTTTCTCCCACCAGTAATCCAGTCTGGAATCAGCTGGTTTTACCCTATCACGTGGCATCAGTCCCACATCCCTGTTCACCTTGAAACAAAAAGCCTTCCCATAATGCATCTGCTGCCATCCTATCCCATAATGCACTCTCGCACACAGACACAGGACGATATCTTGACAAATGGCCTCCATCGTCCTTTTCTTTGTACAAACCCCTTCTCTTATCTTATTACTGGCACATTAATGAACAGAGATATTCAGCCACAGTTGACAACCAACTGTCTGATAAAGCTGTGGTTGTATTCATTTTATTCTATTCTACATTATGTCACCTAGGAAATTATCACCTAGACAAACATATCAGTAGTGGTCAAACAGGCATGGAGATTCTGGTAAGAGCAAATGGTAAAAAATGTATTCCAGGATAAGAAAACGATGTATGACCTTCCAGATAAACTCATGGGAATACAAAACCCTCTCATTAGTGAATTAAAGTCAGTTTTCATCCTGCCCTCAGAACATTTTTGTGTAAGTAAAACTCCCATGAGCAGCTGGGACACTTAAAACCGCCTCACATAACATATAATGACAGACACTGAGGATCAAAGGATGTGAACAGGCAGAGGTGGGAAAGGTTAGGTCCAGGGACTACAGATCCAGACTAATGTTTTGTCTCAACCAGCCAGTTGAGAGCTCTGTAACTGTGACTCTTGATACTCAACTGGTTGGTTGAAACAAAACCTTGGTCTGGATTTGTATTTTCTGGACCTGAACTTTCCACCTCCGTGAACAGGCACAGATGGAGTAAATGTGTAGTGTAACCGTGTTCTGGTCTTTCTCAAAAAGACAAGTGCGACACTCCCTTTCGCAATACCTCACATGTACAAAAGCCATTCATGTCATTCCTTCACCACTGTAGCAGATTAAAGAGGTGACAGCTGGCAAGGTGGACCTCCTGGAGCAGATGCAACATCTACACAGCTGCTAACCCTTCGCCCCTCCACCCCCCTGGCCTTCAGTCCATCTGCACCTGGACCTCTGCAGCGGTTGCCCGTAAAGCTCGGGACGCCAACAGGAAGATTGCCGTTCTTCTGCCCTTAGAGACAAAATTGATGTCGTCAATAATGAGGAGCAGTCCAACGAAGCGTGACGACCACATGTTTAACAACACGTGACATCCCGCGGAGAAGGTCAGTGTGATATTCCCCCGCAGTCCCATGAAGCCTGAGCTACAGCGGCATTTTGCACATGCATATGGGTGATTTCCGGGCTGTCGGGAAGCAGACAGGATGCTTGTCAGACTGCATATTAATACAGCCCCTGGTTTGGGTCACCGCCATAAAACCTGCAGCGGGTAACTGCTTCACTCTTGTTCCTAGTGGACATTTTTATTCAACGTGACTTTGCACAGATGGATGTTTTAATGGTCCGGCTCTGGTTTAGCTCCATGCTCTCTCCAGGAATTTCAGATTAGAAAACCTTGCCCATACCAGCTTGGCATACTGTCTGGGAATTAATGAATTTGTTCATTTTTACCACACACTACAACTGACAGGATATTCCAGAATATAATTTAAGGCCTTCACAATCTTCTTAAACCCGGGAATCATTTACCTACAAATGTTTAAATGATACTCAATCTAACTTCTCCACTATATGCATATTCAAACCTTTCCAACCATGTGTTACTTGTCCTTCATCCTGTCATCTATCTAGCAGTTTATGAATTTTGTGTTTGCCAGAAACACCTTTGACTGCCTTTATCTAAAGTCTCCAGTGCCATAGCATGTGTCATTTTTGCTCCACTACTGCTACTAGATATCTGCTGTGTACTTCTGCAGTTTAGAGATTCAACCCAGCAGGTTGTCGGTTCTAATCCCATGACTGCTCTCTGACACCAAGCTTTGTTCATTTGCATATTGCTTTATATAAAAGCATCTCCTAAATAAATGCTATAAAAATAAACATGCTTCCTCTCATGCTGCTCTAGTACAGCCTACGAATTTCAGTTTCTTATGTACAAACCCTGTAGGGCTGACCTTGCCTTTTCTGTAGAACGATGTCTCCTCATAGGGATTTGGTGGGAAAGTGCAGTCTGGGTGACATGCTGCATTGCTTCTGTACTAAAAGTAACATCAGCCATTTAGACCAAGAACTTCTGTATGAATAATGGAGGAAAGTATCACAACAAAAACACCCATGTGAAGTACCCTGGGGCAACTGTTGTTAAAGGCGCTATATAAAAATTAATTGTGTTGAATTGAAACTCATAAATTGTGTTGAAACTTCAAACTCATCTGAATAAAATACCACCTTTGACAGGTTAGTATTCTCAGATGACTTGTTGCAAATCTTCATGATGGGCTTTAATGTTTATGAATGGCTTCTCTCTTCTTCCCATGCCAATAGAGGCTATTGTTGCAAAGTTTCCTGTTTACTGTTGTCTAATGACACATTTCCCATTCTCAGCCATTTAGATGTGCAGCTCTTTCACAGATTTACTTGACACTAGACCTGTATCCCTCGTCAGTCTCCTCAACCAGTCACTCTGAACAGATATGGTTTGAAAAATCATTATTAATGACCCTCAGAGAAATGGGGACCTTATTCCTAAACTCAAAAGAAACACAATTTCTACACACGGGTAGCAACAACTCTAGAGTTTCACTTGGAATAAATTTCACTAGAGCAAAAGATCAGACTCCTGATGTTTTTTTTAGTTATTCTACCCTCTCATTTTGGTTTTGAAAATGCAGTGTAGGTCTGGTGTATAACAGATGTCTAACTGCTATTTCAGCATTGTATTTCAAAATCCATCATCAGGATCTTAGCAAAAATCACCAATTCATGGGGACATTTAGTCATGTGATCACAAGTGAGATCACACCTTGCTAACAGGCAGGGATTAGTGCAACGTGATGTGACTCATCTCCCATGAAGGAGCGAGACAGATTAGTAAACAGAGCTGCCAAATGAGAAGCTGCTGCCGTCACACCCGGTTGCCTTGAGGAAAACATGAATGGTTATTGGCTTTTCCTTAAAGTATTAGAAGGATATTTAAGGCTTTTCATTATAGCTAAGATGATAGCTAAATAGGGTTGCTATATTACATCAGCAGGAAACCTTAAAATGCAACTATAACCAACCCACACGTTTGTTTAGCTTGAACTAAAACATAACAAAAGCATTCTGTTTACTGATTTGTGTCATATTTTACCTGATTAGTAAATATTTCCAGGCAATTAACTGACTGACATTGCCTTTAATGAGAGAACCAAGACACAGACTATGTTTCTAGCTCTGTTCTTTTCATGTTTTACCAGAAGCAGAGATCTGCATGAACTGGCACTGGCAGTCGCCATGTTGGATCCAGGATGTTAACAGATGTAAAACATTCATTATCTTTTTTGCTGCGTTTTTCCTTCTGGGGGTGGGAGGGGGAGAGTGGATTGTGCCACGGCCCAAATACCACAAGCCATGGTTCATGAATGGAGTGGTTGTTGAGGGTGACAGTGAGCGCAGGGGGGGCAGAGGGGCAAGGAATGTTTTGAAGCAGACAGAGAGCTCTCCAGGAACGGCTGAGGCAAGCACAACACGGGAACAAGTGACGTTCAACAATCACCTCCCAAAAACAGTGAACCAAACATCTTGCCCAGGTCACCTGACCTGCTGCATGGTAGGCATCATTGCACTGTAATGTTGCTGCAGGATATCAAGGACACTTTACTTGTAAGCCTTACCAAATGCATTAGAATAGTAACCAAATCCAGCTGCAAACATCAGTGCCTGATAGGTAAAGCACTATAAACTTGTCATAAAAAAGCATATTTATAACAGACAGAACACTACAGAGGATTATAAGGACGGACCTGCTTTCTAATGCTTAGACACCCAGCTGCAGCGATACCCATCTGCGTCCGTGGCTCTCCATTCACCTGAGTCGGCACTTCTGCTGAGTCGGAGAAAAGTCACCCCCTTCCCATCGTTTTCCTCCTACAGTTAATTACATCCAAGACTGCTTTGTCAACTGGAGGTCTGGCTAATCAAATAATGGACGGCTGATTACAAGACTCCCCTACATCTAGACAGATAGACTCTCTCTCTCTCTCACACACACACAGGTTTATAATTATATCTTTGTGGGGACTCTCCATTAATTTCTATGGGGAAAACTGGAATCCCAACTTGACAACCTTAACCCCTACCCAGCCCTAAGCTTAACCATAAGTACGAAACAAAATATGACACTTTCTGCGTTTTTAGTTTTTTGCTTGCTTTCACAGATTTTTGTGGGGACCTAAAAAATGGTCCTGACAACATCAAAATAACAGGTTTTTATTACATTGTGGGGGACATTTGGTGCCCACAATGTAATGCAAACCTAATCTACATACACAGACACACACACACATATAGCACTCCCCCCATCAGAAACGTTAATTAAGATCGGAGGCCTTCATTCTGTCATTCATTACATACATATGGCGGAATAATGTGATTTCACAGCCTAGAGGTGCGTATGGTGTCCACCAGATCTGGAAAACGTCATGGAACTTCTAACAGGTGTCCCAGTCTGGCCTGTTTTAGTATGTGACGAAGTACCACCACACACTGTGAGACAAGGGTCAGCGGAATGACACAGACCATGCGTGAAATGGGACAATGGGAAAGGTGTCATTAACTTCAGATGCTTTCCAAGGATACAGAGTCCGTCCTCCTTCAATCCTTCCACAGGAAGCACGACTGATATTTGTTTATGTGCTTATACATCTTTTTATATTTTATAGTTTCAACCAGCCAATCTAGTAAAAGAATATATCTTAATTTGTATAATGAGAAGATGCCCAAACGTGAACTGTATCTTGACACAAATAGACATTACAGGGGAGGAATAGTTTTTATGCTTCAGTTGAATAAGTTATATTATGAAGTTTATATAGTAACATCAATACAGGGTACTCAATATTGAAAATTAATGCAAATCTGTGACTTTCCATTGTATATGAAAGACACTGATGTCCACACAGATAGGTGATCAAACTAGATTATCAAATACGACAAATTAACCATTAAATTGCGAGTTATTGTGCTACAAACTTTCTATCAATATTTCTATCAACTTTGTATCAACTTATTACTTCATCGAAGTGCCATTTAACAATGACACGGTTGAATGTTTTATTTAACATTTTTCAGGATCTGCTGTTTAAAAATATGCTGTTTATGTAGCCTGTGCTAAATGCAATGCAAACTGTAAAAAATGCAAAGTGGTGTCTGCCCCTGAAATTTTAAAGTACAAGTCAAATGTTTCATTCTATGTTTTTGTTTCTCACATTAGCTGTTGCGATATGCACTTTACATTTGCACAAAGAAATGCACCAGACCTACATCCCTTGTTGCAGATGATGAAGCGTCCAAATATAGTTTATGCAACTGGTACTTGAAGTGTGGAACAACTTCATTCAAGACTGATACTTGGTAGTTAAAGGCTGTTAATGCCTATTAACTAAATTGCATGTTTAGTATTTTAGTAGTTATAATATTGTGTTAATACTGGGTGTCAGCATACATTACTGATCTGCTCCTGGGTCCTCCTGAGTCTCTGGAGCTCCGGGGTGTCCGAGACGATGCTAAATCCTCTTCCTTTGCTCTCCTCAAAGTCCTTCTTGTACTTCACCTGCAGAAAAAGTCAAGAATCAGACTTCAGACTTCAGACTCAGACACTTTCACCACACTTAAATGGAACAGCTGGTCCTGCAGTCAGATGCTGGGCAGACAGTGACACAAGGGACCCTCAGAATCACACTTATGCATCATCTTTCTGTGCTCATCTGAAAGGAAATCAAACTGGTTACCATACATGACTCACTGCAGCAATGTAAACTGCTGCCTGATCTGTGAAGGAAGGGCTCAATGAAAACGGTGTGAAATGTACGGTCCGGGTTTGAGGTGAGCATGAAGACTGTGATTAGAAGCATGGGGCAAAACAGGGGCATTGCAGGGTAATCAGCCACACACTAGGGGCAATTCTAACATACCTCCATATTTACTCAGCTTAAAATCCCTGAAGACTAATAAAGAACAAAACAGCAGTAGTTCAAAGAGGAGTTGGAACATCTGTGTGGGAAATAGCAAACATGACAAACTGCTAGGAAAGAAAATGAGAATTATATGCAAATGCTGACATTCTTTCATATTACGAAAGACCCCATAATTCTGCATCACTTTGACGGGCTTATAACTCAGAAACTCCTTTGAAGTACTGCTTGCATAAACCATTACATAAACTACTGTGGGACATCTGATGACTACCCAGCTGAAAGAGGGAATATACACATTCTTATTCTGTGTTGTGCTGAAGGCAGACATTCCTGTAGCTGACTGATGCTGTCTAAAGCTTCAGCTACACGCTAGTCCCAGACAGTGGGGGAACGACTGTACACTGGGCCCTGGGGTAAAAATGTAGCATGCCCCCCCCCCCTTCCAAATTCACACCTAGGGCCTACCTACGCCAGTTGCAGCAGTTTCAGATGTTGAAATTTAAGTAACCTCCAAATATCATACCCATCATGCACTGCAGTAGTTAGATAAAAAAAATCCACAAACATGCTTTTTCCATTAAATACTTGCCTTGACAACATACATTACTGACTATTACATTTCAAACTTGTTTTAAGTATTGTACCAAATATTTTTTGTGTTATGACTCCCACCATAATGACACTGTATACATAACAATGACAGATATAAAACTAGCATGTCACATGTTCATATAATATCCATGAGATTTGCAATTGGAGAATGGCTCTGCAAGAGAACCTGTACTTCCCACATCAGAGAACAGGTAGCTAAATACTGCATTTATGCACACAGCATGTAAAGTATTGAGTTGAGTACAAAAGTCTGGTAGGGAGTCTTGCAGAGGTATTTATGAGCCAGGTAATCTGCCCGCATGACTCTGAGAAAATCCAAATGAGCAAATAAATAAAATCATCACATATGGGTAAAGTTTTGCTTAAAAAAAGTGTTCAGCTAATTTTCTAAATAACTTTCAGGAACGAAAAACAAGAAGTTAATTCAATCAGTTACGAATAGAATCCTTCAAAAAAGAGAATGATAAAACATCCATCTTTTGTAAGCACTTCTTCAGTGTGGGGGTAGAGGAAGGCACAGACCCCAGCTTACACAAGATGTCAGCTGCTCACAGACACTCGCTATGGGACATTTAGAGACGCCGTGTTTCTGGACCGTGTGAGAAATCCAGAGCACCGGGAGGCAACCCGACATGGAAGCAGAGCAAATGTGCGAACTCCACACACACGGAGCTAGGGGGAGGAACCCGACCCACCACCCTGCAGGTGTGAAACCACAAGGCTGCCCACGGAGCTATCATAAATCACAAACACACCCACATCGTTCATTCACTAAGACATGCTGAGGCAGCTGGTCCAGTATCTAACCATCTTACAAACTTCCCATGCACAGCGAACACCTAGACAGGCTTTTGACTTAGACTGTCAAAAAGAAGTTTGTAGGGAACACCTACATCAAGTATACAAAATACATATATTTTGCTGATGCAATACAAAACCCAAACTATTTCAACAGGTATTGTTTGAGGGTAATTCTCCTCCATCTTCTCCAGTTCAGAGTTAAGGCCCATTTTGCAGCATGAGGTGCTTTAAAGTATTTATGTCATCCAGTCAAGCCGCCGGTTCCGGGGGCCGGGGGTATGCAAGGTCTCCACTCTCATTGGCGGTGACTCATTCCGCCGCCGTGGTAACTGACGAGGCTTGATGAAACCCCTCGTCACTCCACTTCACCGACATGCACTCATGAGCATTTTTATCCAGTCATGCTGGGGGAAGAAAAATCAATCACCGTGGCCAAGACCAAGGACAACAATGTGCACTAACTAAACAATGAAGAAGCCAAATCCTTATTTTCATCAGATTTACATACACTGCTAAATGAATTCATATAAGTCATTTAATAGCTTTGGATGGAATCAAAATTCAGCTCAAACATTTCTGTGCTCTGAAACCATAAAGGCAGCCAAAATGCTTAATTATTGGTGCTTTTGTCTATACAAATTGAGTATTTCTGTTAACAATTCTGGATATATATCAAAGGCAGTGGCATGGATACCCTGGCAGATTCATGGGGCCCAGCACTTTACAGGGACAATTAAATCCCTAAAATGTAACTGGGCAAGTGGGGGGGGGGGGCAAGGTAACATTTTGTCAAGGGGTGCAAAATTCTAGCTAAGTCCCTGATCAAAGGCCAGTTACACAGGTAAGATACACCACAAATGGTTTTTAATAGCACTGGTCCATATGTCTGCTGAGGGGAAAGCTGTGTGTGTCTCAAAATGCCTGTGAACCCAGCTCTGTGTCCAGCTCACTTCATACATAATCATAAGAGGCTCTCAAACATGCCTGGGCTTTACTGGGAAGTGTCCATCCCTTACATTTACCCTCAAGTTCTCTTCTCCATTCACAGAGCATAACTTTAGCATTTAAATACATCCCAAAGGCCTGGAGCCACATCCTCTGCCTGCCATTAGTACGAAACTCAGACACGCAAGCTCCCTGATGAGTCACACGGGTATCATTTCAAGTCCTGTTTAGGCACTTTACCTCATCCTCACGCTTTTCCGATTACACACTGAGCGATAATCACATCCCTTCCCTGACCCATTTTTGAAAATTCAACTGGCAATAATTCCTCTCACATCTTCCCCCCCATAAATCTCCGGACTACTGAAGGATTAATAGAGATGTAACTACCTCCAGCACTCATGAGGGTCTTCTCGAGTCCGTGACGCCTCATTACAAAGGCAGAGAAACCAGTAAACAGCAAAAGATGGGGGAAAAAATTCAAAGACTGCTGTATCACAGGCAGCGGAGCCAAGGTTAAATAAATGTTATGGTCTTCCTGATTACCTAGGCTATGCAAACTGTCAATCTGTGAAAGGCAAGTCTAAAACACCCCATTCTCCAGTGTCCACCACAGGATCGTGTAATTAAGCTCAAGAAAGGTCCAGGAGAACCTTTGTCTTCCACTTCCAATTTCCACTGAAAGTCTGCGTTTACAGACCTGCAAATCAGCATGACGTGTTAACATTTAATCACAGCTGTCCAAGGTAAATCGAGCTTTAAAGACTCCACAAGGATTTGTGAATAATCTCTATTTTCTATTTAATGACAGTTTTTAAACAGCAAATGGTCAGTGAAATATCTGATAATATTTTTTACAGCTACATTCTTTTTTGGATGATGAAATGAATGGAAATAATATCTGATTTTTTAAACCTTTACAACAGGTCAGGAAATGTAAGTGAACTCAGCAAACCTCTTTTTAGCACAGCTAACCTCTTTAATACGGCTAACCTCTTTTTAACACGACTAACCTCTTTTTAACACGACTAACCTCTTTTTAACTCACCTAACCATTTTTAACTCAGCTAACCTCTTTTTAACTCAGCTAACCTCTTTTTAACTCAGCTAACCTCTTTTTAACACAGTTAATCTCTTTTTAACTCGGCTAACCTCTTATCGAATGACAGGACAGGGGTGTCACGTACGGCCCTGCTTTAATTTATCCTGCTGTCAGTAAGATATTGACCTCTTGGTCAATAACTGGAACCTACCATGACAACCATAAGAAAAGACCAAGCAGAGGAGCCTTTGCTGAAGGAAGAGCTGGACTTGGAGGGCCGAGCAGATCTACCACCGTCTGGAAATAAACACGTCATTCTACAAAAGGCTATCGGTGCCTTATTGGAGCAAACACACAATCGACTCCTTTAACATACACTGAAATGGAAGTAGTCAAGGGGGCAATGATCTGAGAAATGTGGAGAGTTTTGAGGAACACTACAGCTTACGGAATTTTAAAAAACTAACAAAAATAAAGCTAAATTAATCCTAGAGTTGCTAATTCTTTTCAAAAACCCTGAGCGTGACACCCAGTTTCCAGGAAGCCACTTCTTACTAAAGAGCAATATCAAACTTGGAGCATCATTCATCTCCCACTACTGAATCCTTCATTATTATCATTGAAGTTCATTTTCTGGGCTGACTCCTTCAGCCGAGTAATTATAGAAACAAGGTAAACAAACAGGGGAGCAAAAGTGACCCACAGGCCAAGTACACATGGGTACTTAATGCTCAGATCCCGCCGGCTGTAACAGACTGATCAGTTGGTTAAAAAGAAGGAACAACAGCCACCAGATTCTAACTGGTGCCAGGAGAATTCCTCAAAAGGGGGAACAAGACCCTCTAAAACTAAAATAGAGACAGCAAGAGAGACTGAGAGATAAGCAAAGATACCCAGTCACTAATCTATTGTCTTCTATCAGAGTACAAGCATCACACAATCTGCCCAAAAGTGTCCCCAGGGCACATAGAGCTAGGATGTAAATATTTATTAGGAAATCCCAGCATGACAAACTGCTGGGCCAGAGGCACCTATATGTAACTTTAAAAATGCTATGAAAATCAAATGTATAACCTAAGTTTTTATATAAGCTCTAGCAGGGATATGGATACGGCTGTTTTAGCTTTAGTTTAAATAGTGTGTTCTCATTCATTTTTATTAAAATCAGACCCCCCCCCCTAAACCCAACACACAGAGACAAGTGTATATAGAAAATGCCC